>JAKSZU010000471.1:0-107745 GCA_026018925.1 Tupaia tana
GAAATATCTAGTTCCCAGTATCCATATGGAATCTTCTCAGAGAATGGCTCAACTCTCCTGCCTGGGAGAAAGGAGCAGAAGGGCTTATTAACAAAACAAAAGATGGAGCTGAGAGTCAGAGAGAAATTCAACTTTTAAAAAAATCGTAAAAAGGAAAAATTACCCAAAAAAATGAGTTGACAGGAGCAGAGAGAGACAGAGACCTCAGAGACACAGAGACAGGGATAGAAGGCCAGAGGGGCTCCCTACCACACTAGCTTTGCTTGCTGGAGGCTGAATTATGAGTAGAAAATCTTCATTTCGCCTGTGCCCTGAAATATCTAGTTCCCAGTATCCATGTGGAATCTTCTCAGAGAATGGCTCAACTCTCCTGCCTGGGAGAAAGGAGCAGAAAAGCTTATTAACAAAACAAAAGATGGAGCTGAGAGCCAGAGAGAAATTCTACCTTTAAAAAAATCGTAAAAAGAAAAATTACCAAAAAAAATGAGGAGACAGGAGCAGAGAGAGACAGAGACCTCAGAGACACAAAGACAGGGATAGAAGGCCAGAGGGGCGCCCTACCACACTAGCTTTGCTTGCTGGAGGCTGAATTATGAGTAGAAAATCTTCATTTCGCCTGTGCCCTGAAATATCTAGTTCCCAGTATCCATGTGGAAACTTCTCAGAGAATGGCTCAACTCTACTGCCTGGGAGAAAGGAGCAGAAGGGCTTATTAACAAAACAAAAGATGGAGCTGAGAGCCAGAGAGAAATTCTACCTTTAAAAAAATCGTAAAAAGGAAAAATTACCAAAAAAAATGAGGAGACAGGAGCAGAGAGAGACAGAGACCTCAGAGACACAGAGACAGGGATAGAAGGCCAGAGGGGCTCCCTACCACACTAGCTTTGCTTGCTGGAGGCTGAATTATGAGTAGAAAATCTTCATTTCGCCTGTGCCCTGAAATATCTAGTTCCCAGTATCCATGGGGAATCTTCTCAGAGAATGGCTCAACTCTCCTGCCTGGGAGAAAGGAGCAGAAGGGCTTATTAACAAAACAAAAGATGGAGCTGAGAGCCAGAGAGAAATTCTATCTTTAAAAAAAATCGTGAAAAGGAAAAATTACCAAAAAACTGAGGAGACAGGAGCAGAGAGAGACAGAGGCCTCAGAGACACAGAGACAGGGATAGAAGGCCAGAGGGGCTCCCTACCACACTAGCTTTGCTTGCTGGAGGCTGAATTATGAGTAGAAAATCTTCATTTCGCCTGTGCCCTGAAATATCTAGTTCCCATTATCCATGTGGAATCTTCTCAGAGAATGGCTCAACTCTCCTGCCTGGGAGAAAGGAGCAGAAGGGCTTATTAACAAAACAAAAGATGGAGCTGAGAGCCAGAGAGAAATTCTACCTTTAAAAAAATCATAAAAAGGAAAAATTACCAAAAAAAAGAGGAGACAGGAGCAGAGAGAGACACAGACCTCAGAGACACAGAGACAGGGATAGAAGGCAAGAGGGGCTCCCTACCACACTAGCTTTGCTTGCTGGAGGCTGAATTATGAGTAGAAAATCTTCATTTCGCCTGTGCCCTGAAATATCTATTTCCCAGTATCCATGTGGAATCTTCTCAGAGAATGGCTCAACTCTCCTGCCTGGGAGAAAGGAGCAGAAGGGCTTATTAGCAAAACAAAAGATGGAGCTGAGAGCCAGAGAGAAATTCTACCTTTAAAAAAATCGTAAAAAGGAAAAATTACCCAAGAAAATGAGGAGACAGGAGCAGAGAGAGACAGAGACCTCAGAGACACAGAGACAGGGATAGAAGGCCAGAGGGGCTCCCTACCACACTAGCTTTGCTTGCTGGAGGCTGAATTATGAGTAGAAAATCTTCATTTCGCCTGTGCCCTGAAATATCTAGTTCCCAGTATTCTTGTGGAATCTTCTCAGAGAATGGCTCAACTCTCCTGCCTGGGAGAAAGGAGCAGAAGGGCTTATTAACAAAACAAAAGATGGAGCTGAGAGCCAGAGAGAAATTCTACCTTTAAAAAAATCGTAAAAATCAAAAATTACCAAAAAAAATGATGAGACAGGAGCAGAGAGAGACAGAGACCTCAGAGACACAGAGACAGGGAAAGGAGGACAGAGGGGCTCCCTACCACACTAGCTTTGCTTGCTGGAGGCTGAATTATGAGTAGAAAATCTTCATTTCGCCTGTGCCCTGAAATATCTAGTTCCCAGTATCCATGTGGAATCTTCTCAGAGAATGGCTCAACTCTCCTGCCTGGGAGAAAGGAGCAGAAGGGCTTATTAACAAAACGAAAGATGGAGCTGAGAGCCAGAGAGAAATTCTACCTTTAAAAAAATCGTAAAAAGGATAAATTACCAAAAAAATGAGAAGACAGGAGCAGAGAGAGACAGAGACCTCAGAGACACAGAGACAGGTATAGAAGGCCAGAGGGGCTCCCTACCACACTACCTTTGCTTGCTGGAGGCTGAATTATGAGTAGAAAATCTTCATTTCGCCTGTGCCCTGAAATATCTAGTTCCCAGTATCCATGTGGAATCTTCTCAGAGAATGGCTCAACTCTCCTGCCTGGGAGAAAGGAGCAGAAAAGCTTATTAACAAAACAAAAGATGGAGCTGAGAGCCAGAGAGAAATTCTACCTTTAAAAAAATCGTGAAAAGAAAAATTACCAAAAAAAAATGAGGAGACAGGAGCAGAGAGAGACAGAGACCTCAGAGACACAGAGACAGGGATAGAAGGCCTGAGGGGCTCCCTACCACACTAGCTTTGCTTGCTGGAGACTGAATTATGAATAGAAAATCTTCATTTCGCCTGTGCCCTGAAATATCTATTTCCCAGTATCCATGTGGAATCTTCTCAGAGAATGGCTCAACTCTCCTGCCTGGGAGAAAGGAGCAGAAGGGCTTATTAACAAAACAAAAGATGGAGCTGAGAGCCAGAGAGAAATTCTACTTTTAAAATAATCGTAAAAAGGAAAAATTACCAAAAAAATGAGGAGACAGGAGCAGAGAGAGACAGAGACCTCAGAGACACAGAGACAGGGATAGAAGGCCAGAGGGGCTCCCTACCACATTAGCTTTGCTTGCTGGAGGCTGAATTATGAGTAGAAAATCTTCATTTCGCCTGTGCCCTGAAATATCTAGTTCCCAGTATCCATATGGAATCTTCTCAGAGAATGGCTCAACTCTCCTGCCTGGGAGAAAGGAGCAGAAGGGCTTATTACCAAAACAAAAGATGGAGCTGAGAGCCAGAGAGAAATTCTACCTTTAAAAACATCGTAAAAAGGAAAAATTACCAAAAAAAATGAGGAGACAGGAGCAGAGAGAGACAGAGACCTCAGAGACACAGAGACAGGGATAGAAGGCCAGAGGGACTCCCTACCACACTAGCTTTGCTTGCTGGAGGCTGAATTATGCGTAGAAAATCTTCATTTCGCCTGTGCCCTGAAATATCTAGTTCCCAGTATCCATGTGGAATCTTCTCAGAGAATAGCTCAACTCTCCTGCGTGGGAGAAAGGAGCAGAAGGGCTTATTAACAAAACAAAAATGGACCTGAGAGCCAGAGAGAAATTCTACCTTCAAAAAAATCGTAAAAAGGAAAAATTACCAAAAAAAATGAGGAGACAGGAGCAGAGAGAGACAGAGACCTCAGAGACACAGAGACCGGGATAGAAGGCCAGAGGGGCTCCCAACCACACTAGCTTTGCTTGCTGGAGGCTGAATTATGAGTAGAAAATCTTCATTTCGCCTGTGCCCTGAAATACCTAGTTCCCAGTATCCATGTGGAATCTTCTCAGAGAATGGCTCAACTCTCCTGCCTGGGAGAAAGGAGCAGAAGGGCTTATTAACAAAACAAAAGATGGAGCTGAGAGCCAGAGAGAAATTCTACCTCTAAAACAATCGTAAAAAGGAAAAATTACCAAAAAAATGAGGAGACAGGAGCAGAGAGAGACAGAGACCTCAGAGACACAGAGACAGGGATAGAAGGCCAGAGGGGCTCACTACCACACTAGCTTTGCTTGCTGGAGGCTGAATTATGAGTAGAAAATCTTCATTTCGCCTGTGCCCTGAAATATCTAGTTCCCAGTATCCATATGGAATCTTCTCAGAGAATGGCTCAACTCTCCTGCCTGGGAGAAAGGAGCAGAAGGGCTTATTAACAAAACAAAAGATGGAGCTGAGAGTCAGAGAGAAATTCAACTTTTAAAAAAATCGTAAAAAGGAAAAATTACCCAAAAAAATGAGGAGACAGGAGCAGAGAGAGACAGAGACCTCAGAGACACAGAGACAGGGATAGAAGGCCAGAGGGGCTCCCTACCACACTAGCTTTGCTTGCTGGAGGCTGAATTATGAGTAGAAAATCTTCATTTCGCCTGTGCCCTGAAATATCTAGTTCCCAGTATCCATGTGGAATCTTCTCAGAGAATGGCTCAACTCTCCTGCCTGGGAGAAAGGAGCAGAAAAGCTTATTAACAAAACAAAAGATGGAGCTGAGAGCCAGAGAGAAATTCTACCTTTAAAAAAATCGTAAAAAGAAAAATTACCAAAAAAAATGAGGAGACAGGAGCAGAGAGAGACAGAGACCTCAGAGACACAAAGACAGGGATAGAAGGCCAGAGGGGCTCCCTACCACACTAGCTTTGCTTGCTGGAGGCTGAATTATGAGTAGAAAATCTTCATTTCGCCTGTGCCCTGAAATATCTAGTTCCCAGTATCCATGTGGAACCTTCTCAGAGAATGGCTCAACTCTACTGCCTGGGAGAAAGGAGCAGAAGGGCTTATTAACAAAACAAAAGATGGAGCTGAGAGCCAGAGAGAAATTCTACCTTTAAAAAAATCGTAAAAAGGAAAAATTACCAAAAAAAAATGAGGAGACAGGAGCAGAGAGAGACAGAGACCTCAGAGACACAGAGACAGGGATAGAAGGCCAGAGGGGCTCCCTACCACACTAGCTTTGCTTGCTGGAGGCTGAATTATGAGTAGAAAATCTTCATTTCGCCTGTGCCCTGAAATATCTAGTTCCCAGTATCCATGGGGAATCTTCTCAGAGAATGGCTCAACTCTCCTGCCTGGGAGAAAGGAGCAGAAGGGCTTATTAACAAAACAAAAGATGGAGCTGAGAGCCAGAGAGAAATTCTATCTTTAAAAAAAATCGTGAAAAGGAAAAATTACCAAAAAAACTGAGGAGACAGGAGCAGAGAGAGACAGAGGCCTCAGAGACACAGAGACAGGGATAGAAGGCCAGAGGGGCTCCCTACCACACTAGCTTTGCTTGCTGGAGGCTGAATTATGAGTAGAAAATCTTCATTTCGCCTGTGCCCTGAAATATCTAGTTCCCATTATCCATGTGGAATCTTCTCAGAGAATGGCTCAACTCTCCTGCCTGGGAGAAAGGAGCAGAAGGGCTTATTAACAAAACAAAAGATGGAGCTGAGAGCCAGAGAGAAATTCTACCTTTAAAAAAATCATAAAAAGGAAAAATTACCAAAAAAAAGAGGAGACAGGAGCAGAGAGAGACACAGACCTCAGAGACACAGAGACAGGGATAGAAGGCAAGAGGGGCTCCCTACCACACTAGCTTTGCTTGCTGGAGGCTGAATTATGAGTAGAAAATCTTCATTTCGCCTGTGCCCTGAAATATCTATTTCCCAGTATCCATGTGGAATCTTCTCAGAGAATGGCTCAACTCTCCTGCCTGGGAGAAAGGAGCAGAAGGGCTTATTAGCAAAACAAAAGATGGAGCTGAGAGCCAGAGAGAAATTCTACCTTTAAAAAAATCGTAAAAAGGAAAAATTACCCAAGAAAATGAGGAGACAGGAGCAGAGAGAGACAGAGACCTCAGAGACACAGAGACAGGGATAGAAGGCCAGAGGGGCTCCCTACCACACTAGCTTTGCTTGCTGGAGGCTGAATTATGAGTAGAAAATCTTCATTTCGCCTGTGCCCTGAAATATCTAGTTCCCAGTATTCTTGTGGAATCTTCTCAGAGAATGGCTCAACTCTCCTGCCTGGGAGAAAGGAGCAGAAGGGCTTATTAACAAAACAAAAGATGGAGCTGAGAGCCAGAGAGAAATTCTACCTTTAAAAAAATCGTAAAAATCAAAAATTACCAAAAAAAATGATGAGACAGGAGCAGAGAGAGACAGAGACCTCAGAGACACAGAGACAGGGAAAGAAGGACAGAGGGGCTCCCTACCACACTAGCTTTGCTTGCTGGAGACTGAATTATGAGTAGAAAATCTTCATTTCGCCTGTGCCCTGAAATATCTAGTTCCCAGTATCCATGTGGAATCTTCTCAGAGAATGGCTCAACTCTCCTGCCTGGGAGAAAGGAGCAGAAGGGCTTATTAACAAAACGAAAGATGGAGCTGAGAGCCAGAGAGAAATTCTACCTTTAAAAAAATCGTAAAAAGGAAAAATTACCAAAAAAATGAGAAGACAGGAGCAGAGAGAGACAGAGACCTCAGAGACACAGAGACAGGTATAGAAGGCCAGAGGGGCTCCCTACCACACTACCTTTGCTTGCTGGAGGCTGAATTATGAGTAGAAAATCTTCATTTCGCCTGTGCCCTGAAATATCTAGTTCCCAGTATCCATGTGGAATCTTCTCAGAGAATGGCTCAACTCTCCTGCCTGGGAGAAAGGAGCAGAAGGGCTTATTAACAAAACAAAAGATGTAGCTGAGAGCCAGAGAGAAATTCTACCTTTAAAAAAATCATAAAAAGGAAAAATTAACAAAAAAAATGAGGAGACAGGAGCAGAGAGAGACAGAGACTTCAGAGACACAGAGACAGTGATAGAAGGCCAGAGGGGCTCCCTAGCACACTAGCTTTGCTTGCTGGAGGCTGAATTATGAGTAGAAAATCTTCATTTCGCCTGTGCCCTGAAATATCTAGTTCCCAGTATCCATGTGGAATCTTCTCAGAGAATGGCTCAACTCTCCTGCCTGGGAGAAAGGAGCAGAAGGGCTTATTAACAAAACAAAAGATGGAGCTGAGAGCCAGAGAGAAATTCTACCTTTAAAAAAATCATAAAAAGGAAAAATTACCAAAAAAAAGAGGAGACAGGAGCAGAGAGAGACACAGACCTCAGAGACACAGAGACAGGGATAGAAGGCAAGAGGGATTCCCTACCACACTAGCTTTGCTTGCTGGAGGCTGAATTATGAGTAGAAAATCTTCATTTCGCCTGTGCCCTGAAATATCTATTTCCCAGTATCCATGTGGAATCTTCTCAGAGAATGGCTCAACTCTCCTGCCTGGGAGAAAGGAGCAGAAGGGCTTATTAGCAAAACAAAAGATGGAGCTGAGAGCCACAGAGAAATTCTACCTTTAAAAAAATTGTAAAAATGAAAAACTACCAAAAAAAATGAGGAGACAGGAGCAGAGAGAGCCAGAGAACTCAGAGACACAGAGACAGGGATAGAAGGCCAGAGGGGCTCCCTACCACACTAGCTTTGCTTGCTGGAGGCTGAATTATGAGTAGAAAATCTTCATTTCGCCTGTGCCCTGAAATATCTAGTTCCCAGTATCCATGTGGAATCTTCTCAGAGAATGGCTCAACTCTCCTGCCTGGGAGAAAGGAGCAGAAGGGCTTATTAACAAAACAAAAGATGGAGCTGAGAGCCAGAGAGAAATTCTACCTTTAAAAAAATCGTAAAAAGGAAAAATTAACCAAGAAAATGAGGAGACAGGAGCAGAGAGAGACAGAGACCTCAGAGACACAGAGACAGGGATAGAAGGCCAGAGGGGCTCCCTACCACACTAGCTTTGCTTGCTGGAGGCTGAATTATGAGTAGAAAATCTTCATTTCGCCTGTGCCCTGAAATATCTAGTTCCCAGTATCCATGGGGAATCTTCTCAGAGAATGGCTCAACTCTCCTGCCTGGGAGAAAGGAGCAGAAGGGCTTATTAACAAAACAAAAGATGGAGCTGAGAGCCAGAGAGAAATTCTATCTTTAAAAAAAATCGTGAAAAGGAAAAATTACCAAAAAAAACTGAGGAGACAGGAGCAGAGAGAGACAGAGACCTCAGAGACACAGAGACAGGGATAGAAGGCCAGAGGGGCTCCCTACCACACTAGCTTTGCTTGCTGGAGGCTGAATTATGAGTAGAAAATCTTCATTTCGCCTGTGCCCTGAAATATCTAGTTCCCATTATCCATGTGGAATCTTCTCAGAGAATGGCTCAACTCTCCTGCCTGGGAGAAAGGAGCAGAAGGGCTTATTAACAAAACAAAAGATGGAGCTGAGAGCCAGAGAGAAATTCTACCTTTAAAAAAATCATAAAAAGGAAAAATTACCAAAAAAAAGAGGAGACAGGAGCAGAGAGAGACACAGACCTCAGAGACACAGAGACAGGGATAGAAGGCAAGAGGGGCTCCCTACCACACTAGCTTTGCTTGCTGGAGGCTGAATTATGAGTAGAAAATCTTCATTTCGCCTGTGCCCTGAAATATCTATTTCCCAGTATCCATGTGGAATCTTCTCAGAGAATGGCTCAACTCTCCTGCCTGGGAGAAAGGAGCAGAAGGGCTTATTAGCAAAACAAAAGATGGAGCTGAGAGCCAGAGAGAAATTCTACCTTTAAAAAAATCGTAAAAAGGAAAAATTACCCAAGAAAATGAGGAGACAGGAGCAGAGAGAGACAGAGACCTCAGAGACACAGAGACAGGGATAGAAGGCCAGAGGGGCTCCCTACCACACTAGCTTTGCTTGCTGGAGGCTGAATTATGAGTAGAAAATCTTCATTTCGCCTGTGCCCTGAAATATCTAGTTCCCAGTATTCTTGTGGAATCTTCTCAGAGAATGGCTCAACTCTCCTGCCTGGGAGAAAGGAGCAGAAGGGCTTATTAACAAAACAAAAGATGGAGCTGAGAGCCAGAGAGAAATTCTACCTTTAAAAAAATCGTAAAAATCAAAAATTACCAAAAAAAATGATGAGACAGGAGCAGAGAGAGACAGAGACCTCAGAGACACAGAGACAGGGAAAGAAGGCCAGAGGGGCTCCCTACCACACTAGCTTTGCTTGCTGGAGGCTGAATTATGAGTAGAAAATCTTCATTTCGCCTGTGCCCTGAAATATCTAGTTCCCAGTATCCATGTGGAATCTTCTCAGAGAATGGCTCAACTCTCCTGCCTGGGAGAAAGGAGCAGAAGGGCTTATTAACAAAACGAAAGATGGAGCTGAGAGCCAGAGAGAAATTCTACCTTTAAAAAAATCGTAAAAAGGAAAAATTACCAAAAAAATGAGAAGACAGGAGCAGAGAGAGACAGAGACCTCAGAGACACAGAGACAGGGATAGAAGGCCAGAGGGGCTCCCTACCACACTACCTTTGCTTGCTGGAGGCTGAATTATGAGTAGAAAATCTTCATTTCGCCTGTGCCCTGAAATATCTAGTTCCCAGTATTCTTGTGGAATCTTCTCAGAGAATGGCTCAACTCTCCTGCCTGGGAGAAAGGAGCAGAAGGGCTTATTAACAAAACAAAAGATGGAGCTGAGAGCCAGAGAGAAATTCTACCTTTAAAAAAATCGTAAAAATCAAAAATTACCAAAAAAAATGATGAGACAGGAGCAGAGAGAGACAGAGACCTCAGAGACACAGAGACAGGGAAAGAAGGCCAGAGGGGCTCCCTACCACACTAGCTTTGCTTGCTGGAGGCTGAATTATGAGTAGAAAATCTTCATTTCGCCTGTGCCCTGAAATATCTAGTTCCCAGTATCCATGTGGAATCTTCTCAGAGAATGGCTCAACTCTCCTGCCTGGGAGAAAGGAGCAGAAGGGCTTATTAACAAAACGAAAGATGGAGCTGAGAGCCAGAGAGAAATTCTACCTTTAAAAAAATCGTAAAAAGGAAAAATTACCAAAATAATGAGAAGACAGGAGCAGAGAGAGACAGAGACCTCAGAGACACAGAGACAGGTATAGAAGGCCAGAGGGGATCCCTACCAAACTACCTTTGCTTGCTGGAGGCTGAATTATGAGTAGAAAATCTTCATTTCGCCTGTGCCCTGAAATATCTAGTTCCCAGTATCCATGTGGAATCTTCTCAGAGAATGGCTCAACTCTCCTGCCTGGGAGAAAGGAGCAGAAAAGCTTATTAACAACACTAAAGATGGAGCTGAGAGCCAGAGAGAAATTCTACCTTTAAAAAAATCGTGAAAAGAAAAATTACCAAAAAAAAATGAGGAGACAGGAGCAGAGAGAGACAGAGACCTCAGAGACACAGAGACAGGGATAGAAGGCCTGAGGGGCTCCCTACCACACTAGCTTTGCTTGCTGGAGACTGAATTATGAATAGAAAATCTTCATTTCGCCTGTGCCCTGAAATATCTAGTTCCCAGTATCCATGTGGAATCTTCTCAGAGAATGGCTCAACTCTCCTGCCTGGGAGAAAGGAGCAGAAGGGCTTATTAACAAAACAAAAGATGGAGCTGAGAGCCAGAGAGAAATTCTACTTTTAAAATAATCGTAAAAAGGAAAAATTACCAAAAAAATGAGGAGACAGGAGCAGAGAGAGACAGAGACCTCAGAGACACAGAGACAGGGATAGAAGGCCAGAGGGGCTCCCTACCACACTAGCTTTGCTTGCTGGAGGCTGAATTATGAGTAGAAAATCTTCATTTCGCCTGTGCCCTGAAATATCTAGTTCCCAGTATCCATATGGAATCTTCTCAGAGAATGGCTCAACTCTCCTGCCTGGGAGAAAGGAGCAGAAGGGCTTATTACCAAAACAAAAGATGGAGCTGAGAGCCAGAGAGAAATTCTACCTTTAAAAAAATCGTAAAAAGGAAAAATTACCAAAAAAAATGAGGAGACAGGAGCAGAGAGAGACAGAGACCTCAGAGACACAGAGACAGGGATAGAAGGCCAGAGGGACTCCCTACCACACTAGCTTTGCTTGCTGGAGGCTGAATTATGAGTAGAAAATCTTCATTTCGCCTGTGCCCTGAAATATCTAGTTCCCAGTATCCATGTGGAATCTTCTCAGAGAATGGCTCAACTCTCCTGCTTGGGAGAAAGGAGCAGAAGGGCTTATTAACAAAATGAAAGATGGAGCTGAGAGCCAGAGAGAAATTCTACCTTTAAAAAAATCGTAAAAATGAAAAATTACCAAAAAAATGAGGAGACAGGAGCAGAGGGAGACAGAGACCTAAGAGACACAGAGACAGGGATAGAAGGCCAGAGGGGCTCCCTACCACACTAGCTTTGCTTGCTGGAGGCAGAATTATGAGTAGAAAATCTTCATTTCGCCTGTGCCCTGAAATATCTAGTTCCCAGTATCCATGTGGAATCTTCTCAGAGAATGGCTCAACTCTCCTGCCTGGGAGAAAGGAGCAGAAGGGCTTATTAGCAAAACAAAAGATGGAGCTGAGAGCCACAGAGAAATTCTACCTTTAAAAAAATTGTAAAAATGAAAAACTACCAAAAAAAATGAGGAGACAGGAGCAGAGAGAGACAGAGAACTCAGAGACACAGAGACAGGGATAGAAGGCCAGAGGGGCTCCCTACCACACTAGCTTTGCTTGCTGGAGGCTGAATTATGAGTAGAAAATCTTCATTTCGCCTGTGCCCTGAAATATCTAGTTCCCAGTATCCATGTGGAATCTTCTCAGAGAATGGCTCAACTCTCCTGCCTGGGAGAAAGGAGCAGAAGGGCTTATTAACAAAACAAAAGATGGAGCTGAGAGCCAGAGAGAAATTCTACCTTTAAAAAAATCGTAAAAAGGAAAAATTACCCAAGAAAATGAGGAGACAGGAGCAGAGAGAGACAGAGACCTCAGAGACACAGAGACAGGGATAGAAGGCCAGAGGGGCTCCCTACCACACTACCTTTGCTTGCTGGAGGCTGAATTATGAGTAGAAAATCTTCATTTCACCTGTGCCCTGAAATATCTAGTTCCCAGTATTCTTGTGGAATCTTCTCAGAGAATGGCTCAACTCTCCTGCCTGGGAGAAAGGAGCAGAAGGGCTTATTAACAAAACAAAAGATGGAGCTGAGAGCCAGAGAGAAATTCTACCTTTAAAAAAATCGTAAAAATCAAAAATTACCAAAAAAAATGATGAGACAGGAGCAGAGAGAGACAGAGACCTCAGAGACACAGAGACAGGGAAAGAAGGCCAGAGGGGCTCCCTACCCACACTAGCTTTGCTTGCTGGTGGCTGAATTATGAGTAGAAAATCTTCATTTCGCCTGTGCCCTGAAATATCTAGTTCCCAGTATCCATGTGGAATCTTCTCAGAGAATGGCTCAACTCTCCTGCCTGGGAGAAAGGAGCAGAAGGGCTTATTAACAAAACGAAAGATGGAGCTGAGAGCCAGAGAGAAATTCTACCTTTAAAAAAATCGTAAAAAGGAAAAATTACCAAAAAAATTAGAAGACAGGAGCAGAGAGAGACAGAGACCTCAGAGACACAGAGACAGGTATAGAAGGCCAGAGGGGCTCCCTACCACACTACCTTTGCTTGCTGGAGGCTGAATTATGAGTAGAAAATCTTCATTTCGCCTGTGCCCTGAAATATCTAGTTCCCAGTATTCATGTGGAATCTTCTCAGAGAATGGCTCAACTCTCCTGCCTGGGAGAAAGGAGCAGAAAAGCTTATTAACAAAACTAAAGATGGAGCTGAGAGCCAGAGAGAAATTCTACCTTTAAAAAAATCGTGAAAAGAAAAATTACCAAAAAAAAATGAGGAGACAGGAGCAGAGAGAGACAGAGACCTCAGAGACACAGAGACAGGGATAGAAGGCCTGAGGGGCTCCCTACCACACTAGCTTTGCTTGCTGGAGACTGAATTATGAATAGAAAATCTTCATTTCGCATGTGCCCTGAAATATCTAGTTCCCAGTATCCATGTGGAATCTTCTCAGAGAATGGCTCAACTCTCCTGCCTGGGAGAAAGGAGCAGAAGGGCTTATTAACAAAACAAAAGATGGAGCTGAGAGCCAGAGAGAAATTCTACTTTTAAAATAATCATAAAAAGGAAAAATTACCAAAAAAAATGAGGAGACAGGAGCAGAGAGAGACAGAGACCTCAGAGACACAGAGACAGGGATAGAAGGCCAGAGGGGCTCCCTACCACACTAGCTTTGCTTGCTGGAGGCTGAATTATGAGTAGAAAATCTTCATTTCGCCTGTGCCCTGAAATATCTAGTTCCCAGTATCCATATGGAATCTTCTCATAGAATGGCTCAACTCTCCTGCCTGGGAGAAAGGAGCAGAAGGGCTTATTACCAAAACAAAAGATGGAGCTGAGAGCCAGAGAGAAATTCTACCTTTAAAAAAATCGTAAAAATGAAAAATTACCAAAAAAAATGAGGAGACAGGAGCAGAGAGAGACAGAGACCTCAGAGACACAGAGACAGGGATAGAAGGCCAGAGGGGCTCCCTACCACACTAGCTTTGCTTGCTGGAGGCTGAATTATGAGTAGAAAATCTTCATTTCGCCTGTGCCCTGAAATATCTAGTTCCCAGTATCCATGTGGAATCTTTTCAGAGAATGCCTCAACTCTCCTGCCTGGGAGAAAGGAGCAGAAGGGCTTATTAACAAAATGAAAGACGGAGCTGAGAGCCAGAGAGAAATTCTACCTTTAAAAAAATCGTAAAAATGAAAAATAACCAAAAAAAATGAGGAGACAGGAGCAGAGAGAGACAGAGACCTCAGAGACACAGAGACAGGGATAGAAGGCCAGAGGGGCTCCCTACCACACTAGCTTTGCTTGCTGGAGGCTGAATTATGAGTAGAAAATCTTCATTTCGCCTGTGCCCTGAAATATCTTGTTCCCAGTATCCATGTGGAAACTTCTCAGAGAATGGCTCAACTCTCCTGCCTGGGAGAAAGGACCAGAAGGGCTTATTAACAAAACAAAAGATGGAGCTGAGAGCCAGAGAGAAATTCTACTTTTAAAAAAATCGTAAAAATCAAAAATTACAAAAAAAATGATGAGACAGGAGCAGAGAGAGACAGAGACCTCAGAGACACAGAGACAGGGAGAGAAGGCCAGAGGGGCTCCCTACCACACTAGCTTTGCTTGAGGGAGGCTGAATTATGAGTAGAAAACCTTCATTTCGCCTGTGCCCTGAAATATCTAGTTCCCAGTATCCATGTGGTATCTTCTCAGAGAATGGCTCAACTCTCCTGCCTGGGAGAAAGGAGCAGAAGGGCTTATTAACAAAACAAAAGATGGAGCTGAGAGCCAGAGAGAAATTCTACCTTTAAAAAAATCGTAAAAAGGAAAAATTACCAAAAAAATGAGAAGACAGGAGCAGAGAGAGACAGAGACCTCAGAGACACAGAGACAGGTACAGAAGGCCAGAGGGGCTCCCTACCACACTAGCTTTGCTTGCTGGAGGCTGAATTATGAGTAGAAAATCTTCATTTCGCCTGTGCCCTGAAATATCTAGTTCCCAGTATCCATGTGGAATCTTCTCAGAGAATGGCTCAACTCTCCTGCCTGGGAGAAAGGAGCAGAAAACTTATTAACAAAACAAAAGATGGAGCTGAGAGCCAGAGAGAAATTCTACCTTTAAAAAAATCGTAAAAAGAAAAATTACCAAAAAAAAATGAGGAGACAGGAGCAGAGAGAGACAGAGACCTCAGAGACACAAAGACAGGGATAGAAGGCCAGAGGGGCTCCCTACCACACTAGCTTTGCTTGCTGGAGGCTGAATTATGAGTAGAAAATCTTCATTTCGCCTGTGCCCTGAAATATCTAGTTCCCAGTATCCATGTGGAATCTTCTCAGAGAATGGCTCAACTCTCCTGCCTGGGAGAAAGGAGCAGAAGGGCTTATTAACAAAACAAAAGATGGAGCTGAGAGCCAGAGAGAAATTCCTACCTTTAAAAAAATCGTAAAAAGGAAAAATTACCCAAAATAATGAGGAGACAGGAGCAGAGAGAGACAGAGACCTCAGAGACACAGAGACAGGGATAGAAGGCCAGAGGGGCTCCCTACCACACTAGCTTTGCTTGCTGGAGGCTGAATTATGAGTAGAAAATCTTCATTTCGTCTGTGCCCTGAAATATCTAGTTCCCAGTATCCACATGGAAACTTCTCAGAGAATGGCTCAACTCTCCTGCCTGGGAGAAAGGAGCAGAAGGGCTTATTAACAAAACAAAAGATGGAGCTGAGAGCCAGAGAGAAATTCTACCTTTAAAAAAATCGTAAAAAAGGAAAAATTACCAAAAAAAATGAGGAGACAGGAGCAGAGAGAGACAGAGACCTCAGAGACACAGACACAGGGATAGAAGGCCAGAGGGACTCCCTACCACACTAGCTTTGCTTCCTGGAGGCTGAATTATGAGTAGAAAATCTTCATTTCGCCTGTGCCCTGAAATATCTAGTTCCCAGTATCCATGTGGAATCTTCTCAGAGAATGGCTCAACTCTCCTGCCTGGGAGAAAGGAGCAGAAGGGCTTATTAACAAAATGAAAGATGGAGCTGAGGGCCAGAGAGAAATTCTACCTTTAAAGAATTCGTAAAAAGGAAAAATTACCAAAAAATGAGGAGACAGGAGCAGAGAGAGACAGAGACCTCAGAGACACAGAGACAGGGATAGAAGGCCAGAGGGGCTCCCTACCACACTAGCTTTGCTTGCTGGAGGCTGAATTATGAGTAGAAAATCTGCATTTCGCCTGTGCCCTGAAATATCTAGTTCCCAGTATCCATGTGGAATCTTCTCAGAGAATGGCTCAACTCTCCTGCCTGGGAGAAAGGAGCAGAAAAGCTTATTAACAAAACAAAAGATGGAGCTGAGAGCCAGAGAGAAATTCTACCTTTAAAAAAATCGTGAAAAGAAAAATTACCAAAAAAAAATGAGGAGACAGGAGCAGAGAGAGACAGAGACCTCAGAGACACAGAGACAGGTATAGAAGGCCTGAGGGGCTCCCTACCACACTAGCTTTGCTTGCTGGAGACTGAATTATGAATAGAAAATCTTCATTTCGCCTGTGCCCTGAAATATCTAGTTCCCAGTATCCATGTGGAATCTTCTCAGAGAATGGCTCAACTCTCCTGCCTGGGGAGAAAGGAGCAGAAGGGCTTATTAACAAAACAAAAGATGGAGCTGAGAGCCAGAGAGAAATTCTACTTTTAAAATAATCGTAAAAAGGAAAAATTACCAAAAAAAATGAGGAGACAGGAGCAGAGAGAGACAGAGACCTCAGAGACACAGAGACAGGGATAGAAGGCCAGAGGGGCTCCCTACCACACTAGCTTTGCTTGCTGGAGGCTGAATTATGAGTAGAAAATCTTCATTTCGCCTGTGCCCTGAAATATCTAGTTCCCAGTATCCATATGGAATCTTCTCAGAGAATGGCTCAACTCTCCTGCCTGGGAGAAAGGAGCAGAAGGGCTTATTACCAAAACAAAAGATGGAGCTGAGAGCCAGAGAGAAATTCTACCTTTAAAAAAATCGTAAAAAGGAAAAATTACCAAAAAAAAATGAGGAGACAGGAGCAGAGAGAGACAGAGACCTCAGAGACACAGACACAGGGATAGAAGGCCAGAGGGACTCCCTACCACACTAGCTTTGCTTCCTGGAGGCTGAATTATGAGTAGAAAATCTTCATTTCGCCTGTGCCCTGAAATATCTAGTTCCCAGTATCCATGTGGAATCTTCTCAGAGAATGGCTCAACTCTCCTGCCTGGGAGAAAGGAGCAGAAGGGCTTATTAACAAAATGAAAGATGGAGCTGAGAGCCAGAGAGAAATTCTACCTTTAAAAAAATCGTAAAAATGAAAAATTACCAAAAAAATGAGGAGACGGGAGCAGAGAGAGACAGAGACCTAAAGACACAGAGACAGGGATAGAAGGCCAGAGGGGCTCCCTACCACACTAGCTTTGCTTGCTGGAGGCTGAATTATGAGTAGAAAATCTTCATTTCGCCTGTGCCCTGAAATATCTAGTTCCCAGTATCCATGTGGAATCTACTCAGAGAATGGCTCAACTCTCCTGCCTGGGAGAAAGGAGCAGAAGGGCTTATTAACAAAACAAAAGATGTAGCTGAGAGCCAGAGAGAAATTCTACCTTTAAAAAAATCATAAAAAGGAAAAATTAACAAAAAAAATGAGGAGACAGGAGCAGAGAGAGACAGAGACCTCAGAGACACAGAGACAGTGATAGAAGGCCAGAGGGGCTCCCTAGCACACTAGCTTTGCTTGCTGGAGGCTGAATTATGAGTAGAAAATCTTCATTTCGCCTGTGCCCTGAAATATCTAGTTCCCAGTATCCATGTGGAATCTTCTCAGAGAATGGCTCAACTCTCCTGCCTGGGAGAAAGGAGCAGAAGGGCTTATTAACAAAACAAAAGATGGAGCTGAGAGCCAGAGAGAAATTCTACCTTTAAAAAAATCATAAAAAGGAAAAATTACCAAAAAAAAGAGGAGACAGGAGCAGAGAGAGACACAGACCTCAGAGACACAGAGACAGGGATAGAAGGCAAGAGGGATTCCCTACCACACTAGCTTTGCTTGCTGGAGGCTGAATTATGAGTAGAAAATCTTCATTTCGCCTGTGCCCTGAAATATCTATTTCCCAGTATCCATGTGGAATCTTCTCAGAGAATGGCTCAACTCTCCTGCCTGGGAGAAAGGAGCAGAAGGGCTTATTAGCAAAACAAAAGATGGAGCTGAGAGCCACAGAGAAATTCTACCTTTAAAAAAAATTGTAAAAATGAAAAACTACCAAAAAAAATGAGGAGACAGGAGCAGAGAGAGCCAGAGAACTCAGAGACACAGAGACAGGGATAGAAGGCCAGAGGGGCTCCCTACCACACTAGCTTTGCTTGCTGGAGGCTGAATTATGAGTAGAAAATCTTCATTTCGCCTGTGCCCTGAAATATCTAGTTCCCAGTATCCATGTGGAATCTTCTCAGAGAATGGCTCAACTCTCCTGCCTGGGAGAAAGGAGCAGAAGGGCTTATTAACAAAACAAAAGATGGAGCGTGAGAGCCAGAGAGAAATTCTACCTTTAAAAAAATCGTAAAAAGGAAAAATTAACCAAGAAAATGAGGAGACAGGAGCAGAGAGAGACAGAGACCTCAGAGACACAGAGACAGGGATAGAAGGCCAGAGGGGCTCCCTACCACACTAGCTTTGCTTGCTGGAGGCTGAATTATGAGTAGAAAATCTTCATTTCGCCTGTGCCCTGAAATATCTAGTTCCCAGTATCCATGGGGAATCTTCTCAGAGAATGGCTCAACTCTCCTGCCTGGGAGAAAGGAGCAGAAGGGCTTATTAACAAAACAAAAGATGGAGCTGAGAGCCAGAGAGAAATTCTATCTTTAAAAAAAATCGTGAAAAGGAAAAATTACCAAAAAAACTGAGGAGACAGGAGCAGAGAGAGACAGAGACCTCAGAGACACAGAGACAGGGATAGAAGGCCAGAGGGGCTCCCTACCACACTAGCTTTGCTTGCTGGAGGCTGAATTATGAGTAGAAAATCTTCATTTCGCCTGTGCCCTGAAATATCTAGTTCCCATTATCCATGTGGAATCTTCTCAGAGAATGGCTCAACTCTCCTGCCTGGAGAAAGGAGCAGAAGGGCTTATTAACAAAACAAAAGATGGAGCTGAGAGCCAGAGAGAAATTCTACCTTTAAAAAAATCATAAAAAGGAAAAATTACCAAAAAAAAGAGGAGACAGGAGCAGAGAGAGACACAGACCTCAGAGACACAGAGACAGGGATAGAAGGCAAGAGGGGCTCCCTACCACACTAGCTTTGCTTGCTGGAGGCTGAAATTATGAGTAGAAAATCTTCATTTCGCCTGTGCCCTGAAATATCTATTTCCCAGTATCCATGTGGAATCTTCTCAGAGAATGGCTCAACTCTCCTGCCTGGGAGAAAGGAGCAGAAGGGCTTATTAGCAAAACAAAAGATGGAGCTGAGAGCCAGAGAGAAATTCTACCTTTAAAAAAATCGTAAAAAGGAAAAATTACCCAAGAAAATGAGGAGACAGGAGCAGAGAGAGACAGAGACCTCAGAGACACAGAGACAGGGATAGAAGGCCAGAGGGGCTCCCTACCACACTAGCTTTGCTTGCTGGAGGCTGAATTATGAGTAGAAAATCTTCATTTCGCCTGTGCCCTGAAATATCTAGTTCCCAGTATTCTTGTGGAATCTTCTCAGAGAATGGCTCAACTCTCCTGCCTGGGAGAAAGGAGCAGAAGGGCTTATTAACAAAACAAAAGATGGAGCTGAGAGCCAGAGAGAAATTCTACCTTTAAAAAAATCGTAAAAAGGAAAAATTACCAAAAAAATGAGAAGACAGGAGCAGAGAGAGACAGAGACCTCAGAGACACAGAGACAGGTATAGAAGGCCAGAGGGGATCCCTACCACACTACCTTTGCTTGCTGGAGGCTGAATTATGAGTAGAAAATCTTCATTTCGCCTGTGCCCTGAAATATCTAGTTCCCAGTATCCATGTGGAATCTTCTCAGAGAATGGCTCAACTCTCCTGCCTGGGAGAAAGGAGCAGAAAAGCTTATTAACAAAACTAAAGATGGAGCTGAGAGCCAGAGAGAAATTCTACCTTTAAAAAAATCGTGAAAAGAAAAATTACCAAAAAAAAATGAGGAGACAGGAGCAGAGAGAGACAGAGACCTCAGAGACACAGAGACAGGGATAGAAGGCCAGAGGGGCTCCCTACCACACTAGCTTTGCTTGCTGGAGGCTGAATTATGAGTAGAAAATCTTCATTTCGCCTGTGCCCTGAAATATCTAGTTCCCAGTATTCTTGTGGAATCTTCTCAGAGAATGGCTCAACTCTCCTGCCTGGGAGAAAGGAGCAGAAGGGCTTATTAACAAAACAAAAGATGGAGCTGAGAGCCAGAGAGAAATTCTACCTTTAAAAAAATCGTAAAAATCAAAAATTACCAAAAAAAATGATGAGACAGGAGCAGAGAGAGACAGAGACCTCAGAGACACAGAGACAGGGAAAGAAGGCCAGAGGGGCTCCCTACCACACTAGCTTTGCTTGCTGGAGGCTGAATTATGAGTAGAAAATCTTCATTTCGCCTGTGCCCTGAAATATCTAGTTCCCAGTATCCATGTGGAATCTTCTCAGAGAATGGCTCAACTCTCCTGCCTGGGAGAAAGGAGCAGAAGGGCTTATTAACAAAACGAAAGATGGAGCTGAGAGCCAGAGAGAAATTCTACCTTTAAAAAAATCGTAAAAAGGAAAAATTACCAAAATAATGAGAAGACAGGAGCAGAGAGAGACAGAGACCTCAGAGACACAGAGACAGGTATAGAAGGCCAGAGGGGATCCCTACCAAACTACCTTTGCTTGCTGGAGGCTGAATTATGAGTAGAAAATCTTCATTTCGCCTGTGCCCTGAAATATCTAGTTCCCAGTATCCATGTGGAATCTTCTCAGAGAATGGCTCAACTCTCCTGCCTGGGAGAAAGGAGCAGAAAAGCTTATTAACAACACTAAAGATGGAGCTGAGAGCCAGAGAGAAATTCTACCTTTAAAAAAATCGTGAAAAGAAAAATTACCAAAAAAAATGAGGAGACAGGAGCAGAGAGAGACAGAGACCTCAGAGACACAGAGACAGGGATAGAAGGCCTGAGGGGCTCCCTACCACACTAGCTTTGCTTGCTGGAGACTGAATTATGAATAGAAAATCTTCATTTCGCCTGTGCCCTGAAATATCTAGTTCCCAGTATCCATGTGGAATCTTCTCAGAGAATGGCTCAACTCTCCTGCCTGGGAGAAAGGAGCAGAAGGGCTTATTAACAAAACAAAAGATGGAGCTGAGAGCCAGAGAGAAATTCTACTTTTAAAATAATCGTAAAAAGGAAAAATTACCAAAAAAATGAGGAGACAGGAGCAGAGAGAGACAGAGACCTCAGAGACACAGAGACAGGGATAGAAGGCCAGAGGGGCTCCCTACCACACTAGCTTTGCTTGCTGGAGGCTGAATTATGAGTAGAAAATCTTCATTTCGCCTGTGCCCTGAAATATCTAGTTCCCAGTATCCATATGGAATCTTCTCAGAGAATGGCTCAACTCTCCTGCCTGGGAGAAAGAGCAGAAGGGCTTATTACCAAAACAAAAGATGGAGCTGAGAGCCAGAGAGAAATTCTACCTTTAAAAAAATCGTAAAAAGGAAAAATTACCAAAAAAAATGAGGAGACAGGAGCAGAGAGAGACAGAGACCTCAGAGACACAGAGACAGGGATAGAAGGCCAGAGGGACTCCCTACCACACTAGCTTTGCTTGCTGGAGGCTGAATTATGAGTAGAAAATCTTCATTTCGCCTGTGCCCTGAAATATCTAGTTCCCAGTATCCATGTGGAAACTTCTCAGAGAATGGCTCAACTCTCCTGCCTGGGAGAAAGGAGCAGAAGGGCTTATTAACAAAATGAAAGATGGAGCTGAGAGCCAGAGAGAAATTCTACCTTTAAAAAAATCGTAAAAATGAAAAATTACCAAAAAAATGAGGAGACAGGAGCAGAGGGAGACAGAGACCTAAGAGACACAGAGACAGGGATAGAAGGCCAGAGGGGCTCCCTACCACACTAGCTTTGCTTGCTGGAGGCAGAATTATGAGTAGAAAATCTTCATTTCGCCTGTGCCCTGAAATATCTAGTTCCCAGTATCCATGTGGAATCTTCTCAGAGAATGGCTCAACTCTCCTGCCTGGGAGAAAGGAGCAGAAGGGCTTATTAGCAAAACAAAAGATGGAGCTGAGAGCCACAGAGAAATTCTACCTTTAAAAAAATTGTAAAAATGAAAAACTACCAAAAAAAATGAGGAATACAGGAGCAGAGAGAGACAGAGAACTCAGAGACACAGAGACAGGGATAGAAGGCCAGAGGGGCTCCCTACCACACTAGCTTTGCTTGCTGGAGGCTGAATTATGAGTAGAAAATCTTCATTTCGCCTGTGCCCTGAAATATCTAGTTCCCAGTATCCATGTGGAATCTTCTCAGAGAATGGCTCAACTCTCCTGCCTGGGAGAAAGGAGCAGAAGGGCTTATTAACAAAACAAAAGATGGAGCTGAGAGCCAGAGAGAAATTCTACCTTTAAAAAAATCGTAAAAAGGAAAAATTACCCAAGAAAATGAGGAGACAGGAGCAGAGAGAGACAGAGACCTCAGAGACACAGAGACAGGGATAGAAGGCCAGAGGGGCTCCCTACCACACTACCTTTGCTTGCTGGAGGCTGAATTATGAGTAGAAAATCTTCATTTCACCTGTGCCCTGAAATATCTAGTTCCCAGTATTCTTGTGGAATCTTCTCAGAGAATGGCTCAACTCTCCTGCCTGGGAGAAAGGAGCAGAAGGGCTTATTAACAAAACAAAAGATGGAGCTGAGAGCCAGAGAGAAATTCTACCTTTAAAAAAATCGTAAAATCAAAAATTACCAAAAAAAATGATGAGACAGGAGCAGAGAGAGACAGAGACCTCAGAGACACAGAGACAGGGAAAGAAGGCCAGAGGGGCTCCCTACCACACTAGCTTTGCTTGCTGGAGGCTGAATTATGAGTAGAAAATCTTCATTTCGCCTGTGCCCTGAAATATCTAGTTCCCAGTATCCATGTGGAATCTTCTCAGAGAATGGCTCAACTCTCCTGCCTGGGAGAAAGGAGCAGAAGTGCTTATTAACAAAACGAAAGATGGAGCTGAGAGCCAGAGAGAAATTCTACCTTTAAAAAAATCGTAAAAAGGAAAAATTACCAAAAAAATTAGAAGACAGGAGCAGAGAGAGACAGAGACCTCAGAGACACAGAGACAGGTATAGAAGGCCAGAGGGGCTCCCTACCACACTACCTTTGCTTGCTGGAGGCTGAATTATGAGTAGAAAATCTTCATTTCGCCTGTGCCCTGAAATATCTAGTTCCCAGTATTCATGTGGAATCTTCTCAGAGAATGGCTCAACTCTCCTGCCTGGGAGAAAGGAGCAGAAAAGCTTATTAACAAAACTAAAGATGGAGCTGAGAGCCAGAGAGAAATTCTACCTTTAAAAAAATCGTGAAAAGAAAAATTACCAAAAAAAAATGAGGAGACAGGAGCAGAGAGAGACAGAGACCTCAGAGACACAGAGACAGGGATAGAAGGCCTGAGGGGCTCCCTACCACACTAGCTTTGCTTGCTGGAGACTGAATTATGAATAGAAAATCTTCATTTCGCATGTGCCCTGAAATATCTAGTTCCCAGTATCCATGTGGAATCTTCTCAGAGAATGGCTCAACTCTCCTGCCTGGGAGAAAGGAGCAGAAGGGCTTATTAACAAAACAAAAGATGGAGCTGAGAGCCAGAGAGAAATTCTACTTTTAAAATAATCATAAAAAGGAAAAATTACCAAAAAAAATGAGGAGACAGGAGCAGAGAGAGACAGAGACCTCAGAGACACAGAGACAGGGATAGAAGGCCAGAGGGGCTCCCTACCACACTAGCTTTGCTTGCTGGAGGCTGAATTATGAGTAGAAAATCTTCATTTCGCCTGTGCCCTGAAATATCTAGTTCCCAGTATCCATATGGAATCTTCTCATAGAATGGCTCAACTCTCCTGCCTGGGAGAAAGGAGCAGAAGGGCTTATTACCAAAACAAAAGATGGAGCTGAGAGCCAGAGAGAAATTCTACCTTTAAAAAAATCGTAAAAATGAAAAATTACCAAAAAAAATGAGGAGACAGGAGCAGAGAGAGACAGAGACCTCAGGGACACAGAGACAGGGATAGAAGGCCAGAGGGGCTCCCTACCACACTAGCTTTGCTTGCTGGAGGCTGAATTATGAGTAGAAAATCTTCATTTCGCCTGTGCCCTGAAATATCTAGTTCCCAGTATCCATGTGGAATCTTTTCAGAGAATGCCTCAACTCTCCTGCCTGGGAGAAAGGAGCAGAAGGGCTTATTAACAAAATGAAAGACGGAGCTGAGAGCCAGAGAGAAATTCTACCTTTAAAAAAATCGTAAAAATGAAAAATAACCAAAAAAATGAGGAGACAGGAGCAGAGAGAGACAGAGACCTCAGAGACACAGAGACAGGGATAGAAGGCCAGAGGGGCTCCCTACCACACTAGCTTTGCTTGCTGGAGGCTGAATTATGAGTAGAAAATCTTCATTTCGCCTGTGCCCTGAAATATCTAGTTCCCAGTATCCATGTGGAAACTTCTCAGAGAATGGCTCAACTCTCCTGCCTGGGAGAAAGGACCAGAAGGGGTTATTAACAAAACAAAAGATGGAGCTGAGAGCCAGAGAGAAATTCTACTTTTAAAAAAATCGTAAAAATCAAAAATTACAAAAAAAAATGATGAGACAGGAGCAGAGAGAGACAGAGACCTCAGAGACACAGAGACAGGGAGAGAAGGCCAGAGGGGCTCCCTACCACACTAGCTTTGCTTGAGGGAGGCTGAATTATGAGTAGAAAACCTTCATTTCGCCTGTGCCCTGAAATATCTAGTTCCCAGTATCCATGTGGTATCTTCTCAGAGAATGGCTCAACTCTCCTGCCTGGGAGAAAGGAGCAGAAGGGCTTATTAACAAAACAAAAGATGGAGCTGAGAGCCAGAGAGAAATTCTACCTTAAAAAAATCGTAAAAAGGAAAAATTACCAAAAAAATGAGAAGGCAGGAGCAGAGAGAGACAGAGACCTCAGAGACACAGAGACAGGTACAGAAGGCCAGAGGGGCTCCCTACCACACTAGCTTTGCTTGCTGGAGGCTGAATTATGAGTAGAAAATCTTCATTTCGCCTGTGCCCTGAAATATCTAGTTCCCAGTATCCATGTGGAATCTTCTCAGAGAATGGCTCAACTCTCCTGCCTGGAGAAAGGAGCAGAAAACTTATGAACAAAACAAAAGATGGAGCTGAGAGCCAGAGAGAAATTCTACCTTTAAAAAAATCGTAAAAAGAAAAATTACCAAAAAAAAATGAGGAGACAGGAGCAGAGAGAGACAGAGACCTCAGAGACACAAAGACAGGGATAGAAGGCCAGAGGGGCTCCTACCACACTAGCTTTGCTTGCTGGAGTCTGAATTATGAGTAGAAAATCTTCATTTCGCCTGTGCCCTGAAATATCTAGTTCCCAGTATCCATGTGGAATCTTCTCAGAGAATGGCTCAACTCTCCTGCCTGGGAGAAAGGAGCAGAAGGGCTTATTAACAAAACAAAAGATGGAGCTGAGAGCCAGAGAGAAATTCTACCTTTAAAAAAATCGTAAAAAGGAAAAATTACCCAAAATAATGAGGAGACAGGAGCAGAGAGAGACAGAGACCTCAGAGACACAGAGACAGGGATAGAAGGCCAGAGGGGCTCCCTACCACACTAGCTTTGCTTGCTGGAGGCTGAATTATGAGTAGAAAATCTTCATTTCGTCTGTGCCCTGAAATATCTAGTTCCCAGTATCCACATGGAAACTTCTCAGAGAATGGCTCAACTCTCCTGCCTGGGAGAAAGGAGCAGAAGGGCTTATTAACAAAACAAAAGATGGAGCTGAGAGCCAGAGAGAAATTCTACCTTAAAAAAATCGTAAAAAGGAAAAATTACCAAAAAAAATGAGGAGACAGGAGCAGAGAGAGACAGAGACCTCAGAGACACAGACACAGGGATAGAAGGCCAGAGGGACTCCCTACCACACTAGCTTTGCTTCCTGGAGGCTGAATTATGAGTAGAAAATCTTCATTTCGCCTGTGCCCTGAAATATCTAGTTCCCAGTATCCATGTGGAATCTTCTCAGAGAATGGCTCAACTCTCCTGCCTGGGAGAAAGGAGCAGAAGGGCTTATTAACAAAATGAAAGATGGAGCTGAGGGCCAGAGAGAAATTCTACCTTTAAAGAATTCGTAAAAAGGAAAAATTACCAAAAAATGAGGAGACAGGAGCAGAGCGAGACAGAGACCTCAGAGACACAGAGACAGGGATAGAAGGCCAGAGGGGCTCCCTACCACACTAGCTTTGCTTGCTGGAGGCTGAATTATGAGTAGAAAATCTGCATTTCGCCTGTGCCCTGAAATATCTAGTTCCCAGTATCCATGTGGAATCTTCTCAGAGAATGGCTCAACTCTCCTGCCTGGGAGAAAGGAGCAGAAAGGATTATTAACAAAACAAAAGATGGAGCTGAGAGCCAGAGAGAAATTCTACCTTTTAAAAAATCGTAAAAGAAAAATTACCAAAAAAAAATGAGGAGACAGGAGCAGAGAGAGACAGAGAACTCAGAGACACAGAGACAGGGATAGAAGGCCAGAGGGGCTCCCTACCACACTAGCTTTGCTTGCTGGAGGCTGAATTATGAGTAGAAAATCTTCATTTCGCCTGTGCCCTGAAATATCTAGTTCCCAGTATCCATGTGGAATCTTCTCAGAGAATGGCTCAACTCTCCTGCCCGGGAGAAAGAAGCAGAAGGGCTTATTAACAAAACAAAAGATGGAGCTGAGAGCCAGAGAGAAATTCTACCTTTAAAAAAATCGTAAAAAGGAAAAATTACCAAAAAAAATGAGGAGACAGGAGCAGAGAGAGACAGAGACCTCAGAGACACAGAGACAGGGACAGAAGGCCAGAGGGGCTCCCTACCACACTAGCTTTGCTTGCTGGAGGCTGAATTATGAGTAGAAAATCTTCATTTCGCCTGTGCCTGAAATATCTAGTTCCCAGTATCCATGTGGAATCTTCTCAGAGAATGGCTCAACTCTCCTGCCTGGGAGAAAGGAGCAGAAGGGCTTATTAACAAAACAAAAGATGGAGCTGAGAGCCAGAGAGAAATTCTACCTCTAAAAAAATCGTTAAAAAGGAAAAATTACCAAAAATTGGGGAGACAGGAGCAGAGAGAGACAGAGACCTCAGAGACACAGAGACAGGGATAGAAGGCCAGAGGGGCTCCCTACCACACTAGCTTTGCTTGCTGGAGGCTGAATTATGAGTAGAAAATCTTCATTTCGCCTGTGCCCTGAAATATCTAGTTCCCAGTATCCATGTGGAATCTTCTCAGAGAATGGCTCAACTCTCCTGCCTGGGAGAAAGTAGCAGAAGGGCTTATTAACAAAACGAGAGATGGAGCTTAGAGCCAGAGAGAAATTCTACCTTTAAAAAAATCGTAAAAAGGAAAAATTACCAAAAAAATGAGGAGACAGGAGCAGAGATTACAGAGACCTCAGAGACACAGAGACAGGGATAGAAGGCCACAGGGGCTCCCTACCACACTAGCTTTGCTTGCTGGAGGCTGAATTATGAGTAGAAAATCTTCATTTCGCCTGTGCCCTGAAATATCTAGTTCCCAGTATCCATGTGGAATCTTCTCAGAGAATGGCTCAACTCTCCTGCCTGGGAGAAAGGAGCAGAAGGGCTTATTAACAAAACAAAAGATGGAGCTGAGAGCCAGAGAGAAATTCTACCTTTAAAAAAATCGTAAAAAGAAAAATTACCAAAAAAAATTGAGGAGACAGGAGCAGAGAGAGACAGAGACCTCAGAGACACAGAGACAGGGATAGAAGGCCAGAGGGGCTCCCTACCACACTAGCTTTGCTTGCTGGAGGCTGAATTATGAGTAGAAAATCTTCATTTCGCCTGTGCCCTGAAATATCTATTTCCCAGTATCCATGTGGAATCTTCTCAGAGAATGGCTCAACTCTCCTGCCTGAGAGAAAGGAGCAGAAGGGCTTATTAACAAAACAAAAAATGGAGCTGAGAGCCAGAGAGAAATTCTACCTTTAAAAAAATCATAAAAAGGAAAAATTACCAAAAAAAAAGAGGAGACAGGAGCAGAGAGAGACACAGACCTCAGAGACACAGAGACAGGGATAGAAGGCAAGAGGGATTCCCTACCACACTAGCTTTGCTTGCTGGAGGCTGAATTATGAGTAGAAAATCTTCATTTCGCCTGTGCCCTGAAATATCTATTTCCCAGTATCCATGTGGAATCTTCTCAGAGAATGGCTCAACTCTCCTGCCTGGGAGAAAGGAGCAGAAGGGCTTATTAGCAAAACAAAAGATGGAGCTGAGAGCCACAGAGAAATTCTACCTTTAAAAAAATTGTAAAAATGAAAAACTACCAAAAAAAAATGAGGAGACAGGAGCAGAGAGAGCCAGAGAACTCAGAGACACAGAGACAGGGATAGAAGGCCAGAGGGGCTCCCTACCACACTAGCTTTGCTTGCTGGAGGCTGAATTATGAGTAGAAAATCTTCATTTCGCCTGTGCCCTGAAATATCTAGTTCCCAGTATCCATGTGGAATCTTCTCAGAGAATGGCTCAACTCTCCTGCCTGGGAGAAAGGAGCAGAAGGGCTTATTAACAAAACAAAAGATGGAGCTGAGAGCCAGAGAGAAATTCTACCTTTAAAAAAAATCGTAAAAAGGAAAAATTAACCAAGAAAATGAGGAGACAGGAGCAGAGAGAGACAGAGACCTCAGAGACACAGAGACAGGGATAGAAGGCCAGAGGGGCTCCCTACCACACTAGCTTTGCTTGCTGGAGGCTGAATTATGAGTAGAAAATCTTCATTTCGCCTGTGCCCTGAAATATCTAGTTCCCAGTATCCATGGGGAATCTTCTCAGAGAATGGCTCAACTCTCCTGCCTGGGAGAAAGGAGCAGAAGGGCTTATTAACAAAACAAAAGATGGAGCTGAGAGCCAGAGAGAAATTCTATCTTTAAAAAAAATCGTGAAAAGGAAAAATTACCAAAAAAACTGAGGAGACAGGAGCAGAGAGAGACAGAGACCTCAGAGACACAGAGACAGGGATAGAAGGCCAGAGGGGCTCCCTACCACACTAGCTTTGCTTGCTGGAGGCTGAATTATGAGTAGAAAATCTTCATTTCGCCTGTGCCCTGAAATATCTAGTTCCCATTATCCATGTGGAATCTTCTCAGAGAATGGCTCAACTCTCCTGCCTGGGAGAAAGGAGCAGAAGGGCTTATTAACAAAACAAAAGATGGAGCTGAGAGCCAGAGAGAAATTCTACCTTTAAAAAAATCATAAAAAGGAAAAATTACCAAAAAAAAGAGGAGACAGGAGCAGAGAGAGACACAGACCTCAGAGACACAGAGACAGGGATAGAAGGCAAGAGGGGCTCCCTACCACACTAGCTTTGCTTGCTGGAGGCTGAATTATGAGTAGAAAATCTTCATTTCGCCTGTGCCCTGAAATATCTATTTCCCAGTATCCATGTGGAATCTTCTCAGAGAATGGCTCAACTCTCCTGCCTGGGAGAAAGGAGCAGAAGGGCTTATTAGCAAAACAAAAGATGGAGCTGAGAGCCAGAGAGAAATTCTACCTTTAAAAAAATCGTAAAAAGGAAAAATTACCCAAGAAAATGAGGAGACAGGAGCAGAGAGAGACAGAGACCTCAGAGACACAGAGACAGGGATAGAAGGCCAGAGGGGCTCCCTACCACACTAGCTTTGCTTGCTGGAGGCTGAATTATGAGTAGAAAATCTTCATTTCGCCTGTGCCCTGAAATATCTAGTTCCCAGTATTCTTGTGGAATCTTCTCAGAGAATGGCTCAACTCTCCTGCCTGGGAGAAAGGAGCAGAAGGGCTTATTAACAAAACAAAAGATGGAGCTGAGAGCCAGAGAGAAATTCTACCTTTAAAAAAAATCGTAAAAAGGAAAAATTACCAAAAAAATGAGAAGACAGGAGCAGAGAGAGACAGAGACCTCAGAGACACAGAGACAGGTATAGAAGGCCAGAGGGGATCCCTACCACACTACCTTTGCTTGCTGGAGGCTGAATTATGAGTAGAAAATCTTCATTTCGCCTGTGCCCTGAAATATCTAGTTCCCAGTATCCATGTGGAATCTTCTCAGAGAATGGCTCAACTCTCCTGCCTGGGAGAAAGGAGCAGAAAAGCTTATTAACAAAACTAAAGATGGAGCTGAGAGCCAGAGAGAAATTCTACCTTTAAAAAAATCGTGAAAAGAAAAATTACCAAAAAAAATGAGGAGACAGGAGCAGAGAGAGACAGAGACCTCAGAGACACAGAGACAGGGATAGAAGGCCAGAGGGGCTCCCTACCACACTAGCTTTGCTTGCTGGAGGCTGAATTATGAGTAGAAAATCTTCATTTCGCCTGTGCCCTGAAATATCTAGTTCCCAGTATTCTTGTGGAATCTTCTCAGAGAATGGCTCAACTCTCCTGCCTGGGAGAAAGGAGCAGAAGGGCTTATTAACAAAACAAAAGATGGAGCTGAGAGCCAGAGAGAAATTCTACCTTTAAAAAAATCGTAAAAATCAAAAATTACCAAAAAAAATGATGAGACAGGAGCAGAGAGAGACAGAGACCTCAGAGACACAGAGACAGGGAAAGAAGGCCAGAGGGGCTCCCTACCACACTAGCTTTGCTTGCTGGAGGCTGAATTATGAGTAGAAAATCTTCATTTCGCCTGTGCCCTGAAATATCTAGTTCCCAGTATCCATGTGGAATCTTCTCAGAGAATGGCTCAACTCTCCTGCCTGGGAGAAAGGAGCAGAAGGGCTTATTAACAAAACGAAAGATGGAGCTGAGAGCCAGAGAGAAATTCTACCTTTAAAAAAATCGTAAAAAGGAAAAATTACCAAAATAATGAGAAGACAGGAGCAGAGAGAGACAGAGACCTCAGAGACACAGAGACAGGTATAGAAGGCCAGAGGGGATCCCTACCAAACTACCTTTGCTTGCTGGAGGCTGAATTATGAGTAGAAAATCTTCATTTCGCCTGTGCCCTGAAATATCTAGTTCCCAGTATCCATGTGGAATCTTCTCAGAGAATGGCTCAACTCTCCTGCCTGGGAGAAAGGAGCAGAAAAGCTTATTAACAACACTAAAGATGGAGCTGAGAGCCAGAGAGAAATTCTACCTTTAAAAAAATCGTGAAAAGAAAAATTACCAAAAAAAAATGAGGAGACAGGAGCAGAGAGAGACAGAGACCTCAGAGACACAGAGACAGGGATAGAAGGCCTGAGGGGCTCCCTACCACACTAGCTTTGCTTGCTGGAGACTGAATTATGAATAGAAAATCTTCATTTCGCCTGTGCCCTGAAATATCTAGTTCCCAGTATCCATGTGGAATCTTCTCAGAGAATGGCTCAACTCTCCTGCCTGGGAGAAAGGAGCAGAAGGGCTTATTAACAAAACAAAAGATGGAGCTGAGAGCCAGAGAGAAATTCTACTTTTAAAATAATCGTAAAAAGGAAAAATTACCAAAAAAATGAGGAGACAGGAGCAGAGAGAGACAGAGACCTCAGAGACACAGAGACAGGGATAGAAGGCCAGAGGGGCTCCCTACCACACTAGCTTTGCTTGCTGGAGGCTGAATTATGAGTAGAAAATCTTCATTTCGCCTGTGCCCTGAAATATCTAGTTCCCAGTATCCATATGGAATCTTCTCAGAGAATGGCTCAACTCTCCTGCCTGGGAGAAAGGAGCAGAAGGGCTTATTACCAAAACAAAAGATGGAGCTGAGAGCCAGAGAGAAATTCTACCTTTAAAAAAATCGTAAAAAGGAAAAATTACCAAAAAAAATGAGGAGACAGGAGCAGAGAGAGACAGAGACCTCAGAGACACAGAGACAGGGATAGAAGGCCAGAGGGACTCCCTACCACACTAGCTTTGCTTGCTGGAGGCTGAATTATGAGTAGAAAATCTTCATTTCGCCTGTGCCCTGAAATATCTAGTTCCCAGTATCCATGTGGAAACTTCTCAGAGAATGGCTCAACTCTCCTGCCTGGGAGAAAGGAGCAGAAGGGCTTATTAACAAAATGAAAGATGGAGCTGAGAGCCAGAGAGAAATTCTACCTTTAAAAAAATCGTAAAAATGAAAAATTACCAAAAAAATGAGGAGACAGGAGCAGAGGGAGACAGAGACCTAAGAGACACAGAGACAGGGATAGAAGGCCAGAGGGGCTCCCTACCACACTAGCTTTGCTTGCTGGAGGCAGAATTATGAGTAGAAAATCTTCATTTCGCCTGTGCCCTGAAATATCTAGTTCCCAGTATCCATGTGGAATCTTCTCAGAGAATGGCTCAACTCTCCTGCCTGGGAGAAAGGAGCAGAAGGGCTTATTAGCAAAACAAAAGATGGAGCTGAGAGCCACAGAGAAATTCTACCTTTAAAAAAATTGTAAAAATGAAAAACTACCAAAAAAAATGAGGAATACAGGAGCAGAGAGAGACAGAGAACTCAGAGACACAGAGACAGGGATAGAAGGCCAGAGGGGCTCCCTACCACACTAGCTTTGCTTGCTGGAGGCTGAATTATGAGTAGAAAATCTTCATTTCGCCTGTGCCCTGAAATATCTAGTTCCCAGTATCCATGTGGAATCTTCTCAGAGAATGGCTCAACTCTCCTGCCTGGGAGAAAGGAGCAGAAGGGCTTATTAACAAAACAAAAGATGGAGCTGAGAGCCAGAGAGAAATTCTACCTTTAAAAAAATCGTAAAAAGGAAAAATTACCCAAGAAAATGAGGAGACAGGAGCAGAGAGAGACAGAGACCTCAGAGACACAGAGACAGGGATAGAAGGCCAGAGGGGCTCCCTACCACACTACCTTTGCTTGCTGGAGGCTGAATTATGAGTAGAAAATCTTCATTTCACCTGTGCCCTGAAATATCTAGTTCCCAGTATTCTTGTGGAATCTTCTCAGAGAATGGCTCAACTCTCCTGCCTGGGAGAAAGGAGCAGAAGGGCTTATTAACAAAACAAAAGATGGAGCTGAGAGCCAGAGAGAAATTCTACCTTTAAAAAAATCGTAAAAATCAAAAATTACCAAAAAAAATGATGAGACAGGAGCAGAGAGAGACAGAGACCTCAGAGACACAGAGACAGGGAAAGAAGGCCAGAGGGGCTCCCTACCACACTAGCTTTGCTTGCTGGAGGCTGAATTATGAGTAGAAAATCTTCATTTCGCCTGTGCCCTGAAATATCTAGTTCCCAGTATCCATGTGGAATCTTCTCAGAGAATGGCTCAACTCTCCTGCCTGGGAGAAAGGAGCAGAAGTGCTTATTAACAAAACGAAAGATGGAGCTGAGAGCCAGAGAGAAATTCTACCTTTAAAAAAATCGTAAAAAGGAAAAATTACCAAAAAAATTAGAAGACAGGAGCAGAGAGAGACAGAGACCTCAGAGACACAGAGACAGGTATAGAAGGCCAGAGGGGCTCCCTACCACACTACCTTTGCTTGCTGGAGGCTGAATTATGAGTAGAAAATCTTCATTTCGCCTGTGCCCTGAAATATCTAGTTCCCAGTATTCATGTGGAATCTTCTCAGAGAATGGCTCAACTCTCCTGCCTGGGAGAAAGGAGCAGAAAAGCTTATTAACAAAACTAAAGATGGAGCTGAGAGCCAGAGAGAAATTCTACCTTTAAAAAAATCGTGAAAAGAAAAATTACCAAAAAAAAATGAGGAGACAGGAGCAGAGAGAGACAGAGACCTCAGAGACACAGAGACAGGGATAGAAGGCCTGAGGGGCTCCCTACCACACTAGCTTTGCTTGCTGGAGACTGAATTATGAATAGAAAATCTTCATTTCGCATGTGCCCTGAAATATCTAGTTCCCAGTATCCATGTGGAATCTTCTCAGAGAATGGCTCAACTCTCCTGCCTGGGAGAAAGGAGCAGAAGGGCTTATTAACAAAACAAAAGATGGAGCTGAGAGCCAGAGAGAAATTCTACTTTTAAAATAATCATAAAAAGGAAAAATTACCAAAAAAAATGAGGAGACAGGAGCAGAGAGAGACAGAGACCTCAGAGACACAGAGACAGGGATAGAAGGCCAGAGGGGCTCCCTACCACACTAGCTTTGCTTGCTGGAGGCTGAATTATGAGTAGAAAATCTTCATTTCGCCTGTGCCCTGAAATATCTAGTTCCCAGTATCCATATGGAATCTTCTCATAGAATGGCTCAACTCTCCTGCCTGGGAGAAAGGAGCAGAAGGGCTTATTACCAAAACAAAAGATGGAGCTGAGAGCCAGAGAGAAATTCTACCTTTAAAAAAATCGTAAAAATGAAAAATTACCAAAAAAAAATGAGGAGACAGGAGCAGAGAGAGACAGAGACCTCAGGGACACAGAGACAGGGATAGAAGGCCAGAGGGGCTCCCTACCACACTAGCTTTGCTTGCTGGAGGCTGAATTATGAGTAGAAAATCTTCATTTCGCCTGTGCCCTGAAATATCTAGTTCCCAGTATCCATGTGGAATCTTTTCAGAGAATGCCTCAACTCTCCTGCCTGGGAGAAAGGAGCAGAAGGGCTTATTAACAAAATGAAAGACGGAGCTGAGAGCCAGAGAGAAATTCTACCTTTAAAAAAATCGTAAAAATGAAAAATAACCAAAAAAATGAGGAGACAGGAGCAGAGAGAGACAGAGACCTCAGAGACACAGAGACAGGGATAGAAGGCCAGAGGGGCTCCCTACCACACTAGCTTTGCTTGCTGGAGGCTGAATTATGAGTAGAAAATCTTCATTTCGCCTGTGCCCTGAAATATCTAGTTCCCAGTATCCATGTGGAAACTTCTCAGAGAATGGCTCAACTCTCCTGCCTGGGAGAAAGGACCAGAAGGGGTTATTAACAAAACAAAAGATGGAGCTGAGAGCCAGAGAGAAATTCTACTTTTAAAAAAATCGTAAAAATCAAAAATTACAAAAAAAAATGATGAGACAGGAGCAGAGAGAGACAGAGACCTCAGAGACACAGAGACAGGGAGAGAAGGCCAGAGGGGCTCCCTACCACACTAGCTTTGCTTGAGGGAGGCTGAATTATGAGTAGAAAACCTTCATTTCGCCTGTGCCCTGAAATATCTAGTTCCCAGTATCCATGTGGTATCTTCTCAGAGAATGGCTCAACTCTCCTGCCTGGGAGAAAGGAGCAGAAGGGCTTATTAACAAAACAAAAGATGGAGCTGAGAGCCAGAGAGAAATTCTACCTTTAAAAAAATCGTAAAAAGGAAAAATTACCAAAAAAATGAGAAGGCAGGAGCAGAGAGAGACAGAGACCTCAGAGACACAGAGACAGGTACAGAAGGCCAGAGGGGCTCCCTACCACACTAGCTTTGCTTGCTGGAGGCTGAATTATGAGTAGAAAATCTTCATTTCGCCTGTGCCCTGAAATATCTAGTTCCCAGTATCCATGTGGAATCTTCTCAGAGAATGGCTCAACTCTCCTGCCTGGGAGAAAGGAGCAGAAAACTTATGAACAAAACAAAAGATGGAGCTGAGAGCCAGAGAGAAATTCTACCTTTAAAAAAATCGTAAAAAGAAAAATTACCAAAAAAAAATGAGGAGACAGGAGCAGAGAGAGACAGAGACCTCAGAGACACAAAGACAGGGATAGAAGGCCAGAGGGGCTCCCTACCACACTAGCTTTGCTTGCTGGAGTCTGAATTATGAGTAGAAAATCTTCATTTCGCCTGTGCCCTGAAATATCTAGTTCCCAGTATCCATGTGGAATCTTCTCAGAGAATGGCTCAACTCTCCTGCCTGGGAGAAAGGAGCAGAAGGGCTTATTAACAAAACAAAAGATGGAGCTGAGAGCCAGAGAGAAATTCTACCTTTAAAAAAATCGTAAAAAGGAAAAATTACCCAAAATAATGAGGAGACAGGAGCAGAGAGAGACAGAGACCTCAGAGACACAGAGACAGGGATAGAAGGCCAGAGGGGCTCCCTACCACACTAGCTTTGCTTGCTGGAGGCTGAATTATGAGTAGAAAATCTTCATTTCGTCTGTGCCCTGAAATATCTAGTTCCCAGTATCCACATGGAAACTTCTCAGAGAATGGCTCAACTCTCCTGCCTGGGAGAAAGGAGCAGAAGGGCTTATTAACAAAACAAAAGATGGAGCTGAGAGCCAGAGAGAAATTCTACCTTTAAAAAAATCGTAAAAAGGAAAAATTACCAAAAAAAATGAGGAGACAGGAGCAGAGAGAGACAGAGACCTCAGAGACACAGACACAGGGATAGAAGGCCAGAGGGACTCCCTACCACACTAGCTTTGCTTCCTGGAGGCTGAATTATGAGTAGAAAATCTTCATTTCGCCTGTGCCCTGAAATATCTAGTTCCCAGTATCCATGTGGAATCTTCTCAGAGAATGGCTCAACTCTCCTGCCTGGGAGAAAGGAGCAGAAGGGCTTATTAACAAAATGAAAGATGGAGCTGAGGGCCAGAGAGAAATTCTACCTTTAAAGAATTCGTAAAAAGGAAAAATTACCAAAAAATGAGGAGACAGGAGCAGAGCGAGACAGAGACCTCAGAGACACAGAGACAGGGATAGAAGGCCAGAGGGGCTCCCTACCACACTAGCTTTGCTTGCTGGAGGCTGAATTATGAGTAGAAAATCTGCATTTCGCCTGTGCCCTGAAATATCTAGTTCCCAGTATCCATGTGGAATCTTCTCAGAGAATGGCTCAACTCTCCTGCCTGGGAGAAAGGAGCAGAAAGGATTATTAACAAAACAAAAGATGGAGCTGAGAGCCAGAGAGAAATTCTACCTTTTAAAAAATCGTAAAAAGAAAAATTACCAAAAAAAAATGAGGAGACAGGAGCAGAGAGAGACAGAGAACTCAGAGACACAGAGACAGGGATAGAAGGCCAGAGGGGCTCCCTACCACACTAGCTTTGCTTGCTGGAGGCTGAATTATGAGTAGAAAATCTTCATTTCGCCTGTGCCCTGAAATATCTAGTTCCCAGTATCCATGTGGAATCTTCTCAGAGAATGGCTCAACTCTCCTGCCCGGGAGAAAGAAGCAGAAGGGCTTATTAACAAAACAAAAGATGGAGCTGAGAGCCAGAGAGAAATTCTACCTTTAAAAAAAATCGTAAAAAGGAAAAATTACCAAAAAAAATGAGGAGACAGGAGCAGAGAGAGACAGAGACCTCAGAGACACAGAGACAGGGACAGAAGGCCAGAGGGGCTCCCTACCACACTAGCTTTGCTTGCTGGAGGCTGAATTATGAGTAGAAAATCTTCATTTCGCCTGTGCCTGAAATATCTAGTTCCCAGTATCCATGTGGAATCTTCTCAGAGAATGGCTCAACTCTCCTGCCTGGGAGAAAGGAGCAGAAGGGCTTATTAACAAAACAAAAGATGGAGCTGAGAGCCAGAGAGAAATTCTACCTCTAAAAAAATCGTAAAAAGGAAAAATTACCAAAAATTGGGGAGACAGGAGCAGAGAGAGACAGAGACCTCAGAGACACAGAGACAGGGATAGAAGGCCAGAGGGGCTCCCTACCACACTAGCTTTGCTTGCTGGAGGCTGAATTATGAGTAGAAAATCTTCATTTCGCCTGTGCCCTGAAATATCTAGTTCCCAGTATCCATGTGGAATCTTCTCAGAGAATGGCTCAACTCTCCTGCCTGGGAGAAAGTAGCAGAAGGGCTTATTAACAAAACGAGAGATGGAGCTTAGAGCCAGAGAGAAATTCTACCTTTAAAAAAATCGTAAAAAGGAAAAATTACCAAAAAAATGAGGAGACAGGAGCAGAGATTACAGAGACCTCAGAGACACAGAGACAGGGATAGAAGGCCACAGGGGCTCCCTACCACACTAGCTTTGCTTGCTGGAGGCTGAATTATGAGTAGAAAATCTTCATTTCGCCTGTGCCCTGAAATATCTAGTTCCCAGTATCCATGTGGAATCTTCTCAGAGAATGGCTCAACTCTCCTGCCTGGGAGAAAGGAGCAGAAGGGCTTATTAACAAAACAAAAGATGGAGCTGAGAGCCAGAGAGAAATTCTACCTTTAAAAAAATCGTAAAAAGAAAAATTACCAAAAAAAATTGAGGAGACAGGAGCAGAGAGAGACAGAGACCTCAGAGACACAGAGACAGGGATAGAAGGCCAGAGGGGCTCCCTACCACACTAGCTTTGCTTGCTGGAGGCTGAATTATGAGTAGAAAATCTTCATTTCGCCTGTGCCCTGAAATATCTATTTCCCAGTATCCATGTGGAATCTTCTCAGAGAATGGCTCAACTCTCCTGCCTGAGAGAAAGGAGCAGAAGGGCTTATTAACAAAACAAAAAATGGAGCTGAGAGCCAGAGAGAAATTCTACCTTTAAAAAAATCGTGAAAAGGAAAAATTACCCAAAAAAATGAGAAGACAGGAGCAGAAGGAGACAGAGACCTCAGAGACACAGAGACAGGGATAGAAGGCCAAAGGGGCTCCCTACCACACTACCTTTGCTCGCTGGAGGCTGAATTATGAGTAGAAAATCTTCATTTCGCCTGTGCCCTAAAATATCTAGTTCCCTGTATCCATGTGGAAACTTCTCAGAGAATGGATCAACTCTCCGGCCTGGGAGAAAGGAGCAGAAGGGCTTATTAACAAAACAAAAGATGGAGCTGAGAGCCAGAGAGAAATTCTACCTTTAATAAAATCGTAAAAAGGAAAAATTACCAAAAAAAATGAGGAGACAGGAGCAGAGAGAGACAGAGACCTCAGAGACACAGAGACAGGGATAGAAGGCCAGAGGGGCTCCCTACCACACTAGCTTTGCTTGCTGGAGGCTGAATTATGAGTAGAAAATCTTCATTTCGCCTGTGCCCTGAAATATCTAGTTCCCAGTATCCATGTGGAATCTTCTCAGAGAATGGCTCAACTCTCCTGCCTGGGAGAAAGGAGCAGAAGGGCTTATTAACAATACAAAAGATGGAGCTGAGAGGCAGAGAGAAATTCTACCTTTAAAAAAATCGTAAAAAGGAAAAATTACCAAAAAAAAATGAGGAGACAGGAGCAGAGAGAGACAGAGACCTCAGAGACACAGAGACAGGAATAGAAGGCCAGAGGGGCTCCCTACCACAGTAGCTTTGCTTGCTGGAGGCGGAATTATGAGTAGAAAATCTTCATTTCGCCTGTGCCCTGAAATATCTAGTTCCCAGTATCCATGTGGAATCTTCTCAGAGAATGGCTCAACTCTCCTGCCTGGGAGAAAGGAGCAGAAGGGCTTATTAACAAAACAAAAGATGGAGCTGAGAGCCAGAGAGAAATTCTACCTTTAAAAAAATCGTAAAAATGAAAAATTACCAAAAAAATGAGGAGACAGGAGCAGAGAGAGACAGAGACCTCAGAGACACAGAGACAGGGATAGAAGGCCAGAGGGGCTCCCTACCACACTAGCTTTGCTTGCTGCAGGCTGAATTATGAGTAGAAAATCTTCATTTCGCCTGTGCCCTGAAATATCTAGTTCCCAGTATCCATGTGGAATCTTCTCAGAGAATGGCTCAACTCTCCTGCCTGGGATAAAGGAGCAGAAGTGTTATTAACAAAATGAAAGACGGAGCTGAGAGCCAGAGAGAAATTCTACCTTTAAAAAAAATCGTAAAAATGAAAAATTACCAAAAAAATGAGGAGACAGGAGCAGAGAGAGACAGAGACCTCAGAGACACAGAGACAGGGATAGAAGGCCAGAGGGGCTCCCTACCACACTAGCTTTGCTTGCTGGAGGCTGAATTATGAGTAGAAAATCTTCATTTCGCCTGTGCCCTGAAATATCTAGTTCCCAGTATCCATGAGGAACCTTCTCAGAGAATGGCTCAACTCTCCTGCCTGGGAGAAAGGAGCAGAAGGGTTTATTAACAAAACAAAAGATGGAGATGAGAGCCAGAGAGAAATTCTACCTTTAAAGAAATCGTAAAAAGGAAAAATTACCAAAAAAAATGAAGAGACAGGAGCAGAGAGAGACAGAGACCTCAGAGACACAGAGACAGGGATAGAAGGCCAGGGGGGCTCCCTACCACACTAGCTTTGCTTGCTGGAGGCTGAATTATGAGTAGAAAATCTTCATTTCGCCTGTGCCCTGAAATATCTAGTTCCCAGTATCCATGTGGAATCTTCTCAGAGAATGGCTCAACTCTCATGCCTGGGAGAAAGGAGCAGAAGGGCTTATTAACAAAACAAAAGATGGAGCTGAGAGCCAGAGAGAAATTCTACCTTTAAAAAAATCGTAAAAAGAAAAATTACCAAAAAAAATTGAGGAGACAGGAGCAGAGAGAGACAGAGACCTCAGAGACACAGAGACAGGGATAGAAGGCCAGAGGGGCTCCCTACCACACTAGCTTTGCTTGCTGGAGGCTGAATTATGAGTAGAAAATCTTCATTTCGCCTGTGCCCTGAATTATCTAGTTCCCAGTATCCATGAGGAATCTTCTCAGAGAATGGCTCAACTCTCCTGCCTGGGAGAAAGGAGCAGAAGGGCTTATTAACAAAACAAAAGATGGAGCTGAGAGCCAGAGAGAAATTCTACCTCTAAAAAAATCGTAAAAAGGAAAAATTACCAAAAATTGAGGAGACAGGAGCAGAGAGAGACAGAGACCTCAGAGACACAGAGACAGGGATAGAAGGCCAGAGGGGCTCCCTACCACACTAGCTTTGCTTGCTGGAGGCTGAATTATGAGTAGAAAATCTCCATTTCGCCTGTGCCCTGAAATATCTAGTTCCCAGTATCCATGTGGAATCTTCTCAGAGAATGGCTCAACTCTCCTGCCTGGGAGAAAGGAGCAGAAGGGCTTATTAACAAAACGAAAGATGGAGCTGAGAGCCAGAGAGAAATTCTACCTTTAAAAAAATCGTAAAATGGAAAAATTACCAAAAAAATGAGGAGACAGGAGCAGAGATTACAGAGACCTCAGAGACACAGAGACAGGGATAGAAGGCCAGAGGGTCTCCCTACCACACTAGCTTTGCTTGCTGGAGGCTGAATTATGAGTAGAAAATCTTCATTTCGCCTGTGCCCTGAAATATCTAGTTCCCAGTATCCATGTGGAATCTTCTCAGAGAATGGCTCAACTCTCCTGCCTGGGAGAAAGGAGCAGAAAGGCTTATTAACAAAACAAAAGATGGAGCTGAGAGCCAGAGAGAAATTCTACCTTTAAAAAAATCGTAAAAAGACAAATTACCAAAAAAAAATGAGGAGACAGGAGCAGAGAGAGACAGAGACCTCAGAGACACAGAGACAGGGACAGAAGGCCAGAGGGTCTCCCTACCACACTAGCTTTGCTTGCTGGAGGCTGAATTATGAGTAGAAAATCTTCATTTCGCCTGTGCCCTGAAATATCTAGTTCCCAGTATCCATGAGGAATCTTCTCAGAGAATGGCTCAACTCTCCTGCCTGGGAGAAAGGAGCAGACGGGCTTATTAACAAAACAAAAGATGGAGCTGAGAGCCAGAGAGCAATTCTACCTTTAAAAAAATCGTAAAAAGGAAAAACTACCAAAAAAATTGAGGAGACAGGAGCAGAGAGAGACAGAGACCTCAGAGACACAGAGACAGGGATAGAAGGCCAGAGGGGCTCCCTACCACACTAGCTTTGCTTGCTGGAGGCTGAATTATGAGTAGAAAATCTTCATTTCGCCTGTGCCCTGAAATATCTAGTTCCCAGTATCCATGTGGAATCTTCTCAGAGAATGGCTCAACTCTCCTGCCTGGGAGAAAGGAGCAGAAGGGTTTATTAACAAAACAAAAGATGGAGCTGAGAGCCAGAGAGAAATTCTACCTTTAAAAAAATCATAAAAAGGAAAAATTACCAAAAAAAATGAGGAGACAGGAGCAGAGAGAGACAAAGACCTCAGAGACACAGAGACAGGGATAGAAGGCCAGAGGGGCTCCCTACCACACTAGCTTTGCTTGCTGGAGGCTGAATTATGAGTAGAAAATCTTCATTTCGCCTGTGCCCTGAAATATCTAGTTCCCAGTATCCATGTGGAATCTTCTCAGAGAATGGCTCAACTCTCATGCCTGGGAGAAAGGAGCAGAAGGGCTTATTAACAAAACAAAAGATGGAGCTGAGAGCCAGAGAGAAATTCTACCTTTAAAAAAATCGTAAAAAGAAAAATTACCAAAAAAAATTGAGGAGACAGGAGCAGAGAGAGACAGAGACCTCAGAGACACAGAGACAGGGATAGAAGGCCAGAGGGGCTCCCTACCACACTAGCTTTGCTTGCTGGAGGCTGAATTATGAGTAGAAAATCTTCATTTCGCCTGTGCCCTGAAATATCTAGTTCCCAGTATCCATGAGGAATCTTCTCAGAGAATGGCTCAACTCTCCTGCCTGGAAGAAAGGAGCAGAAGGGCTTATTAACAAAACAAAAGATGGAGCTGAGAGCCAGAGAGAAATTCTACCTCTAAAAAAATCGTAAAAAGGAAAAATTACCAAAAATTGAGGAGACAGGAGCAGAGAGAGACAGAGACCTCAGAGACACAGAGACAGGGATAGAAGGCCAGAGGGGCTCCCTACCACACTAGCTTTGCTTGCTGGAGGCTGAATTATGAGTAGAAAATCTCCATTTCGCCTGTGCCCTGAAATATCTAGTTCCCAGTATCCATGTGGAATCTTCTCAGAGAATGGCTCAACTCTCCTGCCTGGGAGAAAGGAGCAGAAGGGCTTATTAACAAAACGAAAGATGGAGCTGAGAGCCAGAGAGAAATTCTACCTTTAAAAAAATCGTAAAATGGAAAAATTACCAAAAAAATGAGGAGACAGGAGCAGAGATTACAGAGACCTCAGAGACACAGAGACAGGGATAGAAGGCCAGAGGGGCTCCCTACCACACTAGCTTTGCTTGCTGGAGGCTGAATTATGAGTAGAAAATCTTCATTTCGCCTGTGCCCTGAAATATATAGTTCCCAGTATCCATGTGGAATCTTCTCAGAGAATGGCTCAACTCTCCTGCCTGGGAGAAAGGAGCAGAAAGGCTTATTAACAAAACAAAAGATGGAGCTGAGAGCCAGAGAGAAATTCTACCTTTAAAAAAATCGTAAAAAGACAAATTACCAAAAAAAAATGAGGAGACAGGAGCAGAGAGAGACAGAGACCTCAGAGACACAGAGACAGGGACAGAAGGCCAGAGGGTCTCCCTACCACACTAGCTTTGCTTGCTGGAGGCTGAATTATGAGTAGAAAATCTTCATTTCGCCTGTGCCCTGAAATATCTAGTTCCCAGTATCCATGAGGAATCTTCTCAGAGAATGGCTCAACTCTCCTGCCTGGGAGAAAGGAGCAGACGGGCTTATTAACAAAACAAAAGATGGAGCTGAGAGCCAGAGAGAAATTCTACCTTTAAAAAAATCGTAAAAAGGAAAAATTACCAAAAAAAATGAGGAGACAGGAGCAGAGAGAGACAGAGACCTCAGAGACACAGAGACAGGGATAGAAGGCCAGAGGGGCTCCCTACCACACTAGCTTTGCTTGCTGGAGGCTGAATTATGAGTAGAAAATCTTCATTTCGCCTGTGCCCTGAAATAACTAGTTCCCAGTATCCATGTGGAATCTTCTCAGAAAATGGCTCAACTCTCATGCCTGGGAGAAAGGAGCAGAAGGGCTTATTAACAAAACAAAAGATGGAGCTGAGAGCCAGAGAGAAATTCTACCTGTAAAAAAATCGTAAAAAGAAAAATTACCAAAAAAAATTGAGGAGACAGGAGCAGAGAGAGACAGAGACCTCAGAGACACAGAGACAGGGATAGAAGGCCAGAGGGGCTCCCTACCACACTAGCTTTGCTTGCTGGAGGCTGAATTATGAGTAGAAAATCTTCATTTCGCCTGTGCCCTGAAATATCTAGTTCCCAGTATCCATGTGGAATCTTCTCAGAGAATGGCTCAACTCTCCTGCCTGGGAGAAAGGAGCAGAAGGGCTTATTAACAAAACAAAAGATGGAGCTGAGAGCCAGAGAGAAATTCTACCTTTAAAAAAATCGTAAAAAGGAAAAATTACCCAAGAAAATGAGGAGACAGGAGCAGAGAGAGACAGAGACCTCAGAGACACAGAGACAGGGATAGAAGGCCAGAGGGGCTCCCTACCACACTAGCTTTGCTTGCTGGAGGCTGAATTATGAGTTGAAAATCTTCATTTCGCCTGTGCACTGAAATATCTAGTTCCAAGTATCCATGTGGAATCTTCTCAGAGAATGGCTCAACTCTCCTGCCTGGGAGAAAGGAGCAGAAGGGCTTATTAACAAAACAAAAGATGGAGCTGAGAGCCAGAGAGAAAGTCTACCTTTAAAAAAATCGTAAAAAGGAAAAATTACACAAGAAAATGAGGAGACAGGAGCAGAGAGAGACAGAGACCTCAGAGACACAGAGACAGGGACAGAAGGCCAGAGGGGCTCCGTACCACACTAGGTTTGCTTGCTGGAGGCTGAATTATGAGTAGAAAATCTTCATTTCACCTGTGCCCTGAAATATCTAGTTCCAAGTATCCATGTGGAATCTTCTCAGAGAATGGCTCAACTCTCCTGCCTGGGAGAAAGCAGCAGAAGGGCTTTTTAACAAAACAAAAGATGGAGCTGAGAGCCAGAGAGAAACTCTACCTTTAAAAAAATCGTAAAAAGGAAAAATAACCAAAAAAATATGAGGAGACAGGAGCAGAGAGAGACAGAGACTTCAGAGACACAGAGACAGGGATAGAAGGCCAGAGGGGCTCCCTTCCACACTACCTTTGCTTGCTGGAGGCTGAATTATGAGTAGAAAATCTTCATTTCGCCTGTGCCCTGAAATATCTAGTTCCCAGTATCCATGTGGAATCTTCTCAGAGAATGGCTCAACTCTCCTGCCTGGGGTAAAGGAGCAGAAGGGCTTATTAACAAAACAAAAGATGGAGCTGAGAGCCAGAGAGAAATTCTACCTTTAAAAAAATCGTAAAAAGGAAAAATTACCAAAAAAATTGAGGAGACAGGAGCAGAGAGAGACAGAGACCTCAGAGACACAGAGACAGGGATAGAAGGCCAGAGGGGCTCCCTACCACACTAGCTTTACTTGCTGGAGGCTGAATTATGAGTAGAAAATCTTCATTTCGCCTGTGCCCTGAAATATCTATTTCCAAGTCTCCATGTGGAACCTTCTCAGAGAATGGCTCAACTCTCCTGCCTGGGAGAAAGGAGCAGAAGGTCTTATTAAGAAAACAAAAGATGGAACTGAGGGCCAGAGAGAAATTCTACCTTTAAAAAAAATCGTAAAAAGGAAAAATTACCAAAAAACTGAGGAGACAGGAGCAGAGAGAGACAGAGAACTCAGAGACACAGAGACAGGGATAGAAGGCCATAGGGGCTCCGTACCACACTAGGTTTGCTTGCTGGAGGCTGAATTATGAGTAGAAAATCTTCATTTCGCCTGTGCCCTGAAATATCTAGTTCCCAGTATCCATGTGGAATCATCTCAGAGAATGGCTCAACTCTCCTGCCTGGGAGAAAGGAGCAGAAGGGCTTATTAACAAAACAAAAGATGGAGCTTAGAGCCAGAGAGAAATTCTACCTTTAAAAAAATCGTAAAAAGGAAAAATTACCAAAAAAATGAGGAGACAGGAGCAGAGAGAGACAGAGAACTCAGAGACACAGAGACAGGGATAGAAGGCCAGAGGGGCTCCCTACCACACAAGCTTTGCTTCCTGGAGGCTGAATTATGAGTAGAAAATCTTCATTTCGCCTGTGCCCTGAAATATCTAGTTCCCAGTATCCATGTGGAATCTTCTCAGAGAATGGCTCAACTCTCCTGCCTGGGAGAAAGGAGCAGAAGGGCTTATTAACAAAACAAAAGATGGAGCTGAGAGCCAGAGAGAAATTCTACCTTTAAAAAAATCGTAAAGAGGAAAAATTAGCAAAAAAATTGAGGATACAGGAGCAGAGAGAGAAAGAGACCTCAGAGACACAGAGACAGGGATAGAAGGCCAGAGGGGCTCCCTACCACACTAGCTTTGCTTGCTGGAGGCTGAATTATGAGTAGAAAATCTTCATTTCGCCTGTGCCCTGAAATATCTAGTTCCCAGTATCCATGTGGAATCTTCTCAGAGAATGGCTCAACTCTCCTGCCTGGGAGAAAGGAGCAGAAGGGCTTATTAACAAAACAAAAGATGGAGCTGAGAGCCAGAGAGAAATTCTACCTTTAAAAAAATCATAAAAAGGAAAAATTACCAAGAAAATTGAGGAGACAGGAGCAGGGAGAGACAGAGACCTCAGAGACACAGAGACAGGGATAGAAGGCCAGAGGGGCTCCCTACCACACTAGCTTTGCTTGCTGGAGGCTGAATTATGAGTAGAAAATCTTCATTTCGCCTGTGCCCTGAAATATCTAGTTCCCAGTATCCATGTGGAATCTTCTCAGAGAATGGCTCAACTCTCCTGCCTGGGAGAAAGGAGCAGAAGGGCTTATTAAGAAAACAAAAGATGGAGCTGAGAGCCAGAGAGAAATTCTACCTTTAAATAAATAGTAAAAAGGAAAAATTACCCAAGAAAATGAGGAGACAGGAGCAGAGAGAGACAGAGACCTCAGAGACACAGAGACAGGGATAGAAGGCCAGAGGGGCTCCCTACCACACTAGCTTTGCTTGCTGGAGGCTGAATTATGAGTAGAAAATCTTCATTTCGCCTGTGCCCTGAAATATCTAGTTCCCAGTATCCATGTGGAATCTCCTAAGAGAATGGCTCAACTCTCCTGCCTGGGAGAAAGGAGCAGAAGGGCTTATTAACAAAACAAAAGATGGAGCTGAGAGCCAGAGAGAAAGTCTACCTTTAAAAAAATCGTAAAAAGGAAAAATTACACAAGAAAATGAGGAGACAGGAGCAGAGAGAGACAGAGACCTCAGAGACACAGAGACAGGGACAGAAGGCCAGAGGGGCTCCGTACCACACTAGGTTTGCTTGCTGGAGGCTGAATTATGAGTAGAAAATCTTCATTTCACCTGTGCCCTGAAATATCTAGTTCCAAGTATCCATGTGGAATCTTCTCAGAGAATGGCTCAACTCTCCTGCCTGGGAGAAAGCAGCAGAAGGGCTTATTAACAAAACAGAAGATGGAGCTGAGAGCCAGAGAGAAACTCTACCTTTAAAAAAATCGTAAAAAGGAAAAATAACCAAAAAAATATGAGAAGACAGGAGCAGAGAGAGACAGAGACCTCAGAGACACAGAGACAGGGATAGAAGGCCAGAGGGGCTCCCTTCCACACTACCTTTGCTTGCTGGAGGCTGAATTATGAGTAGAAAATCTTCATTTCGCCTGTGCCCTGAAATATCTAGTTCCCAGTATCCATGTGGAATCTTCTCAGAGAATGGCTCAACTCTCCTACCTGGGAGAAAGGAGCAGAAGGGCTTATTAACAAAACAAAAGATGGAGCTGAGAGCCAGAGAGAAATTCTACCTTTAAAAAAATCGTAAAAAGGAAAAATTACCAAAAAAATTGAGGAGACAGGAGCAGAGAGAGACAGAGACCTCAGAGACACAGAGACAGGGATAGAAGGCCAGAGGGGCTCCCTACCACACTAGCTTTACTTGCTGGAGGCTGAATTATGAGTAGAAAATCTTCATTTCGCCTGTGCCCTGAAATATCTATTTCCAAGTCTCCATGTTGAATCTTCTCAGAGAATGGCTCAACTCTCCTGCCTGGGAGAAAGGAGCAGAAGGGCTTATTAAGAAAACAAAAGATGGAACTGAGTGCCAGAGAGAAATTCTACCTTTAAAAAAAATCGTAAAAAGGAAAAATTACCAAAAAACTGAGGAGACAGGAGCAGAGAGAGACAGAGAACTCAGAGACACAGAGACAGGGATAGAAGGCCAGAGGGGCTCCCTACCACACTAGCTTTGCTTGCTGGAGGCTGAATTATGAGTAGAAAATCTTCATTTCGCCTGTGCCCTGAAATATCTAGTTCCCAGTATCCTTGTGGAAACTTCTCAGAGAATGGCTCAACTCTCCTGCCTGGGAGAAAGGAGCAGAAGGGCTTATTAACAAAACAAAAGATGGAGCTGAGAGCCAGAGAGAAATTCTACCTTTAAAAAAATCGTAAAAAGGAAAAATTACCCAAGAAAATTGAGGAGACAGGAGCAGAGAGAGACAGAGACCTCAGAGACACAGAGACAGGGATAGAAGGCCAGAGGGGCTCCCTACCACACTAGCTTTGCTTGCTGTAGCCTGAATTATGAGTAGAAAATCTTCATTTCGCCTGTGCCCTGAAATATCTAGTTCCCAGTATCCATGTGGAATCTTCTCAGAGAATGGCTCAACTCTCCTGCCTGGGAGAAAGGAGCAGAAGGGCTTATTAACAAAACAAAAGATGTAGCTGAGAGCCAGAGAGAAATTCTACATTTAAAAAAATCATAAAAAGGAAAAATTACCAAAAAAAATGAGGAGACAGGAGCAGAGAGAGACAGAGACCTCAGAGACACAGAGACAGGGATAGAAGGCCAGAGGGGCTCCCTACCACACTAGCTTTGCTTGCTGGAGGCTGAATTATGAGTAGAAAATCTTCATTTCGCCTGTGCCCTGAAATATCTAGTTCCCAGTATCCATGGGGAATCTTCTCAGAGAATGGCTCAACTCTCCTGCCTGGGAGAAAGGAGCAGAAGGGCTTATTAACAAAACAAAAGATGGAGCTGAGAGCCAGAGAGAAATTCTACCTTTAAAAAAATCGTAAAAATGAAAATTTACCAAAAAAAAAGAGGAGATAGGAGCAGAGAGAGACAGAGACCTCAGAGACACAGAGACAGGGATAGAAGGCCAGAGGGGCTCCCTACCACACTAGCTTTGCTTGCTGGAGGCTGAATTATGAGTAGAAAATCTTCATTTCGCCTGTGCCCTGAAATATCTAGTTCCCAGTATCCATGTGGAATCTTCTAAGAGAATGGCTCAACTCTCCTGCCTGGGAGAAAGGAGCAGAAGGGCTTATTAACAAAACAAAAGATGGAGCTGAGAGCCAGAGAGAAAGTCTACCTTTAAAAAAATCGTAAAAAGGAAAAATTACACAAGAAAATGAGGAGACAGGAGCAGAGAGAGACAGAGACCTCAGAGACACAGAGACAGGGACAGAAGGCCAGAGGGGCTCCGTACCACACTAGGTTTGCTTGCTGGAGGCTGAATTATGAGTAGAAAATCTTCATTTCACCTGTGCCCTGAAATATCTAGTTCCAAGTATCCATGTGGAATCTTCTCAGAGAATGGCTCAACTCTCCTGCCTGGGAGAAAGCAGCAGAAGGGCTTATTAACAAAACAGAAGATGGAGCTGAGATCCAGAGAGAAACTCTACCTTTAAAAAAATCGTAAAAAGGAAAAATAACCAAAAAAATATGAGAAGACAGGAGCAGAGAGAGACAGAGACCTCAGAGACACAGAGACAGGGATAGAAGGCCAGAGGGGCTCCCTTCCACACTACCTTTGCTTGCTGGAGGCTGAATTATGAGTAGAAAATCTTCATTTCGCCTGTGCCCTGAAATATCTAGTTCCCAGTATCCATGTGGAATCTTCTCAGAGAATGGCTCAACTCTCCTACCTGGGAGAAAGGAGCAGAAGGGCTTATTAACAAAACAAAAGATGGAGCTGAGAGCCAGAGAGAAATTCTACCTTTAAAAAAATCGTAAAAAGGAAAAATTACCAAAAAAATTGAGGAGACAGGAGCAGAGAGAGACAGAGACCTCAGAGACACAGAGACAGGGATAGAAGGCCAGAGGGGCTCCCTACCACACTAGCTTTACTTGCTGGAGGCTGAATTATGAGTAGAAAATCTTCATTTCGCCTGTGCCCTGAAATATCTATTTCCAAGTCTCCATGTTGAATCTTCTCAGAGAATGGCTCAACTCTCCTGCCTGGGAGAAAGGAGCAGAAGGGCTTATTAAGAAAACAAAAGATGGAACTGAGGGCCAGAGAGAAATTCCACCTTTAAAAAAAATCGTAAAAAGGAAAAATTACCAAAAAACTGAGGAGACAGGAGCAGAGAGAGACAGAGAACTCAGAGACACAGAGACAGGGATAGAAGGCCAAAGGGGCTCCCTACCACACTAGCTTTGCTTGCTGGAGGCTGAATTATGAGTAGAAAATCTTCATTTCGCCTGTGCCCTGAAATATCTAGTTCCCAGTATCCTTGTGGAATCTTCTCAGAGAATGGCTCAACTCTCCTGCCTGGGAGAAAGGAGCAGAAGGGCTTATTAACAAAACAAAAGATGGAGCTGAGAGCCAGAGAGAAATTCTACCTTTAAAAAAATCGTAAAAAGGAAAAATTACCCAAGAAAATTGAGGAGACAGGAGCAGAGAGAGACAGAGACCTCAGAGACACAGAGACAGGGATAGAAGGCCAGAGGGGCTCCCTACCACACTAGCTTTGCTTGCTGTAGCCTGAATTATGAGTAGAAAATCTTCATTTCGCCTGTGCCCTGAAATATCTAGTTCCCAGTATCCATGTGGAATCTTCTCAGAGAATGGCTCAACTCTCCTGCCTGGGAGAAAGGAGCAGAAGGGCTTATTAACAAAACAAAAGATGTAGCTGAGAGCCAGAGAGAAATTCTACATTTAAAAAAATCATAAAAAGGAAAAATTACCAAAAAAAATGAGGAGACAGGAGCAGAGAGAGACAGAGACCTCAGAGACACAGAGACAGGGATAGAAGGCCAGAGGGGCTCCCTACCACACTAGCTTTGCTTGCTGGAGGCTGAATTATGAGTAGAAAATCTTCATTTCGCCTGTGCCCTGAAATATCTAGTTCCCAGTATCCATGGGGAATCTTCTCAGAGAATGGCTCAAACTCTCCTGCCTGGGAGAAAGGAGCAGAAGGGCTTATTAACAAAACAAAAGATGGAGCTGAGAGCCCAGAGAGAGAAATTCTACCTTTAAAAAAATCGTAAAAAATGAAAATTTACCAAAAAAAAATGAGGAGATAGGAAGCAGAGAGAGACAGAGACCCTCAGAGACACAGAGACAAGAATAGAAGGCCAGAGGGACTCCCTACCACACTAGCTTTGCTTGCTGGAGGCTGAATTATGAGTAGAAAAATCTTCATTTCGCCTGTGACCTGAAATATCTAGTTCCCAGTATCCATGTGGAACCTTCTCAGAGAATGGCTCAACTCTCCTGCCTGGGAGAAAGGAGCAGAAGGGCTTATTAACAAAACAAAAGATGGAGCTGAAAGCCAGAGAGAAATTCTACCTTTAAAAAAATCTTAAAAAGGAAAAATTACCCAAAAAAACTGAGGAGACAGGAGCAGAGAGAGACAGAGACCTCAGAGACACAGAGACAGGGATAGAAGGCCAGAGGGGCTCCCTACCACACTAGCTTTGCTTGCTGGAGGCTGAATTATGAGTTGAAAATCTTCATTTCGCCTGTGCCCTGAAATATCTAGTTTCCAAGTATCCATGTGGAAATCTTCTCAGAGAATGGCTCAACTCTCCTGCCTGGGAGAAAGGAGCAGAAGGGCTTATTAACAAAAACAAAAGATGGAGCTGAGAGCCAGAGAGAAATTCTAACTTTAAAAAAAAATCGTGAAAAGGAAAAAATTAACAAAAAATCTGAGGAGACAGGAGCAGAGAGAGACAGAGACCTCAGAGACACAGAGACAGGGATAGAAGGGCCAGAGGGGCTCCCTACCACACTAGCTTTGCTTGCTGGAGGCTGAATTATGAGTAGAAAATCTGCATTTCGCCTGTGCCCTGAATTATCTAGTTCCCAGTATCCATGTGGAAGCTTCTCAGAGAATGGCTCAACTCTCCTGCCTGGGAGAAAGGAGCAGAAGGGCTTATTAACAAAACAAAAGATGGAGCTGAGAGCCAGAGAGAAATTCTACCTTTAAAATAATCGTAAAAAGGAAAAATTACCAAAAAAAATGAGGAGACAGGGGCAGAGAGAGACAGAGACCTCAGAGACACAGAGACAGGGATAGAAGGCCAGAGGGGCTCCCTACCACACTAGCTTTGCTTGCTGGAGGCAGAATTATGAGTAGAAAAATCTTCATTTCGCCTGTGCCCTGAAATATCTAGTTTCCCAGTATCCATGTGGAAATCTTCTCAGAGAATGGCTCAACTCTCCTGCCTGGGAGAAAGGAGCAGAAGGGCTTATTAACAAAAAAAAAGATGGAGCTGAGAGCCAGAGAGAAATTATACCTTTAAAAAAATCGTAAAAAAGAAAAATTACCCAAGAAAAATGAGGAGACAGGAGCAGAGAGAGACAGAGAACTCAGAGACACAGAGACAGGGATAGAAGGCCAGAGGGGCTCCCTACCACACTAGCTTTGCTTGCTGGAGGCTGAATTATGAGTAGAAAATCTTCATTTCGCCTGTGCCCTGAAATATCTAGTTCCCAGTATCCATGTGGAATCTTCTAAGAGAATGGCTCAACTCTCCTGCCTGGGAGAAAGGAGCAGAAGGGCTTATTAACAAAAACAAAAGATGGAGCTGAGAGCCAGAGAGAAAGTCTACCTTTAAAAAAATCGTAAAAATGAAAAATTTACCAAAAAAAATGAGGAGATAGGAGCAGAGAGAGACAGAGACCTCAGAGACACAGAGACAGGGGATAGAAGGCCAGAGGGGCTCCCAAACCACACTAGCTTTGCTTGCTGGAGGCTGAATTATGAGTAGAAAATCTTCATTTCGCCTGTGCCCTGAAATATCTAGTTCCCAGTATCCATGTGGAACCTTCTCAGAGAATGGCTCAACTCTCCTGCCTGGGAGAAAGGAGCAGAAGGGCTTATTAACAAAACAAAAGATGGAGCTGAGAGCCAGAGAGAAATTCTACCTTTAAAAAAAATCTTAAAAAGGAAAAAATTACCCAAAAAAACTGAGGAGACAGGAGCAGAGAGAGACAGAGACCTCAGAGACACAGAGACAGGGATAGAAGGCCAGAGGGGCTCCCTACCACACTAGCTTTGCTTGCTGGAGGCTGAATTATGAGTAGAAAATCTTCATTTCACCTGTGCCCTGAAATATCTAGTTTCCAAGTATCCATGTGGAATCTTCTCAGAGAATGGCTCAACTCTCCTGCCTGGGAGAAAGCAGCAGAAGGGCTTATTAACAAAACAGAAGATGGAGCTGAGAGCCAGAGAGAAAACTCTACCTTTAAAAAAATCGTAAAAAAGGAAAAATAACCAAAAAAAATATGAGAAGACAGGAGCAGAGAGAGACAGAGACCTCAGAGACACAGAGACAGGGATAGAAGGCCAGAGGGGCTCCCTTCCACACTACCTTTGCTTGCTGGAGGCTGAATTATGAGTAGAAAATCTTCATTTCGCCTGTGCCCTGAAATATCTAGTTTCCCAGTATCCATGTGGAATCTTCTCAGAGAATGGGCTCAACTCTCCTACCTGGGAGAAAGGAGCAGAAGGGCTTATTAACAAAACAAAAGATGGAGCTGAGAGCCAGAGAGAAATTCTACCTTTAAAAAAAATCGTAAAAAGGAAAAATTACCAAAAAAAATTGAGGAGACAGGAGCAGAGAGAGACAGAGACCTCAGAGACACAGAGACAGGGATAGAAGGCCAGAGGGGCTCCCTACCACACTAGCTTTACTTGCTGGAGGCTGAATTATGAGTAGAAAATCTTCATTTCGCCTGTGCCCTGAAATATCTATTTCCAAGTCTCCATGTTGAATCTTCTCAGAGAATGGCTCAACTCTCCCTGCCTGGGAGAAAGGGAGCAGAAGGGCTTATTAAGAAAACAAAAGATGGAACTGAGTGCCAGAGAGAAATTCTACCTTTAAAAAAAAATCGTAAAAAGGAAAAATTACCAAAAAAACTGAGGAGACAGGAGCAGAGAGAGACAGAGAACTCAGAGACACAGAGACAGGGATAGAAGGGCCAGAGGGGGCTCCCTACCACACTAGCTTTTGCTTGCTGGAGGCTGAATTATGAGTAGAAAATCTTCATTTCGCCTGTGCCCTGAAATATCTAGTTCCCAGTATCCTTGTGGAAACTTCTCAGAGAATGGCTCAACTCTCCTGCCTGGGAGAAAGGAGCAGAAGGGCTTATTAACAAAACAAAAAGATGGAGCTGAGAGCCAGAGAGAAATTCTACCTTTAAAAAAATCGTAAAAAGGAAAAATTACCCAAGAAAATTGAGGAGGACAGGAGCAGAGAGAGACAGAGACCTCAGAGACACAGAGACAGGGATAGAAGGCCAGAGGGGCTCCCTACCACACTAGCTTTGCTTGCTGTAGCCTGAATTATGAGTAGAAAATCTTCATTTCGCCTGTGCCCTGAAATATCTAGTTCCCAGTATCCATGTGGAATCTTCTCAGAGAATGGCTCAACTCTCCTGCCTGGGAGAAAGGAGCAGAAGGGCTTATTAACAAAACAAAAGATGTAGCTGAGAGCCAGAGAGAAATTCTACATTTAAAAAAATCATAAAAAGGAAAAATTACCAAAAAAAAATGAGGAGACAGGAAGCAGAGAGAGACAGAGACCTCAGAGACACAGAGGACAGGGATAGAAGGCCAGAGGGGCTCCCTACCACACTAGCTTTGCTTGCTGGAGGCTGAATTATGAGTAGAAAAATCTTCATTTCGCCTGTGCCCTGAAATATCTAGTTCCCAGTATCCCATGGGGAAATCTTCTCAGAGAATGGCTCAACTCTCCTGCCTGGGAGAAAGGAGCAGAAGGGCTTATTAACAAAACAAAAGATGGAGCTGAGAGCCAGAGAGAAAATTCTACCTTTAAAAAAAATCGTAAAAAATGAAAATTTACCAAAAAAAAAAGAGGAGATAGGAGCAGAGAGAGACAGAGACCTCAGAGGACACAGAGACAGGGATAGAAAGGCCAGAGGGGCCTCCCTACCACACTAGCTTTGCTTGCTGGAGGCTGAATTATGAGTAGAAAATCTTCATTTCGCCTGTGCCCTGAAATATCTAGTTTCCCAGTATCCATGTGGAATCTTCTAAGAGAAATGGCTCAAACTCTCCTGCCTGGGAGAAAAGGAGCAGAAGGGCTTATTAACAAAACAAAAGATGGAGCTGAGAGCCAGAGAGAAAGTCCTACCTTTAAAAAAATCGTAAAAAGGAAAAAATTACACAAGAAAATGAGGAGACAGGAAGCAGAGAGAGGACAGAGACCTCAGAGACACAGAGACAGGGGACAGAAGGCCAGAGGGGCTCCGTACCACACTAGGTTTGCTTGCTGGAGGCTGAATTATGAGTAGAAAATCTTCATTTCACCTGTGCCCTGAAATATCTAGTTCCAAGTATCCATGTGGAATCTTCTCAGAGAATGGCTCAACTCTCCTGCCTGGGAGAAAGCAGCAGAAGGGCTTATTAACAAAACAGAAGATGGAGCTGAGATCAGAGAGAAACTCTACCTTTAAAAAAATCGTAAAAAGGAAAAAATAACCAAAAAAAATATGTGAAGACAGGAGCAGAGAGAGACAGAGACCTCAGAGACACAGAGACAGGGATAGAAGGCCAGAGGGGGCTCCCTTCCACACTACCTTTGCTTGCTGGAGGCTGAAATTATGAGTAGAAAATCTTCATTTCGCCTGTGCCCTGAAATATCTAGTTCCCAGTAATCCATGTGGAATCTTCTCAGAGAATGGCTCAACTCTCCTACCTGGGAGAAAGGAGCAGAAGGGCTTATTAAACAAAACAAAAGATGGAGCTGAGAGCCAGAGAGAAATTCTACCTTTAAAAAAATCGTAAAAAGGAAAAATTACCAAAAAAAATTGAGGAGACAGGAGCAGAGAGAGACAGAGACCTCAGAGACACAGAGACAGGGATAGAAGGCCAGAGGGGCTCCCTACCACACTAGCTTTACTTGCTGGAGGCTGAATTATGAGTAGAAAATCTTCATTTCGCCTGTGCCCTGAAATATCTATTTCCAAGTCTCCATGTTGAATCTTCTCAGAGAATGGCTCAACTCTCCTGCCTGGGAGAAAGGAGCAGAAGGGCTTATTAAGAAAACAAAAGATGGAACTGAGGGCCAGAGAGAAAATTTCCACCTTTAAAAAAAATCGTAAAAAGGAAAAATTACCAAAAAAAACTGAGGAGACAGGAGCAGAGAGAGACAGAGAACTCAGAGACACAGAGACAGGGATAGAAGGCCAAAGGGGCTCCCTACCACACTAGCTTTTGCTTGCTGGAGGCTGAATTATGAGTAGAAAATCTTCATTTCGCCTGTGCCCTGAAATATCTAGTTCCCAGTATCCTTGTGGAATCTTCTCAGAGAATGGCTCAACTCTCCTGCCTGGGAGAAAGGAGCAGAAGGGCTTATTAACAAAACAAAAGATGGAGCTGAGAGCCAGAGAGAAATTCTACCTTTAAAAAAATCGTAAAAAAGGAAAAAATTACCCAAGAAAATTGAGGAGACAGGAGCAGAGAGAGACAGAGACCTCAGAGACACAGAGACAGGGATAGAAGGCCAGAGGGGCTCCCTACCACACTAGCTTTGCTTGCTGTAGCCTGAATTATGAGTAGAAAAATCTTCATTTCGCCTGTGCCCTGAAATATCTAGTTCCCAGTATCCATGTGGAATCTTCTCAGAGAATGGCTCAACTCTCCTGCCTGGGAGAAAGGAGCAGAAGGGCTTATTAACAAAACAAAAGATGTAGCTGAGAGCCAGAGAGAAATTCTACATTTAAAAAAAATCATAAAAAGGAAAAATTACCAAAAAAAATGAGGAGACAGGAGCAGAGAAGAGACAGAGGACCTCAGAGACACAGAGACAGGGATAGAAGGCCAGAGGGGCTCCCTACCACACTAGCTTTGCTTGCTGGAGGCTGAATTATGAGTAGAAAATCTTCATTTCGCCTGTGCCCTGAAATATCTAGTTCCCAGTATCCATGGGGAATCTTCCTCCTCAGAGAATGGCTCAACTCTCCTGCCTGGGAGAAAGGAGCAGAAGGGCTTATTAACAAAACAAAAGATGGAGCTGAGAGCCAGAGAGAAATTCTACCTTTAAAAAAAATCGTAAAAATGAAAATTTACCAAAAAAAAATGAGGAGATAGGAGCAGAGAGAGACAGAGACCTCAGAGACACAGAGACAAGAATAGAAGGCCAGAGGGGACTCCCTACCACACTAGCTTTGCTTGCTGGAGGCTGAATTATGAGTAGAAAATCTTCATTTCGCCTGTGACCTGAAATATCTAGTTCCCAGTATCCATGTGGAACCTTCTCAGAGAATGGCTCAACTCTCCTGCCTGGGAGAAAGGAGCAGAAGGGCTTATTAACAAAAACAAAAAGATGGAGCTGAAAGCCAGAGAGAAATTCTACCTTAAAAAAAATCTTAAAAAGGAAAAATTACCCAAAAAACTGAGGAGACAGGAGCAGAGAGAGACAGAGACCTCAGAGACCACAGAGACAGGGATAGAAGGCCAGAGGGGCTCCCTACCACACTAGCTTTGCTTGCTGGAGGCTGAATTATGAGTTGAAAAATCTTCATTTCGCCTGTGCCCTGAAATATCTAGTTCCAAGTATCCATGTGGAATCTTCTCAGAGAATGGCTCAACTCTCCTGCCTGGGAGAAAGGAGCAGAAGGGCTTATTAACAAAAACAAAAGATGGAGCTGAGAGCCAGAGAGAAATTCTAACTTTAAAAAAAATCGTGAAAAGGAAAAATTAACAAAAAATCTGAGGAGACAGGAGCAGAGAGAGACAGAGACCTCAGAGACACAGAGACAGGGATAGAAGGCCAGAGGGGCTCCCTACCAACACTAGCTTTTGCTTGCTGGAGGCTGAAATTATGAGTAGAAAAATCTGCATTTCGCCTGTGCCCTGAATTATCTAGTTCCCAGTATCCATGTGGAAGCTTCTCAGAGAATGGCTCAACTCTCCTGCCTGGGAGAAAGGAGCAGAAGGGCTTATTAACAAAACAAAAGATGGAGCTGAGAGCCAGAGAGAAATTCTACCTTTAAAATAATCGTAAAAAGGAAAAATTACCAAAAAAAATGAGGAGACAGGGGCAGAGAGAGACAGAGACCTCAGAGACACAGAGACAGGGATAGAAGGCCAGAGGGGCTCCCTACCACACTAGCTTTGCTTGCTGGAGGCAGAATTATGAGTAGAAAATCTTCATTTCGCCTGTGCCCTGAAATATCTAGTTCCCAGTATCCATGTGGAATCTTCTCAGAGAATGGCTCAACTCTCCTGCCTGGGAGAAAGGAGCAGAAGGGCTTATTAACAAAACAAAAAGATGGAGCTGAGAGCCCAGAGAGAAATTTATACCTTTAAAAAAATCGTAAAAAAGAAAAATTACCCAAGAAAATGAGGAGACAGGAGCAGAGAGAGACAGAGAACTCAGAGACACAGAGACCAGGGATAGAAGGCCAGAGGGGCTCCCTACCACACTAGCTTTGCTTGGCTGGAGGCTGAATTATGAGTAGAAAATCTTCATTTCGCCTGTGCCCTGAAATATCTAGTTCCCAGTATCCATGTGGAATCTTCTAAGAGAATGGCTCAAACTCTCCTGCCTGGGAGAAAGGAGCAGAAGGGGCTTATTAAACAAAACAAAAGATGGAGCTGAGAGCCAGAGAGAAAGTCTACCTTTAAAAAAATCGTAAAAATGAAAATTTACCAAAAAAATGAGGAGATAGGAGCAGAGAGAGACAGAGACCTCAGAGACACAGAGACAGGGGATAGAAGGCCAGAGGGGCTCCCAACCACACTAGCTTTTGCTTGCTGGAGGCTGAATTATGAGTAGAAAATCTTCATTTCGCCTGTGCCCTGAAATATCTAGTTTCCCAGTATCCATGTGGAAACCTTCTCAGAGAATGGCTCAACTCTCCTGCCTGGGAGAAAGGAGCAGAAGGGCTTATTAACAAAACAAAAGATGGAGCTGAGAGCCAGAGAGAAATTTCTACCTTTAAAAAAATCTTAAAAAGGAAAAATTACCCAAAAAAACTGAGGAGACAGGAGCAGAGAGAGACAGAGACCTCAGAGGACACAGAGGACAGGGATAGAAGGCCAGAGGGGCTCCCTACCACACTAGCTTTGCTTGCTGGAGGCTGAATTATGAGTAGAAAATCTTCATTTCACCTGTGCCCTGAAATATCTAGTTCCAAGTATCCATGTGGAATCTTCTCAGAGAATGGCTCAAACTCTCCTGCCTGGGAGAAAGCAGCAGAAGGGCTTATTAACAAAACAGAAGATGGAGCTGAGAGCCAGAGAGAAACTCTACCTTTAAAAAAAATCGTAAAAAGGAAAAATAACCAAAAAAATATGAGAAGACAGGAGCAGAGAGAGACAGAGGACCTCAGAGACACAGAGACAGGGATAGAAGGCCAGAGGGGCTCCCCTTCCACACTACCTTTGCTTGCTGGAGGCTGAATTATGAGTAGAAAATCTTCATTTCGCCTGTGCCCTGAAATATCTAGTTCCCAGTATCCATGTGGAATCTTCTCAGAGAATGGCTCAACTCTCCTACCTGGGAGAAAGGAGCAGAAGGGCTTATTAAACAAAACAAAAGATGGAGCTGAGAGCCAGAGAGAAATTCTACCTTTAAAAAAAATCGTAAAAAGGAAAAATTACCAAAAAAATTGAGGAGACAGGAGCAGAGAGAGACAGAGACCTCAGAGACACAGAGGACAGGGATAGAAGGCCAGAGGGGCTCCCTACCACCACTAGCTTTACTTGCTGGAGGCTGAATTATGAGTAGAAAATCTTCATTTCGCCTGTGCCCTGAAATATCTATTTCCAAGTCTCCATGTTGAATCTTCTCAGAGAATGGCTCAACTCTCCTGCCTGGGAGAAAGGAGCAGAAGGGCTTATTAAGAAAACAAAAGATGGAACTGAGTGCCAGAGAGAAAATTCTACCTTTAAAAAAAATCGTAAAAAAGGAAAAATTACCAAAAAAACTGAGGAGACAGGAGCAGAGAGAGACAGAGAACTCAGAGACCACAGAGACAGGGATAGAAGGCCAGAGGGGCTCCCTACCACACTAGCTTTTGCTTGCTGGAGGCTGAATTATGAGTAGAAAAATCTTCATTTCGCCTGTGCCCTGAAATATCTAGTTCCCAGTATCCCTTGTGGAAACTTCTCAGAGAATGGCTCAACTCTCCTGCCTGGGAGAAAGGAGCAGAAGGGCTTATTAACAAAACAAAAGATGGAGCTGAGAGCCAGAGAGAAATTCTACCTTTAAAAAAATCGTAAAAAGGAAAAATTACCCAAGAAAATTGAGGAGACAGGAGCAGAGAGAGACAGAGACCTCAGAGACACAGAGACAGGGATAGAAGGCCAGAGGGGCTCCCTACCACACTAGCTTTGCTTGCTGTAAGCCTGAATTATGAGTAGAAAAATCTTCATTTTCGCCTGTGCCCTGAAAATATCTAGTTCCCAGTATCCATGTGGAATCTTCTCAGAGAATGGCTTCAACTCTCCTGCCTGGGAGAAAGGAGCAGAAGGGCTTATTAAACAAAACAAAAGATGTAGCTGAGAGCCAGAGAGAAATTCTACATTTAAAAAAAATCATAAAAAGGAAAAATTACCAAAAAAAAATGAGGAGACAGGAGCAGAGAGAGACAGAGACCTCAGAGGACACAGAGGACAGGGATAGAAGGCCAGAGGGGCTCCCTACCACACTAGCTTTGCTTGCTGGAGGCTGAATTATGAGTAGAAAATCTTCATTTCGCCTGTGCCCTGAAATATCTAGTTCCCAGTATCCATGGGGAATCTTCTCAGAGAATGGCTCAACTCTCCTGCCTGGGAGAAAGGAGCAGAAGGGCTTATTAACAAAACAAAAGATGGAGCTGAGAGCCAGAGAGAAATTTCTACCTTTAAAAAAAATCGTAAAAAATGAAAATTTACCAAAAAAAAAAGAGGAGATAGGAGCAGAGAGAGACAGAGACCTCAGAGACACAGAGGACAGGGATAGAAGGCCAGAGGGGCTCCCTACCACACTAGCTTTGCTTGCTGGAGGCTGAATTATGAGTAGAAAATCTTCATTTCGCCTGTGCCCTGAAATATCTAGTTCCCAGTATCCATGTGGAATCTTCTAAGAGAATGGCTCAACTCTCCTGCCTGGGAGAAAGGAGCAGAAGGGCTTATTAACAAAACAAAAGATGGAGCTGAGAGCCAGAGAGAAAGTCTACCTTTAAAAAAAATCGTAAAAAGGAAAAATTACACAAGAAAATGAGGAGACAGGAGCAGAGGAGAGACAGAGACCTCAGAGACACAGAGACAGGGACAGAAGGCCAGAGGGGCTCCGTACCACACTAGGTTTGCTTGCTGGAGGCTGAATTATGAGTAGAAAAATCTTCATTTCACCTGTGCCCTGAAATATCTAGTTCCAAGTATCCATGTGGAATCTTCTCAGAGAATGGCTCAACTCTCCTGCCTGGAGAAAGCAGCAGAAGGGCTTATTAACAAAACAGAAGATGGAGCTGAGATCCAGAGAGAAACTCTACCTTTAAAAAAAATCGTAAAAAGGAAAAATAACCAAAAAAATATGTGAAGGACAGGAGCAGAGAGAGACAGAGGACCTCAGAGACACAGAGACAGGGATAGAAGGCCAGAGGGGCTCCCTTCCACACTACCTTTGCTTGCTGGAGGCTGAATTATGAGTAGAAAAATCTTCATTTCGCCTGTGCCCTGAAATAATCTAGTTCCCAGTATCCATGTGGAATCTTCTCAGAGAATGGCTCAACTCTCCTACCTGGGAGAAAGGAGCAGAAGGGCTTATTAACAAAACAAAAGATGGAGCTGAGAGCCAGAGAGAAATTCTACCTTTAAAAAAATCGTAAAAAAGGAAAAATTACCAAAAAAATTGAGGAGACAGGAGCAGAGAGAGGACAGAGACCTCAGAGGACACAGAGGACAGGGATAGAAGGCCAGAGGGGCTCCCTACCACACTAGCTTTACTTGCTGGAGGCTGAATTATGAGTAGAAAATCTTCATTTCGCCTGTGCCCTGAAATATCTATTTCCAAGTCTCCATGTTGAATCTTCTCAGAGAATGGCTCAACTCTCCTGCCTGGGAGAAAGGAGCAGAAGGGCTTATTAAGAAAACAAAAGATGGAACTGAGGGCCAGAGAGAAATTTCCACCTTTAAAAAAAATCGTAAAAAGGAAAAATTACCAAAAAACTGAGGAGACAGGAGCAGAGAGAGACAGAGAACTCAGAGACACAGAGACAGGGATAGAAGGCCAAAGGGGCTCCCTACCACACTAGCTTTGCTTGCTGGAGGCTGAATTATGAGTAGAAAATCTTCATTTCGCCTGTGCCCTGAAAATATCTAGTTCCCAGTATCCTTGTGGAATCTTCTCAGAGAATGGCTCAACTCTCCTGCCTGGGAGAAAGGAGCAGAAGGGCTTATTAACAAAAACAAAAGATGGAGCTGAGAGCCAGAGAGAAATTCTACCTTTAAAAAAAAATCGTAAAAAGGAAAAATTACCCAAGAAAATTGAGGAGACAGGAGCAGAGAGAGACAGAGACCTCAGAGACACAGAGACAGGGATAGAAGGCCAGAGGGGCTCCCTACCACACTAGCTTTTGCTTGCTGTAGCCTGAATTATGAGTAGAAAATCTTCATTTCGCCTGTGCCCTGAAAATATCTAGTTCCCAGTATCCATGTGGAAATCTTCTCAGAGAATGGCTCAACTCTCCTGCCTGGGAGAAAAGGAGCAGAAGGGCTTATTAACAAAACAAAAAGATGTAGCTGAGAGCCAGAGAGAAATTCTACATTTAAAAAAATCATAAAAAGGAAAAATTACCAAAAAAAAATGAGGAGACAGGAGCAGAGAGAGACAGAGACCTCAGAGACACAGAGACAGGGATAGAAGGCCAGAGGGGCTCCCTACCACACTAGCTTTGCTTGCTGGAGGCTGAATTATGAGTAGAAAATCTTCATTTCGCCTGTGCCCTGAAATATCTAGTTCCCCAGTATCCATGGGGAATCTTCTCAGAGAATGGCTCAACTCTCCTGCCTGGGAGAAAGGAGCAGAAGGGCTTATTAACAAAACAAAAGATGGAGCTGAGAGCCAGAGAGAAAATTCTACCTTTAAAAAAAATCGTAAAAATGAAAATTTACCAAAAAAAATGAGGAGATAGGAGCAGAGAGAGACAGAGACCTCAGAGGACACAGAGACAAGAATAGAAGGCCAGAGGGACCTCCCTACCACACTAGCTTTGCCTTGCTGGAGGCTGAATTATGAGTAGAAAATCTTCATTTCGCCTGTGACCCTGAAATATCTAGTTCCCAGTATCCATGTGGAAACCTTCTCAGAGAATGGCTCAACTCTCCTGCCTGGGAGAAAGGAGCAGAAGGGCTTATTAACAAAAACAAAAGATGGAGCTGAAAGCCAGAGAGAAATTCTACCTTTAAAAAAAATCTTAAAAAGGAAAAATTACCCAAAAAAACTGAGGAGACAGGAGCAGAGAGAGACAGAGACCTCAGAGACACAGAGACAGGGATAGAAGGCCAGAGGGGCTCCCTACCACACTAGCTTTGCTTGCTGGAGGCTGAATTATGAGTTGAAAATCTTCATTTCGCCTGTGCCCTGAAATTATCTAGTTCCAAGTATCCATGTGGAATCTTCTCAGAGAATGGCTCAAACTCTCCTGCCTGGGAGAAAGGAGCAGAAGGGCTTATTAACAAAACAAAAGATGGAGCTGAGAGCCAGAGAGAAATTCTTAACTTTAAAAAAAAATCGTGAAAAGGAAAAATTAACAAAAAAATCTGAGGAGACAGGAGCAGAGAGAGACAGAGACCTCAGAGACACAGAGACAGGGATAGAAGGCCAGAGGGGCTCCCTACCACACTAGCTTTGCTTGCTGGAGGCTGAATTATGAGTAGAAAATCTGCATTTCGCCTGTGCCCTGAATTATTCTAGTTTCCCAGTATCCATGTGGAAGCTTCTCAGAGAATGGCTCAACTCTCCTGCCTGGAGAAAGGAGCAGAAGGGCTTATTAACAAAACAAAAGATGGAGCTGAGAGCCAGAGAGAAAATTCTACCTTTAAAATAATCGTAAAAAAGGAAAAATTACCAAAAAAAATGAGGAGACCAGGGGCAGAGAGAGACAGAGACCTCAGAGACACAGAGACAGGGATAGAAGGGCCAGAGGGGCTCCCTACCACACTAGCTTTTGCTTGCTGGAGGCAGAATTATGAGTAGAAAATCTTCATTTCGCCTGTGCCCTGAAATATCTAGTTCCCAGTATCCATGTGGAATCTTCTCAGAGAATGGCTCAACTCTCCTGCCTGGGAGAAAGGAGCAGAAGGGCTTATTAACAAAACAAAAAGATGGAGCTGAGAGCCAGAGAGAAATTATACCTTTAAAAAAAATCGTAAAAAAGAAAAATTACCCAAGAAAATGAGGAGACAGGAGCAGAGAGAGACAGAGAACTCAGAGACACAGAGGACAGGGATAGAAGGCCAGAGGGGCTCCCTACCACACTAGCTTTGCTTGCTGGAGGCTGAATTATGAGTAGAAAATCTTCATTTTCGCCTGTGCCCTGAAATATCTAGTTCCCAGTATCCATGTGGAATCTTCTAAGAGAATGGCTCAACTCTCCTGCCTGGGAGAAAGGAGCAGAAGGGCTTATTAACAAAACAAAAGATGGAGCTGAGAGCCAGAGAGAAAGTCTACCTTTAAAAAAATCGTAAAAAATGAAAATTTACCAAAAAAAATGAGGAGATAGGAGCAGAGGAGAGACAGAGACCTCAGAGACACAGAGACAGGGATAGAAGGCCAGAGGGGCTCCCAACCACACTAGCTTTGCTTGCTGGAGGCTGAATTATGAGTAGAAAATCTTCATTTCGCCTGTGCCCTGAAATATCTAGTTCCCAGTATCCATGTGGAACCTTCTCAGAGAATGGCTCAACTCTCCTGCCTGGGAGAAAGGAGCAGAAGGGCTTATTAACAAAACAAAAGATGGAGCTGAGAGCCAGAGAGAAATTCTACCTTTAAAAAAATCTTAAAAAGGAAAAATTACCCAAAAAACTGAGGAGACAGGAGCAGAGAGAGACAGAGACCTCAGAGACACAGAGACAGGGATAGAAGGCCAGAGGGGCTCCCTACCACACTAGCTTTGCTTGCTGGAGGCTGAATTATGAGTAGAAAATCTTCATTTCGCCTGTGCCCTGAAATATCTAGTTCCCAGTATCCATGGGGAATCTTCTCAGAGAATGGCTCAACTCTCCTGCCTGGGAGAAAGGAGCAGAAGGGCTTATTAACAAAACAAAAGATGGAGCTGAGAGCCAGAGAGAAATTCTACCTTTAAAAAAATCGTAAAAATGAAAATTTACCAAAAAAATGAGGAGATAGGAGCAGAGAGAGACAGAGACCTCAGAGACACAGAGACAGGGATAGAAGGCCAGAGGGGCTCCCTACCACACTAGCTTTGCTTGCTGGAGGCTGAATTATGAGTAGAAAATCTTCATTTCGCCTGTGCCCTGAAATATCTAGTTCCCAGTATCCATGTGGAACCTTCTCAGAGAATGGCTCAACTCTCCTGCCTGGGAGAAAGGAGCAGAAGGGCTTATTAACAAAACAAAAGATGGAGCTGAGAGCCAGAGAGAAATTCTACCTTTAAAAAAATCGTAAAAAGGAAAAATTACCCAAGAAAATGAGGAGACAGGAGCAGAGAGAGACAGAGACCTCAGAGACACAGAGACAGGGATAGAAGGCCAGAGGGGCTCCCTACCACACTAGCTTTGCTTGCTGGAGGCTGAATTATGAGTAGAAAATCTTCATTTCGCCTGTGCCCTGAAATATCTAGTTCCCAGTATCCATGTGGAATCTTCTAAGAGAATGGCTCAACTCTCCTGCCTGGGAGAAAGGAGCAGAAGGGCTTATTAACAAAACAAAAGATGGAGCTGAGAGCCAGAGAGAAAGTCTACCTTTAAAAAAATCGTAAAAAGGAAAAATTACACAAGAAAATGAGGAGAGAGGAGCAGAGAGAGACAGAGACCTCAGAGACACAGAGACAGGGACAGAAGGCCAGAGGGGCTCCGTACCACACTAGGTTTGCTTGCTGGAGGCTGAATTATGAGTAGAAAATCTTCATTTCACCTGTGCCCTGAAATATCTAGTTCCAAGTATCCATGTGGAATCTTCTCAGAGAATGGCTCAACTCTCCTGCCTGGGAGAAAGCAGCAGAAGGGCTTATTAACAAAACAGAAGATGGAGCTGAGAGCCAGAGAGAAACTCTACCTTTAAAAAAATCGTAAAAAGGAAAAATAACCAAAAATATATGAGAAGACAGGAGCAGAGAGAGACAGAGACCTCAGAGACACAGAGACAGGGATAGAAGGCCAGAGGGGCTCCCTTCCACACTACCTTTGCTTGCTGGAGGCTGAATTATGAGTAGAAAATCTTCATTTCGCCTGTGCCCTGAAATATCTAGTTCCCAGTATCCATGGGGAATCTTCTCAGAGAATGGCTCAACTCTCCTGCCTGGGAGAAAGGAGCAGAAGGGCTTATTAACAAAACAAAAGATGGAGCTGAGAGCCAGAGAGAAATTCTACCTTTAAAAAAATCGTAAAAATGAAAATTTACCAAAAAAAATGAGGAGATAGGAGCAGAGAGAGACAGAGACCTCAGAGACACAGAGACAAGGATAGAAGGCCAGAGGGACTCCCTACCACACTAGCTTTGCTTGCTGGAGGCTGAATTATGAGTAGAAAATCTTCATTTCGCCTGTGCCCTGAAATATCTAGTTCCCAGTATCCATGTGGAACCTTCTGAGAGAATGGCTCAACTCTCCTGCCTGGGAGAAAGGAGCAGAAGGGCTTATTAACAAAACAAAAGATGGAGCTGAAAGCCAGAGAGAAATTCTACCTTTAAAAAAATCTTAAAAAAGGAAAAATTACCCAAAAAACTGAGGAGACAGGAGCAGAGAGAGACAGAGACCTCAGAGACACAGAGACAGGGATAGAAGGCCAGAGGGGCTCCCTACCACACTAGCTTTGCTTGCTGGAGGCTGAATTATGAGTTGAAAATCTTCATTTCGCCTGTGCCCTGAAATATCTAGTTCCAAGTATCCATGTGGAATCTTCTCAGAGAATGGCTCAACTCTCCTGCCTGGGAGAAAGGAGCAGAAGGGCTTATTAACAAAACAAAAGATGGAGCTGAGAGCCAGAGAGAAATTCTAACTTTAAAAAAAATCGTGAAAAGGAAAAATTAACAAAAAATCTGAGGAGACAGGAGCAGAGAGAGACAGAGACCTCAGAGACACAGAGACAGGGATAGAAGGCCAGAGGGGCTCCCTTCCACACTACCTTTGCTTGCTGGAGGCTGAATTATGAGTAGAAAATCTTCATTTCGCCTGTGCCCTGAAATATCTAGTTCCCAGTATCCATGTGGAATCTTCTCAGAGAATGGCTCAACTCTCCTACCTGGGAGAAAGGAGCAGAAGGGCTTATTAACAAAACAAAAGATGGAGCTGAGAGCCAGAGAGAAATTCTACCTTTAAAAAAATCGTAAAAAGGAAAAATTACCAAAAAAATTGAGGAGACAGGAGCAGAGAGAGACAGAGACCTCAGAGACACAGAGACAGGGATAGAAGGCCAGAGGGGCTCCCTACCACACTAGCTTTACTTGCTGGAGGCTGAATTATGAGTAGAAAATCTTCATTTCGCCTGTGCCCTGAAATATCTATTTCCAAGTCTCCATGTTGAATCTTCTCAGAGAATGGCTCAACTCTCCTGCCTGGGAGAAAGGAGCAGAAGGGCTTATTAAGAAAACAAAAGATGGAACTGAGTGCCAGAGAGAAATTCTACCTTTAAAAAAAATCGTAAAAAGGAAAAATTACCAAAAAACTGAGGAGACAGGAGCAGAGAGAGACAGAGAACTCAGAGACACAGAGACAGGGATAGAAGGCCAGAGGGGCTCCCTACCACACTAGCTTTGCTTGCTGGAGGCTGAATTATGAGTAGAAAATCTTCATTTCGCCTGTGCCCTGAAATATCTAGTTCCCAGTATCCTTGTGGAATCTTCTCAGAGAATGGCTCAACTCTCCTGCCTGGGAGAAAGGAGCAGAAGGGCTTATTAACAAAACAAAAGATGGAGCTGAGAGCCAGAGAGAAATTCTACCTTTAAAAAAATCGTAAAAAGGAAAAATTACCCAAGAAAATTGAGGAGACAGGAGCAGAGAGAGACAGAGACCTCAGAGACACAGAGACAGGGATAGAAGGCCAGAGGGGCTCCCTACCACACTAGCTTTGCTTGCTGTAGCCTGAATTATGAGTAGAAAATCTTCATTTCGCCTGTGCCCTGAAATATCTAGTTCCCAGTATCCATGTGGAATCTTCTCAGAGAATGGCTCAACTCTCCTGCCTGGGAGAAAGGAGCAGAAGGGCTTATTAACAAAACAAAAGATGTAGCTGAGAGCCAGAGAGAAATTCTACATTTAAAAAAATCATAAAAAGGAAAAATTACCAAAAAAAATGAGGAGACAGGAGCAGAGAGAGACAGAGACCTCAGAGACACAGAGACAGGGATAGAAGGCCAGAGGGGCTCCCTACCACACTAGCTTTGCTTGCTGGAGGCTGAATTATGAGTAGAAAATCTTCATTTCGCCTGTGCCCTGAAATATCTAGTTCCCAGTATCCATGGGGAATCTTCTCAGAGAATGGCTCAACTCTCCTGCCTGGGAGAAAGGAGCAGAAGGGCTTATTAACAAAACAAAAGATGGAGCTGAGAGCCAGAGAGAAATTCTACCTTTAAAAAAATCGTAAAAATGAAAATTTACCAAAAAAAATGAGGAGATAGGAGCAGAGAGAGACAGAGACCTCAGAGACACAGAGACAGGGATAGAAGGCCAGAGGGGCTCCCTACCACACTAGCTTTGCTTGCTGGAGGCTGAATTATGAGTAGAAAATCTTCATTTCGCCTGTGCCCTGAAATATCTAGTTCCCAGTATCCATGTGGAATCTTCTAAGAGAATGGCTCAACTCTCCTGGCTGGGAGAAAGGAGCAGAAGGGCTTATTAACAAAACAAAAGATGGAGCTGAGAGCCAGAGAGAAAGTCTACCTTTAAAAAAATCGTAAAAAGGAAAAATTACACAAGAAAATGAGGAGACAGGAGCAGAGAGAGACAGAGACCTCAGAGACACAGAGACAGGGACAGAAGGCCAGAGGGGCTCCGTACCACACTAGGTTTGCTTGCTGGAGGCTGAATTATGAGTAGAAAATCTTCATTTCACCTGTGCCCTGAAATATCTAGTTCCAAGTATCCATGTGGAATCTTCTCAGAGAATGGCTCAACTCTCCTGCCTGGGAGAAAGCAGCAGAAGGGCTTATTAACAAAACAGAAGATGGAGCTGAGAGCCAGAGAGAAACTCTACCTTTAAAAAAATCGTAAAAAGGAAAAATAACCAAAAAAATATGAGAAGACAGGAGCAGAGAGAGACAGAGACCTCAGAGACACAGAGACAGGGATAGAAGGCCAGAGGGGCTCCCTTCCACACTACCTTTGCTTGCTGGAGGCTGAATTATGAGTAGAAAATCTTCATTTCGCCTGTGCCCTGAAATATCTAGTTCCCAGTATCCATGTGGAATCTTCTCAGAGAATGGCTCAACTCTCCTACCTGGGAGAAAGGAGCAGAAGGGCTTATTAACAAAACAAAAGATGGAGCTGAGAGCCAGAGAGAAATTCTACCTTTAAAAAAATCGTAAAAAGGAAAAATTACCAAAAAAATTGAGGAGACAGGAGCAGAGAGAGACAGAGACCTCAGAGACACAGAGACAGGGATAGAAGGCCAGAGGGGCTCCCTACCACACTAGCTTTACTTGCTGGAGGCTGAATTATGAGTAGAAAATCTTCATTTCTCCTGTGCCCTGAAATATCTATTTCCAAGTCTCCATGTTGAATCTTCTCAGAGAATGGCTCAACTCTCCTGCCTGGGAGAAAGGAGCAGAAGGGCTTATTAAGAAAACAAAAGATGGAACTGAGGGCCAGAGAGAAATTCTACCTTTAAAAAAAATCGTAAAAAGGAAAAATTACCAAAAAACTGAGGAGACAGGAGCAGAGAGAGACAGAGAACTCAGAGACACAGAGACAGGGATAGAAGGCCAGAGGGGCTCCCTACCACACTAGCTTTGCTTGCTGGAGGCTGAATTATGAGTAGAAAATCTTCATTTCGCCTGTGCCCTGAAATATCTAGTTCCCAGTATCCTTTTGGAATCTTCTCAGAGAATGGCTCAACTCTCCTGCCTGGGAGAAAGGAGCAGAAGGGCTTATTAACAAAACAAAAGATGGAGCTGAGAGCCAGAGAGAAATTCTACCTTTAAAAAAATCGTAAAAAGGAAAAATTACCCAAGAAAATTGAGGAGACAGGAGCAGAGAGAGACAGAGACCTCAGAGACACAGAGACAGGGATAGAAGGCCAGAGGGGCTCCCTACCACACTAGCTTTGCTTGCTGTAGCCTGAATTATGAGTAGAAAATCTTCATTTCGCCTGTGCCCTGAAATATCTAGTTCCCAGTATCCATGTGGAATCTTCTCAGAGAATGGCTCATCTCTCCTGCCTGGGAGAAAGGAGCAGAAGGGCTTATTAACAAAACAAAAGATGTAGCTGAGAGCCAGAGAGAAATTCTACATTTAAAAAAATCATAAAAAGGAAAAATTACCAAAAAAAATGAGGAGACAGGAGCAGAGAGAGACAGAGACCTCAGAGACACAGAGACAGGGATAGAAGGCCAGAGGGGCTCCCTACCACACTAGCTTTGCTTGCTGGAGGCTGAATTATGAGTAGAAAATCTTCATTTCGCCTGTGCCCTGAAATATCTAGTTCCCAGTATCCATGGGGAATCTTCTCAGAGAATGGCTCAACTCTCCTGCCTGGGAGAAAGGAGCAGAAGGGCTTATTAACAAAACAAAAGATGGAGCTGAGAGCCAGAGAGAAATTCTACCTTTAAAAAAATCGTAAAAATGAAAATTTACCAAAAAAAATGAGGAGATAGGAGCAGAGAGAGACAGAGACCTCAGAGACACAGAGACAAGAATAGAAGGCCAGAGGGACTCCCTACCACACTAGCTTTGCTTGCTGGAGGCTGAATTATGAGTAGAAAATCTTCATTTCGCCTGTGACCTGAAATATCTAGTTCCCAGTATCCATGTGGAACCTTCTCAGAGAATGGCTCAACTCTCCTGCCTGGGAGAAAGGAGCAGAAGGGCTTATTAACAAAACAAAAGATGGAGCTGAAAGCCAGAGAGAAATTCTACCTTGAAAAAAATCTTAAAAAGGAAAAATTACCCAAAAAACTGAGGAGACAGGAGCAGAGAGAGACAGAGACCTCAGAGACACAGAGACAGGGATAGAAGGCCAGAGGGGCTCCCTACCACACTAGCTTTGCTTGCTGGAGGCTGAATTATGAGTTGAAAATCTTCATTTCGCCTGTGCCCTGAAATATCTAGTTCCAAGTATCCATGTGGAATCTTCTCAGAGAATGGCTCAACTCTCCTGCCTGGGAGAAAGGAGCAGAAGGGCTTATTAACAAAACAAAAGATGGAGCTGAGAGCCAGAGAGAAATTCTAACTTTAAAAAAAATCGTGAAAAGGAAAAATTAACAAAAAATCTGAGGAGACAGGAGCAGAGAGAGACAGAGACCTCAGAGACACAGAGACAGGGATAGAAGGCCAGAGGGGCTCCCTACCACACTAGCTTTGCTTGCTGGAGGCTGAATTATGAGTAGAAAATCTGCATTTCGCCTGTGCCCTGAATTATCTAGTTCCCAGTATCCATGTGGAAGCTTCTCAGAGAATGGCTCAACTCTCCTGCCTGGGAGAAAGGAGCAGAAGGGCTTATTAACAAAACAAAAGATGGAGCTGAGAGCCAGAGAGAAATTCTACCTTTAAAATAATCGTAAAAAGGAAAAATTACCAAAAAAATGAGGAGACAGGGGCAGAGAGAGACAGAGACCTCAGAGACACAGAGACAGGGATAGAAGGCCAGAGGGGCTCCCTACCACACTAGCTTTGCTTGCTGGAGGCTGAATTATGAGTAGAAAATCTTCATTTCGCCTGTGCCCTGAAATATCTAGTTCCCAGTATCCATGTGGAATCTTCTCAGAGAATGGCTCAACTCTCCTGCCTGGGAGAAAGGAACAGAAGGGCTTATTAACAAAACAAAAGATGGAGCTGAGAGCCAGAGAGAAATTATACCTTTAAAAAAATCGTAAAAAAGAAAAATTACCCAAGAAAATGATGAGACAGGAGCAGAGAGAGACAGAGACCTCAGAGACACAGAGACAGGGATAGAAGGCCAGAGGGGCTCCCTACCACACTAGCTTTGCTTGCTGGAGGCTGAATTATGAGTAGAAAATCTTCATTTCGCCTGTGCCCTGAAATATCTAGTTCCCAGTATCCATGTGGAATCTTCTAAGAGAATGGCTCAACTCTCCTGCCTGGGAGAAAGGAGCAGAAGGGCTTATTAACAAAACAAAAGATGGAGCTGAGAGCCAGAGAGAAAGTCTACCTTTAAAAAAATCGTAAAAATGAAAATTTACCAAAAAAATGAGGAGATAGGAGCAGAGAGAGACAGAGACCTCAGAGACACAGAGACAGGGATAGAAGGCCAGAGGGGCTCCCAACCACACTAGCTTTGCTTGCTGGAGGCTGAATTATGAGTAGAAAATCTTCATTTCGCCTGTGCCCTGAAATATCTAGTTCCCAGTATCCATGTGGAACCTTCTCAGAGAATGGCTCAACTCTCCTGCCTGGGAGAAAGGAGCAGAAGGGCTTATTAACAAAACAAAAGATGGAGCTGAGAGCCAGAGAGAAATTCTACCTTTAAAAAAATCTTAAAAAGGAAAAATTACCCAAAAAACTGAGGAGACAGGAGCAGAGAGAGACAGAGACCTCAGAGACACAGAGACAGGGATAGAAGGCCAGAGGGGCTCCCTACCACACTAGCTTTGCTTGCTGGAGGCTGAATTATGAGTAGAAAATCTTCATTTCGCCTGTGCCCTGAAATATCTAGTTCCCAGTATCCATGGGGAATCTTCTCAGAGAATGGCTCAACTCTCCTGCCTGGGAGAAAGGAGCAGAAGGGCTTATTAACAAAACAAAAGATGGAGCTGAGAGCCAGAGAGAAATTCTACCTTTAAAAAAATCGTAAAAATGAAAATTTACCAAAAAAATGAGGAGATAGGAGCAGAGAGAGACAGAGACCTCAGAGAAACAGAGACAGGGATAGAAGGCCAGAGGGGCTCCCTACCACACTAGCTTTGCTTGCTGGAGGCTGAATTATGAGTAGAAAATCTTCATTTCGCCTGTGCCCTGAAATATCTAGTTCCCAGTATCCATGTGGAACCTTCTCAGAGAATGGCTCAACTCTCCTGCCTGGGAGAAAGGAGCAGAAGGGCTTATTAACAAAACAAAAGATGGAGCTGAGAGCCAGAGAGAAATTCTACCTTTAAAAAAATCGTAAAAAGGAAAAATTACCCAAGAAAATGAGGAGACAGGAGCAGAGAGAGACAGAGACCTCAGAGACACAGAGACAGGGATAGAAGGCCAGAGGGGCTCCCTACCACACTAGCTTTGCTTGCTGGAGGCTGAATTATGAGCAGAAAATCTTCATTTCGCCTGTGCCCTGAAATATCTAGTTCCCAGTATCCATGTGGAATCTTCTAAGAGAATGGCTCAACTCTCCTGCCTGGGAGAAAGGAGCAGAAGGGCTTATTAACAAAACAAAAGATGGAGCTGAGAGCCAGAGAGAAAGTCTACCTTTAAAAAAATCGTAAAAAGGAAAAATTACACAAGAAAATGAGGAGACAGGAGCAGAGAGAGACAGAGACCTCAGAGACACAGAGACAGGGACAGAAGGCCAGAGGGGCTCCGTACCACACTAGGTTTGCTTGCTGGAGGCTGAATTATGAGTAGAAAATCTTCATTTCACCTGTGCCCTGAAATATCTAGTTCCAAGTATCCATGTGGAATCTTCTCAGAGAATGGCTCAACTCTCCTGCCTGGGAGAAAGCAGCAGAAGGGCTTATTAACAAAACAGAAGATGGAGCTGAGAGCCAGAGAGAAACTCTACCTTTAAAAAAATCGTAAAAAGGAAAAATAACCAAAAAAATATGAGAAGACAGGAGCAGAGAGAGACAGAGACCTCAGAGACACAGAGACAGGGATAGAAGGCCAGAGGGGCTCCCTTCCACACTACCTTTGCTTGCTGGAGGCTGAATTATGAGTAGAAAATCTTCATTTCGCCTGTGCCCTGAAATATCTAGTTCCCAGTATCCATGGGGAATCTTCTCAGAGAATGGCTCAACTCTCCTGCCTGGGAGAAAGGAGCAGAAGGGCTTATTAACAAAACAAAAGATGGAGCTGAGAGCCAGAGAGAAATTCTACCTTTAAAAAAATCGTAAAAATGAAAATTTACCAAAAAAAATGAGGAGATAGGAGCAGAGAGAGACAGAGACCTCAGAGACACAGAGACAAGGATAGAAGGTCAGAGGGACTCCCTACCACACTAGCTTTGCTTGCTGGAGGCTGAATTATGAGTAGAAAATCTTCATTTCGCCTGTGCCCTGAAATATCTAGTTCCCAGTATCCATGTGGAACCTTCTCAGAGAATGGCTCAACTCTCCTGCCTGGGAGAAAGGAGCAGAAGGGCTTATTAACAAAACAAAAGATGGAGCTGAAAGCCAGAGAGAAATTCTACCTTTAAAAAAATCTTAAAAAGGAAAAATTACCCAAAAAACTGAGGAGACAGGAGCAGAGAGAGACAGAGACCTCAGAGACACAGAGACAGGGATAGAAGGCCAGAGGGGCTCCCTACCACACTAGCTTTGCTTGCTGGAGGCTGAATTATGAGTTGAAAATCTTCATTTCGCCTGTGCCCTGAAATATCTAGTTCCAAGTATCCATGTGGAATCTTCTCAGAGAATGGCTCAACTCTCCTGCCTGGGAGAAAGGAGCAGAAGGGCTTATTAACAAAACAAAAGATGGAGCTGAGAGCCAGAGAGAAATTCTAACTTTAAAAAAAATCGTGAAAAGGAAAAATTAACAAAAAATCTGAGGAGACAGGAGCAGAGAGAGACAGAGACCTCAGAGACACAGAGACAGGGATAGAAGGCCAGAGGGGCTCCCTACCACACTACCTTTGCTTGCTGGAGGCTGAATTATGAGTAGAAAATCTGCATTTCGCCTGTGCCCTGAATTATCTAGTTCCCAGTATCCATGTGGAAGCTTCTCAGAGAATGGCTCAACTCTCCTGCCTGGGAGAAAGGAGCAGAAGGGCTTATTAACAAAACAAAAGATGGAGCTGAGAGCCAGAGAGAAATTCTACCTTTAAAATAATCGTAAAAAGGAAAAATTACCAAAAAAATGAGGAGACAGGGGCAGAGACAGACAGAGAACTCAGAGACACAGAGACAGGGATAGAAGGCCAGAGGGGCTCCCTACCACACTAGCTTTGCTTGCTGGAGGCTGAATTATGAGTAGAAAATCTTCATTTCGCCTGTGCCCTGAAATATCTAGTTCCCAGTATCCATGTGGAATCTTCTCAGAGAATGGCTCAACTCTCCTGCCTGGGAGAAAGGAGCAGAAGGGCTTATTAACAAAACAAAAGATGGAGCTGAGAGCCAGAGAGAAATTCTACCTTTAAAAAAATCGTAAAAAAGAAAAATTACCCAAGAAAATGAGGAGACAGGAGCAGAGAGAGACAGAGACCTCAGAGACACAGAGACAGGGATAGAAGGCCAGAGGGGCTCCCTACCACACTAGCTTTGCTTGCTGGAGGCTGAATTATGAGTAGAAAATCTTCATTTCGCCTGTGCCCTGAAATATCTAGTTCCCAGTATCCATGTGGAATCTTCTAAGAGAATGGCTCAACTCTCCTGCCTGGGAGAAAAGAGCAGAAGGGCTTATTAACAAAACAAAAGATGGAGCTGAGAGCCAGAGAGAAAGTCTACCTTTAAAAAAATCGTAAAAATGAAAATTTACCAAAAAAATGAGGAGATAGGAGCAGAGAGAGACAGAGACCTCAGAGACACAGAGACAGGGATAGAAGGCCAGAGGGGCTCCCAACCACACTAGCTTTGCTTGCTGGAGGCTGAATTATGAGTAGAAAATCTTCATTTCGCGTGTGCCCTGAAATATCTAGTTCCCAGTATCCATGTGGAAACTTCTCAGAGAATGGCTCAACTCTCCTGCCTGGGAGAAAGGAGCAGAAGGGCTTATTAACAAAACAAAAGATGGAGCTGAGAGCCAGAGAGAAATTCTACCTTTAAAAAAATCTTAAAAAGGAAAAATTACCCAAAAAACTGAGGAGACAGGAGCAGAGAGAGACAGAGACCTCAGAGACACAGAGACAGGGATAGAAGGCCAGAGGGGCTCCCTACCACACTAGCTTTGCTTGCTGGAGGCTGAATTATGAGTAGAAAATCTTCATTTCGCCTGTGCCCTGAAATATCTAGTTCCCAGTATCCATGGGGAATCTTCTCAGAGAATGGCTCAACTCTCCTGCCTGGGAGAAAGGAGCTGAAGGGCTTATTAACAAAACAAAAGATGGAGCTGAGAGCCAGAGAGAAATTCTACCTTTAAAAAAATCGTAAAAATGAAAATTTACCAAAAAAAATGAGGAGATAGGAGCAGAGAGAGACAGAGACCTCAGAGACACAGAGACAGGGATAGAAGGCCAGAGGGGCTCCCTACCACACTAGCTTTGCTTGCTGGAGGCTGAATTATGAGTAGAAAATCTTCATTTCGCCTGTGCCCTGAAATATCTAGTTCCCAGTATCCATGTGGAACCTTCTCAGAGAATGGCTCAACTCTCCTGCCTGGGAGAAAGGAGTAGAAGGGCTTATTAACAAAACAAAAGATGGAGCTGAGAGCCAGAGAGAAATTCTACCTTTAAAAAAATCGTAAAAAGGAAAAATTACCCAAGAAAATGAGGAGACAGGAGCAGAGAGAGACAGAGACCTCAGAGACACAGAGACAGGGATAGAAGGCCAGAGGGGCTCCCTACCACACTAGCTTTGCTTGCTGGAGGCTGAATTATGAGTAGAAAATCTTCATTTCGCCTGTGCCCTGAAATATCTAGTTCCCAGTATCCATGTGGAATCTTCTAAGAGAATGGCTCAACTCTCCTGCCTGGGAGAAAGGAGCAGAAGGGCTTATTAACAAAACAAAAGATGGAGCTGAGAGCCAGAGAGAAAGTCTACCTTTAAAAAAATCGTAAAAAGGAAAAATTACACAAGAAAATGAGGAGACAGGAGCAGAGAGAGACAGAGACCTCAGAGACACAGAGACAGGGACAGAAGGCCAGAGGGGCTCCGTACCACACTAGGTTTGCTTGCTGGAGGCTGAATTATGAGTAGAAAATCTATATTTCACCTGTGCCCTGAAATATCTAGTTCCAAGTATCCATGTGGAATCTTCTCAGAGAATGGCTCAACTCTCCTGCCTGGGAGAAAGCAGCAGAAGGGCTTATTAACAAAACAGAAGATGGAGCTGAGAGCCAGAGAGAAACTCTACCTTTAAAAAAATCGTAAAAAGGAAAAATAACCAAAAAAATATGAGAAGACAGGAGCAGAGAGAGACAGAGACCTCAGAGACACAGAGACAGGGATAGAAGGCCAGAGGGGCTCCCTTCCACACTACCTTTGCTTGCTGGAGGCTGAATTATGAGTAGAAAATCTTCATTTCGCCTGTGCCCTGAAATATCTAGTTCCCAGTATCCATGTGGAAACTTCTCAGAGAATGGCTCAACTCTCCTGCCTGGGGTAAAGGAGCAGAAGGGCTTATTAACAAAACAAAAGATGGAGCTGAGAGCCAGAGAGAAATTCTACCTTTAAAAAAATCGTAAAAAGGAAAAATTACCAAAAAAATTGAGGAGACAGGAGCAGAGAGAGACAGAGACCTCAGAGACACAGAGACAGGGATACAAGGCCAGAGGGGCTCCCTACCACACTAGCTTTGCTTGCTGGAGGCTGAATTATGAGTAGAAAATCTTCATTTCGCCTGTGCCCTGAAATATCTAGTTCCCAGTATCCATGTGGAATCTTCTCAGAGGATGGCTCAACTCTCCTGCCTGGGAGAAAGGAGCAGAAGGGCTTATTAACAAAACGAAAGATGGAGCTGAGAGCCAGAGAGAAATTCTACCTTTAAAAAAATCGTAAAAAGGAAAAATTACCAAAAAAATGAGAAGACAGGAGCAGAGAGTGACAGAGACCTCAGAGACACAGAGACAGGTATAGAAGGCCAGAGGGGCTCCCTACCACACTAGCTTTGCTTGCTGGAGGCTGAATTATGAGTAGAAAATCTTCATTTCGCCTGTGCCCTGAAATATCTAGTTCCCAGTATCCATGTGGAATCTTCTCAGAGAATGGCTCAACTCTCCTGCCTGGGAGAAAGGAGCAGAAAAGCTTATTAACAAAACAAAAGATGGACCTGAGAGCCAGAGAGAAATTCTACCTTTAAAAAAATCGTAAAAAGAAAAATTGCCAAAAAAAAATGAGGAGACAGGAGCAGAGAGAGACAGAGACCTCAGAGACACAAAGACAGGGATAGAAGGCCAGAGGGGCTCCCTACCACACTAGCTTTGCTTGCTGGAGGCTGAATTATGAGTAGAAAATCTTCATTTCGCCTGTGCCCTGAAATATCTAGTTCCCAGTATCCATGTGGAATCTTCTCAGAGAATGGCTCAACTCTCCTGCCTGGGAGAAAGGAGCAGAAGGGCTTATTAACAAAACGAAAGATGGAGCTGAGAGCCAGAGAGAAATTCTACCTTTAAAAAAATCGTAAAAAGGAAAAATTTCCAAAAAAATGAGAAGACAGGAGCAGAGAGAGACAGAGACCTCAGAGACACAGAGACAGGTATAGAAGGACAGAGGGGCTCCCTACCACACTACCTTTGCTTGCTGGAGGCTGAATTATGAGTAGAAAATCTTCATTTCGCCTGTGCCCTGAAATATCTAGTTCCCAGTATCCATGTGGAATCTTCTCAGAGAATGGCTCAACTCTCCTGCCTGGGAGAAAGGAGCAGAAAAGCTTATTAACAAAACTAAAGATGGAGCTGAGAGCCAGAGAGAAATTCTACCTTTAAAAAAATCGTGAAAAGAAAAATTACCAAAAAAAAATGAGGAGACAGGAGCAGAGAGAGACAGAGACCTCAGAGACACAGAGACAGGGATAGAAGGCCTGAGGGGCTCCCTACCACACTAGCTTTGCTTGCTGGAGACTGAATTATGAATAGAAAATCTTCATTTCGCCTGTGCCCAGAAATATCTAGTTCCCAGTATCCATGTGGAATCTTCTCAGAGAATGGCTCAACTCTCCTGCCTGGGAGAAAGGAGCAGAAGGGCTTATTAACAAAACAAAAGATGGAGCTGAGAGCCAGAGAGAAATTCTACTTTGAAAATAACTGTAAAAAGGAAAAATTACCAAAAAAAATGAGGAGACAGGAGCAGAGAGAGACAGAGACCTCAGAGACACAGAGACAGGGATAGAAGGCCAGAGAGGCTCCCTACCACACTAGCTTTGCTTGCTGGAGGCTGAATTATGAGTAGAAAATCTTCATTTCGCCTGTGCCCTGAAATATCTAGTTCCCAGTATCCATATGGAATCTTCTCAGAGAATGGCTCAACTCTCCTGCCTGGGAGAAAGGAGCAGAAGGGCTTATTACCAAAACAAAAGATGGAGCTGAGAGCCAGAGAGAAATTCTACCTTTAAAAAAATCGTAAAAAGGAAAAATTACCAAAAAAAATGAGGAGACAGGAGCAGAGAGAGACAGAGACCTCAGAGACACAGAGACAGGGATAGAAGGCCAGAGGGACTCCCTACCACACTAGCTTTGCTTGCTGGAGGCTGAATTATGAGTAGAAAATCTTCATTTCGCCTGTGCCCTGAAATATCTAGTTCCTAGTATCCATGTGGAATCTTCTCAGAGAATGGCTCAACTCTCCTGCCTGGGAGAAAGGAGCAGAAGGGCTTATTAACAAAATGAAAGATGGAGCTGAGAGCCAGAGAGAAATTCTACCTTTAAAAAAATCGTAAAAATGAAAAATTACCAAAAAAATGAGGAGACAGGAGCAGAGAGAGACAGAGACCTAAGAGACACAGAGACAGGGATAGAAGGCCAGAGGGGCTCCCTACCACACTAGCTTTGCTTGCTGGAGGCTGAATTATGAGTAGAAAATCTTCATTTCGCCTGTGCCCTGAAATATCTAGTTCCCAGTATCCATGTGGAATCTTCTCAGAGAATGGCTCAACTCTCCTGCCTGGGAGAAAGGAGCAGAAAGGCTTATTAACAAAACAAAAGATGGAGCTGAGAGCCAGAGAGAAATTCTACCTTTTAAAAAATCGTAAAAAGAAAAATTACCAAAAAAAAATGAGGAGACAGGAGCAGAGAGAGACAGAGACCTCAGAGACACAGAGACAGGGATAGAAGGCCAGAGGGGCTCCCTACCACACAAGCTTTGCTTGCTGGATGCTGAATTATGAGTAGAAAATCTTCAGTTCGCCTGTGCCCTGAAATATCTAGTTCCCAGTATCCATGTGGAATCTTCTCAGAGAATGGCTCAACACTCCTGCCTGGGAGAAAGGAGCAGAAGGGCTTATTAACAAAACAAAAGATGGAGCTGAGAGCCAGAGAGAAATTCTACCTTTAAAAAAATCGTAAAATGGAAAAATTACCAAAAAAAGTGAGGAGACAGGAGCAGAGAGAGACAGAGACCTCAGAGACACAGAGACAGGGATAGAAGGCCAGAGGGGCTCCCTACCACACTAGCTTTGCTTGCTGGAGGCTGAATTATGAGTAGAAAATCTTCATTTCGCCTGTGCCTGAAATATTTATTTCCCAGTATCCATGTGGAATCTTCTCAGAGAATGGCTCAACTCTCCTGCCTGGGAGAAAGGAGCAGAAGGGCTTATTAACAAAACAAAAGATGGAGCTGAGAGCCAGAGAGAAATTCTACCTTTAAAAAAATCGTAAAAAGGCAAAATTACCAAAAATTGAGGAGACAGGAGCAGAGAGAGACAGAGACCTCAGAGACACAGAGACAGTGATAGAAGGCCAGAGGGGCTCCCTACCACACTAGCTTTGCTTGCTGGAGGCTGAATTATGAGTAGAAAATCTTCATTTCGCCTGTGCCCTGAAATATCTAGTTCCCAGTATCCATGTGGAATCTTCTCAGAGAATGGCTCAACTCTCCTGCCTGGGAGAAAGGAGCAGAAGGGCTTATTAACAAAACGAAAGATGGAGCTGAGAGCCAGAGAGAAATTCTACCTTTAAAAAAATCGTAAAATGGAAAAATTACCAAAAAAATGAGGAGACAGGAGCAGAGAGAGACAGAGACCTCAGAGACACAGAGACAGGGATAGAAGGCCAGAGGGGCTCCCTACCAAACTAGCTTTGCTTGCTGGAGGCTGAATTATGAGTAGAAAATCTTCATTTCGCCTGTGCCCTGAAATATCTAGTTCCCAGTATCCATGTGGAATCTTCTCAGAGAATGCCTCAACTCTCCTGCCTGGGAGAAAGGAGCAGAAGGGCTTATTAACAAAATGAAAGACGGAGCTGAGACCCAGAGAGAAATTCTACCTTTAAAAAAATCGTAAAAATGAAAAATTACCAAAAAAATGAGGAGACAGGAGCAGAGAGAGACAGAGACCTCAGAGACACAGAGACAGGGATAGAAGGCCAGAGGGGCTCCCTACCACACTAGCTTTGCTTGCTGGAGGCTGAATTATGAGTAGAAAATCTTCATTTCGCCTGTGCCCTGAAATATCTAGTTCCCAGTATCCATGTGGAAACTTCTCAGAGAATGGCTCAACTCTCCTGCCTGGGAGAAAGGAGCAGAAGGGCTTATTAACAAAACAAAAGATGGAGCTGAGAGCCAGAGAGAAATTCTACTTTTAAAAAAATCGTAAAAATCAAAAATTACCAAAAAAAATGATGAGACAGGAGCAGAGAGAGACAGAGACCTCAGAGACACAGAGACAGGGAGAGAAGGCCAGAGGGGCTCCCTACCACACTAGCTTTGCTTGAGGGAGGCTGAATTATGAGTAGAAAACCTTCATTTCGCCTGTGCCCTGAAATATCTAGTTCCCAGTATCCATGTGGTATCTTCGCAGAGAATGGCTCAACTCTCCTGCCTGGGAGAAAGGAGCAGAAGGGCTAATTAACAAAACAAAAGATGGAGCTGAGAGCCAGAGAGAAATTCTACCTTTAAAAAAATCGTAAAAAGGAAAAATTACCAAAAAAATGAGAAGACAGGAGCAGAGAGAGACAGAGACCTCAGAGACACAGAGACAGGGATAGAAGGCCAGAGGGGCTCCCTACCACACTAGCTTTGCTTGCTGGAGGCTGAATTATGAGTAGAAAATCTTCATTTCGCCTGTGCCCTGAAATATCTAGTTCCCAGTATCCATGTGGAATCTTCTCAGAGAATGCCTCAACTCTCCTGCCTGGGAGAAAGGAGCAGAAAACTTATTAACAAAACAAAAGATGGAGCTGAGAGCCAGAGAGAAATTCTACCTTTAAAAAAATCGTAAAAAGAAAAATTACCAAAAAAAATGAGGAGACAGGAACAGAGAGAGACAGAGACCTCAGAGACACAAAGACAGGGATAGAAGGCCAGAGGGGCTCCCTACCACACTAGCTTTGCTTGCTGGAGGCTGAATTATGAGTAGAAAATCTTCATTTCGCCTGTGCCCTGAAATATCTAGTTCCCAGTATACATGTGGAATCTTCTCAGAGAATGGCTCAACTCTCCTGCCTGGGAGAAAGGAGCAGAAGGGCTTATTAACAAAACAAAAGATGGAGCTGAGAGCCAGAGAGAAATTCTACCTTTAAAAAAATCGTAAAAAGGAAAAATTACCAAAAAAAATGAGGAGACAGGAGCAGAGAGAGACAGAGAACTCAGAGACACAGAGACAGGGATAGAAGGCCAGAGGGGCTCCCTACCACACTAGCTTTGCTTGCTGGAGGCTGAATTATGAGTAGAAAATCTTCATTTCGCCTGTGCCCTGAAATATCTAGTTCCCAGTATCCATGTCGAATCTTCTCAGAGAATGGCTCAACTCTCCTGCCTGGGAGAAAGGAGCAGAAGGGCTTATTAACAAAACAAAAGATGGAGCTGAGAGCCAGAGAGAAATTCTAACTTTAAAACAATCGTAAAAAGGAAAAATTACCAAAAAAAATGAGGAGACAGGAGCAGAGAGAGACAGAGACCTCAGAGACACAGAGACAGGGATAGAAGGCCAGAGGGGCTCACTACCACACTAGCGTTGCGTGCTGGAGGCTGAATTATGAGTAGAAAATCTTCATTTCGCCTGTGCCCTGAAATATTTAGTTCCCAGTATCCATGTGGAATCTTCTCAGAGAATGGCTCAACTCTCCTGCCTGGGAGAAAGGAGCAGAAGGGCTTATTAACAAAACAAAAGATGGAGCTGAGAGCCAGAGAGAAATTCTACCTCTAAAAAAATCGTAAAAAGGAAAAATTACCAAAAATTGAGGAGACAGGAGCAGAGAGAGACAGAGACCTCAGAGACACAGAGACAGGGATAGAAGGCCAGAGGGGCTCCCTACCACACTAGCTTTGCTTGCTGGAGGCTGAATTATGAGTAGAAAATCTCCATTTCGCCTGTGCCCTGAAATATCTAGTTCCCAGTATCCATGTGGAATCTTCTCAGAGAATGGCTCAACTCTCCTGCCTGGGAGAAAGGAGCAGAAGGGCTTATTAACAAAACGAAAGATGGAGCTGAGAGCCAGAGAGAAATTCTACCTTTAAAAAAATCGTAAAATGGAAAAATTACCAAAAAAATGAGGAGACAGGAGCAGAGATTACAGAGACCTCAGAGACACAGAGACAGGGATAGAAGGCCAGAGGGGCTCCCTACCACACTAGCTTTGCTTGCTGGAGGCTGAATTATGAGTAGAAAATCTTCATTTCGTCTGTGCCCTGAAATATCTAGTTCCCAGTATCCATGTGGAATCTTCTCAGAGAATGGCTCAACTCTCCTGCCTGGGAGAAAGGAGCAGACGGGCTTATTAACAAAACAAAAGATGGAGCTGAGAGCCAGAGAGAAATTCTACCTTTAAAAAAATCGTAAAAAGGAAAAATTACCAAAAAAAATGAGGAGACAGGAGCAGAGAGAGACAGAGACCTCAGAGACACAGAGACAGGGATAGAAGGCCAGAGGGGCTCCCTACCACACTAGCTTTGCTTGCTGGAGGCTGAATTATGAGTAGAAAATCTTCATTTCGCCTGTGCCCTGAAATATCTAGTTCCCAGTATCCATGTGGAATCTTCTCAGAGAATGGCTCAACTCTCATGCCTGGGAGAAAGGAGCAGAAGGGCTTATTAACAAAACAAAAGATGGAGCTGAGAGCCAGAGAGAAATTCTACCTTTAAAAAATCGTAAAAAGAAAAATTAACAAAAAAAATTGAGGAGACAGGAGCAGAGAGAGACAGAGACCTCAGAGACACAGAGACAGGTATAGAAGGCCAGAGGGGCTCCCTACCACACTAGCTTTGCTTGCTGGAGGCTGAATTATGAGTAGAAAATCTTCATTTCGCCTGTGCCCTGAAATATCTAGTTCCCAGTATCCATGTGGAATCTTCTCAGAGAATGGCTCAACTCTCCTGCCTGGGAGAAAGGAGCAGAAGGGCTTATTAACAAAACAAAAGATGGAGCTGAGAGCCAGAGAGAAATTCTACCTTTAAAAAAATCGTAAAAAGGAAAAATTACCCAAGAAAATGAGGAGACAGGAGCAGAGAGACAGAGACCTCAGAGACACAGAGACAGGGATAGAAGGCCAGAGGGGCTCCCTACCACACTAGCTTTGCTTGCTGGAGGCTGAATTATGAGTAGAAAATCTTCATTTCGCCTGTGCCCTGAAATATCTAGTTCCCAGTATCCATGTGGAATCTTCTCAGAGAATGGCTCAACTCTCCTGCCTGGGAGAAAGGAGCAGAAGGGCTTATTAACAAAACAAAAGATGGAGCTGAGTGCCAGAGAGAAATTCTACCTTTAAAAAAATCGTAAAAAGAAAAATTACCAAAAAAAATTGAGGAGACAGGAGCAGAGAGAGACAGAGACCTCAGAGACACAGAGACAGGGATAGAAGGCCAGAGGGGCTCCCTACCACACTAGCTTTGCTTGCTGGAGGCTGAATTATGAGTAGAAAATCTTCATTTCGCCTGTGCCCTGAAATATCTAGTTCCCAGTATCCATGTGGAATCTTCTCAGAGAATGGCTCAACTCTCCTGCCTGAGAGAAAGAAGCAGAAGGGCTTATTAACAAAACAAAAAATGGAGCTGAGAGCCAGAGAGAAATTCTACCTTTAAAAAAATCGTAAAAAGGAAAAATTACCCAAAAAAATGAGAAGACAGGAGCAGAGGGAGACAGAGACCTCAGATACACAGAGACAGGGATAGAAGGCCAAAGGGGCTCCCTACCACACTACCTTTGCTCGCTGGAGGCTGAATTATGAGTAGAAAATCTTCATTTCGCCTGTGCCCTAAAATATCTAGTTCCCGGTATCCATGTGGAAACTTCTCAGAGAATGGATCAACTCTCCGGCCTGGGAGAAAGGAGCAGGAGGGCTTATTAACAAAACAAAAGATGGAGCTGAGAGCCAGAGAGAAATTCTACCTTTAATAAAATCGTAAAAAGGAAAAATTACCAAAAAAAATGAGGAGACAGGAGCAGAGAGAGACAGAGACCTCAGAGACACAGAGACAGGGATAGAAGGCCAGAGGGGCTCCCTACCACACTAGCTTTGCTTGCTGGAGGCTGAATTATGAGTAGAAAATCTTCATTTCGCCTGTGCCCTGAAATATCTAGTTCCCAGTATCCATGTGGAATCTTCTCAGAGAATGGCTCAACTCTCCTGCCTGGGAGAAAGGAGCAGAAGGGCTTATTAACAATACAAAAGATGGAGCTGAGAGGCAGAGAGAAATTCTACCTTTAAAAAAATCGTAAAATGGAAAAATTACCAAAAAAAATGAGGAGACAGGAGCAGAGAGAGACAGAGACCTCAGAGACACAGAGACAGGGATAGAAGGCCAGAGAGGCTTCCTACCACAGTAGCTTTGCTTGCTGGAGGCTGAATTATGAGTAGAAAATCTTCATTTCGCCTGTGCCCTGAAATATCTAGTTCCCAGTATCCATGTGGAATCTTCTCAGAGAATGGCTCAACTCTCCTGCCTGGGAGAAAGGAGCAGAAGGGCTTATTAACAAAACAAAAGATGGAGCTGAGAGCCAGAGAGAAATTCTACCTTTAAAAAAATCGTAAAAATGAAAAATTACCAAAAAAATGAGGAGACAGGAGTAGAGAGAGACAGAGACCTCAGAGACACAGAGACAGGGATAGAAGGCCAGAGGGGCTCCCGACCACACTAGCTTTGCTTGCTGGAGGCTGAATTATGAGTAGAAAATCTTCATTTCGCCTGTGCCCTGAAATATCTAGTTCCCAGTATCCATGTGGAATCTTCTCAGAGAATGGCTCATCTCTCCTGCCTGGGAGAAAGGAGCAGAAGGGCTTATTAACAAAATGAAAGACGGAGCTGAGAGCCAGAGAGAAATTCTACCTTTAAAAAAATCGTAAAAATGAAAAATTACCAAAAAAATGAGGAGACAGGAGCAGAGAGAGACAGAGACCTCAGAGACACAGAGACAGGGATAGAAGGCCAGAGGGGCTCCCTACCACACTAGCTTTGCTTGCTGCAGGCTGAATTATGAGTAGAAAATCTTCATTTCGCCTGTGCCCTGAAATATCTAGTTCCCAGTATCCATGTGGAATCTTCTCAGAGAATGGCTCAACTCTCCTGCCTGGGAGAAAGGAGCAGAAGGGCTTATTAACAAAACAAAAGATGGAGCTGAGAGCCAGAGAGAAATTCTACTTTTTAAAAAATCGTAAAAATCAAAAATTAACAAAAAAACTGATGAGACAGGAGCAGAGAGAGACAGAGACCTCAGAGACACAGAGACAGGGAGAGAAGGCCAGAGGGGCTCCCTACCACACTAGCTTTGCTTGCTGGAGGCTGAATTATGAGTAGAAAACCTTCATTTCGCCTGTGCCCTGAAATATCTAGTTCCCAGTATCCATGTGGAATCTTCTCAGAGAATGGCTCAACTCTCCTGCCTGGGAGAAAGGAGCAGAAGGGCTTATTAACAAAACGAAAGATGGAGCTGAGAGCCAGAGAGAAATTCTACCTTTAAAAAAATCGTAAAAAGGAAAAATTACCAAAAAAATGAGAAGACAGGAGCAGAGAGAGACAGAGACCTCAGAGACACAGAGACAGGTATAGAAGGCCAGAGGGGCTCCCTACCACACTAGCTTTGCTTGCTGGAGGCTGAATTATGAGTAGAAAATCTTCATTTCGCCTGTGCCCTGAAATATCTAGTTCCCAGTATCCATGTGGAATCTTCTCAGAGAATGGCTCAACTCTCCTGCCTGGGAGAAAGGAGCAGAAAAGCTTATTAACAAAACAAAAGATGGAGCTGAGAGCCAGAGAGAAATTCTACCTTTAAAAAAATCGTAAAAAGAAAAATTACCAAAAAAAAATGAGGAGACAGGAGCAGAGAGAGACAGAGACCTCAGAGACACAAAGACAGGGAGAGAAGGCCAGAGGGGCTCCCTACCACACTAGCTTTGCTTGCTGGAGGCTGAATTATGAGTAGAAAATCTTCATTTCGCCTGTGCCCTGAAATATCTAGTTCCCAGTATCCATGTGGAATCTTCTCAGAGAATGGCTCAACTCTCCTGCCCGGGAGAAAGGAGCAGAAGGGCTTATTAACAAAACAAAAGATGGAGCTGAGAGCCAGAGAGAAATTCTACCTTTAAAAAAATCGTAAAAGAAAAATTACCAAAAAAAATGAGGAGACAGGAGCAGAGAGAGACAGAGGCCTCAGAGACACAGAGACAGGGACAGAAGGCCAGAGGGGCTCCCTACCACACTAGCTTTGCTTGCTGGAGGCTGAATTATGAGTAGAAAATCTTCATTTCGCCTGTGCCTGAAATATCTAGTTCCCAGTATCCATGTGGAATCTTCTCAGAGAATGGCTCAACTCTCCTGCCTGGGAGAAAGGAGCAGAAGGGCTTATTAACAAAACAAAAGATGGAGCTGAGAGCCAGAGAGAAATTCTACCTCTAAAAAAATCGTAAAAAGGAAAAATTACCAAAAATTGAGGAGACAGGAGCAGAGAGAGACAGAGACCTCAGAGACACAGAGACAGGGACAGAAGGCCAGAGGGGCTCCCTACCACACTAGCTTTGCTTGCTGGAGGCTGAATTATGAGTAGAAAATCTCCATTTCGCCTGTGCCCTGAAATATCTAGTTCCCAGTATCCATGTGGAATCTTCTCAGAGAATGGCTCAACTCTCCTGCCTGGGAGAAAGGAGCAGAAGGGCTTATTAACAAAATGAAAGATGGAGCTGAGAGCCAGAGAGAAATTCTACCTTTAAAAAAATCGTAAAATGGAAAAATTACCAAAAAAATGAGGAGACAGGAGCAGAGATTACAGAGACCTCAGAGACACAGAGACAGGGATAGAAGGCCAGAGGGGCTCCCTACCACACTAGCTTTGCTTGCTGGAGGCTGAATTATGAGTAGAAAATCTTCATTTCGCCTGTGCCCTGAAATATCTAGTTCCCAGTATCCATGTGGAATCTTCTCAGAGAATGGCTCAACTCTCCTGCCTGGGAGAAAGGAGCAGAAAGGCTTATTAACAAAACAAAAGATGGAGCTGAGAGCCAGAGAGAAATTCTACCTTTAAAAAAATCGTAAAAAGACAAATTACCAAAAAAAAATGAGGAGACAGGAGCAGAGAGAGACAGAGACCTCAGAAACACAGAGACAGGGATAGAAGGCCAGAGGGTCTCCCTACCACACTAGCTTTGCTTGCTGGAGGCTGAATTATGAGTAGAAAATCTTCATTTCGCCTGTGCCCTGAAATATCTAGTTCCCAGTATCCATGAGGAATCTTCTCAGAGAATGGCTCAACTCTCCTGCCTGGGAGAAAGGAGCAGAAGGGCTTATTAACAAAACAAAAGATGGAGCTGAGAGCCAGAGAGAAATTCTACCTTTAAAAAAATCGTAAAAATGAAAAATTACCAAAAAAAATGAGGGAGACAGGAGCAGAGAGAGACAGAGACCTCAGAGACACAGAGACAGGGATAGAAGGCCAGAGGGGCTCCCTACCACAGTAGCTTTGCTTGCTGGAGGCTGAATTATGAGTAGAAAATCTTCATTTCACCTGTGCCCTGAAATATCTAGTTCCCAGTATCCATGTGGAATCTTCTCAGAGAATGGCTCAACTCTCCTGCCTGGGAGAAAGGAGCAGAAGGGCTTATTAACAAAACGAAAGATGGAGCTGAGAGCCAGAGAGAAATTCTACCTTTAAAAAAAATCGTAAAAAAGGAAAAAATACCAATAAAATGAGAAGACAGGGAGCAGAGAGAGACAGAGACCTCAGAGACCACAGAGACAGGTATAGAAAGGCCAGAGGGGGCTCCCTACCACACTAGCTTTGCTTGCTGGAGGCTGAATTATGAGTAGAAAATCTTCATTTTGCCTGTGCCCTGAAATATCTTGTTCCCAGTATCCATGTGGAATCTTCTCAGAGAATGGCTCAACTCTCCTGCCTGGGAGAAAGGAGCAGAAAAGCTTATTAACAAAACAAAAGATGGAGCTGAGAGCCAGAGAGAAATTCTACCTTAAAAAAATCGTAAAAAAAAAAATTACCAAAAAAAAATGAGGGAGACAGGAGCAGAGAGAGACAGAGACCTCAGAGACACAAAGACAGGGAGAGAAGGCCAGAGGGGCTCCCTACCACACTAGCTTTTGCTTGCTGGAGGCTGAATTATGAGTAGAAAATCTTCATTTCGCCTGTGCCCTGAAATATCTAGTTTCCCAGTATCCATGTGGAATCTTCTCAGAGAATGGCTCAACTCTCCTGCCCGGGAGAAAGGAGCAGAAGGGCTTATTAACAAAAACAAAAGATGGAGCTGAGAGCCAGAGAGAAATTCTACCTTTAAAAAAATCGTAAAAAAGGAAAAATTACCAAAAAAAATGAGGAGACAGGAGCAGAGAGAGACAGAGACCTCAGAGACACAGAGACAGGGACAGAAGGCCAGAGGGGCTCCCTACCACACTAGCTTTGCTTGCTGGAGGCTGAATTATGAGTAGAAAAATCTTCATTTCGCCTGTGCCTGAAATATCTAGTTCCCAGTATCCATGTGGAATCTTCTCAGAGAATGGCTCAACTCTCCTGCCTGGGAGAAAGGAGCAGAAGGGCTTATTAACAAAACAAAAGATGGAGCTGAGAGCCAGAGAGAAATTCTACCTCTAAAAAAATCGTAAAAAGGAAAAAATTACCAAAAATTGAGGAGACAGGAGCAGAGAGAGACAGAGACCTCAGAGACACAGAGACAGGGATAGAAGGCCAGAGGGGCTCCCTACCACACTAGCTTTTGCTTGCTGGAGGCTGAATTATGAGTAGAAAATCTCCATTTCGCCTGTGCCCTGAAATATCTAGTTCCCAGTATCCATGTGGAATCTTCTCAGAGAATGGCTCAACTCTCCTGCCTGGGAGAAAGGAGCAGAAGGGCTTATTAACAAAACGAAAGATGGAGCTGAGAGCCAGAGAGAAATTCTACCTTTAAAAAAATCGTAAAATGGAAAAATTACCAAAAAAATGAGGAGACAGGAGCAGAGATTACAGAGACCTCAGAGACACAGAGACAGGGATAGAAGGCCAGAGGGGCTCCCTACCACACTAGCTTTGCTTGCTGGAGGCTGAATTATGAGTAGAAAATCTTCATTTCGCCTGTGCCCTGAAATATCTAGTTCCCAGTATCCATGTGGAATCTTCTCAGACAATGGCTCAACTCTCCTGCCTGGGAGAAAGGAGCAGAAAGGCTTATTAACAAAACAAAAGATGGAGCTGAGAGCCAGAGAGAAATTCTACCTTTAAAAAAATCGTAAAAAGAAAAATTACCAAAAAAAAATGAGGAGACAGGAGCAGAGAGAGACAGAGACCTCAGAGACACAAAGACAGGGAGAGAAGGCCAGAGGGGCTCCCTACCACACTAGCTTTGCTTGCTGGAGGCTGAATTATGAGTAGAAAATCTTCATTTCGCCTGTGCCCTGAAATATCTAGTTCCCAGTATCCATGTGGAATCTTCTCAGAGAATGGCTCAACTCTCCTGCCCGGGAGAAAGGAGCAGAAGGGCTTATTAACAAAACAAAAGATGGAGCTGAGAGCCAGAGAGAAATTCTACCTTTAAAAAAATCGTAAAAAGAAAAATTACCAAAAAAAATTGAGGAGACAGGAGCAGAGAGAGACAGAGACCTCAGAGACACAGAGACAGGGATAGAAGGCCAGAGGGGCTCCCTACCACACTAGCTTTGCTTGCTGGACGCTGAATTATGAGTAGAAAATCTTCATTTCGCCTGTGCCCTGAAATATCTAGTTCCCAGTATCCATGTGGAATCTTCTCAGAGAATGGCTCAACTCTCCTGCCTGGGAGAAAGGAGCAGAAGGGCTTATTAACAAAACAAAAGATGGAGCTGAGAGCCAGAGAGAAATTCTACCTTTAAAAAAATCGTAAAAAGGAAAAATTACCCAAGAAAATGAGGAGACAGGAGCAGAGAGAGACAGAGACCTCAGAGACACAGAGACAGGGATAGAAGGCCAGAGGGGCTCCCTACCACACTAGCTTTGCTTGCTGGAGGCTGAATTATGAGTAGAAAATCTTCATTTCGCCTGTGCCTTGAAATATCTAGTTCCCTGTATCCATGTGGAATCTTCTCAGAGAATGGCTCAACTCTCCTGCCTGGGAGAAAGGAGCAGAAGGGCTTATTAACAAAACGAAAGATGGAGCTGAGAGCCAGAGAGAAATTCTACCTTTAAAAAAATCGTAAAAATGAAAAATTACCAAAAAAATGAGGAGACAGGAGCAGAGAGAGACAGAGACCTAAGAGACACAGAGACAGGGATAGAAGGCCAGAGGGGCTCCCTACCACACTAGCTTTGCTTGCTGGAGGCTGAATTATGAGTAGAAAATCTTCATTTCGCCTGTGCCCTGAAATATCTAGTTCCCAGTATCCATGTGGAATCTTCTCAGAGAATGGCTCAACTCTCCTGCCTGGGAGAAAGGAGCAGAAAGGCTTATTAACAAAACAAATGATGGAGCTGAGAGCCAGAGAGAAATTCTACCTTTTAAAAAATCGTAAAAAGAAAAATTACCAAAAAAAAAATGAGGAGACAGGAGCAGAGAGAGACAGAGACCTCAGAGACACAGAGACAGGGACAGAAGGCCAGAGGGGCTCCCTACCACACTAGCTTTGCTTGCTGGAGGCTGAATTATGAGTAGAAAATCTTCATTTCGCCTGTGCCTGAAATATCTAGTTCCCAGTATCCATGTGGAATCTTCTCAGAGAATGGCTCAACTCTCCTGCCTGGGAGAAAGGAGCAGAAGGGCTTATTAACAAAACAAAAGATGGAGCTGAGAGCCAGAGAGAAATTCTACCTCTAAAAAAATCGTAAAAAGGAAAAATTACCAAAAATTGAGGAGACAGGAGCAGAGAGAGACAGAGACCTCAGAGACACAGAGACAGGGATAGAAGGCCAGAGGGGCTCCCTACCACACTAGCTTTGCTTGCTGGAGGCTGAATTATGAGTAGAAAATCTCCATTTCGCCTGTGCCCTGAAATATCTAGTTCCCAGTATCCATGTGGAATCTTCTCAGAGAATGGCTCAACTCTCCTGCCTGGGAGAAAGGAGCAGAAGGGCTTATTAACAAAACGAAAGATGGAGCTGAGAGCCAGAGAGAAATTCTACCTTTAAAAAAATCGTAAAATGGAAAAATTACCAAAAAAATGAGGAGACAGGAGCAGAGATTACAGAGACCTCAGAGACACAGAGACAGGGATAGAAGGCCAGAGGGGCTCCCTACCACACTAGCTTTGCTTGCTGGAGGCTGAATTATGAGTAGAAAATCTTCATTTCGCCTGTGCCCTGAAATATCTAGTTCCCAGTATCCATGTGGAATCTTCTCAGACAATGGCTCAACTCTCCTGCCTGGGAGAAAGGAGCAGAAAGGCTTATTAACAAAACAAAAGATGGAGCTGAGAGCCAGAGAGAAATTCTACCTTTAAAAAAATCGTAAAAAGACAAATTACCAAAAAAAAATGAGGAGACAGGGGCAGAGAGAGACAGAGACCTCAGAGACACAGAGACAGGGATAGAAGGCCAGAGGGTCTCCCTACCACACTAGCTTTGCTTGCTGGAGGCTGAATTATGAGTAGAAAATCTTCATTTCGCCTGTGCCCTGAAATATCTAGTTCCCAGTATCCATGAGGAATCTTCTCAGAGAATGGCTCAACTCTCCTGCCTGGGAGAAAGGAGCAGAAGGGCTTATTAACAAAACAAAAGATGGAGCTGAGAGCCAGAGAGAAATTCTACCTTTAAAAAAATCGTAAAAAGGAAAAATTACCAAAAAAAATGAGGAGACAGGAGCAGAGAGAGACAGAGACCTCAGAGACACAGAGACAGGGATAGAATGCCAGAGGGGCTCCCTACCACACTAGCTTTGCTTGCTGGAGGCTGAATTATGAGTAGAAAATCTTCATTTCACCTGTGCCCTGAAATATCTAGTTCCCAGTATCCATGTGGAATCTTCTCAGAGAATGGCTCAACTCTCATGCCTGGGAGAAAGGAGCAGAAGGGCTTATTAACAAAACAAAAGATGGAGCTGAGAGCCAGAGAGAAATTCTACCTTTAAAAAAATCGTAAAAAGAAAAATTACCAAAAAAAATTGAGGAGACAGGAGCAGAGAGAGACAGAGACCTCAGAGACACAGAGACAGGGATAGAAGGCCAGAGGGGCTCCCTACCACACTAGCTTTGCTTGCTGGACGCTGAATTATGAGTAGAAAATCTTCATTTCGCCTGTGCCCTGAAATATCTAGTTCCCAGTATCCATGTGGAATCTTCTCAGAGAATGGCTCAACTCTCCTGCCTGGGAGAAAGGAGCAGAAGGGCTTATTAACAAAACAAAAGATGGAGCTGAGAGCCAGAGAGAAATTCTACCTTTAAAAAAATCGTAAAAAGGAAAAATTACCCAAGAAAATGAGGAGACAGGAGCAGAGAGAGACAGAGACCTCAGAGACACAGAGACAGGGATAGAAGGCCAGAGGGGCTCCCTACCACACTAGCTTTGCTTGCTGGAGGCTGAATTATGAGTAGAAAATCTTCATTTCGCCTGTGCCTTGAAATATCTAGTTCCCAGTATCCATGTGGAATCTTCTCAGAGAATGGCTCAACTCTCCTGCCTGGGAGAAAGGAGCAGAAGGGCTTATTAACAAAACGAAAGATGGAGCTGAGAGCCAGAGAGAAATTCTACCTTTAAAAAAATCGTAAAAATGAAAAATTACCAAAAAAATGAGGAGACAGGAGCAGAGAGAGACAGAGACCTAAGAGACACAGAGACAGGGATAGAAGGCCAGAGGGGCTCCCTACCACACTAGCTTTGCTTGCTGGAGGCTGAATTATGAGTAGAAAATCTTCATTTCGCCTGTGCCCTGAAATATCTAGTTCCCAGTATCCATGTGGAATCTTCTCAGAGAATGGCTCAACTCTCCTGCCTGGGAGAAAGGAGCAGAAAGGCTTATTAACAAAACAAATGATGGAGCTGAGAGCCAGAGAGAAATTCTACCTTTTAAAAAATCGTAAAAAGAAAAATTACCAAAAAAAAATGAGGAGACAGGAGCAGAGAGAGACAGAGACCTCAGAGACACAGAGACAGGGATAGAAGGCCAGAGGGGCTCCCTACCACACAAGCTTTGCTTGCTGGAGGCTGAATTATGAGTAGAAAATCTTCATTTCGCCTGTGCCCTGAAATATCTAGTTCCCAGTATCCATGTGGAATCTTCTCAGAGAATGGCTCAACACTCCTGCCTGGGAGAAAGGAGCAGAAGGGCTTATTAACAAAACAAAAGATGGAGCTGAGAGCCAGAGAGAAATTCTACCTTTAAAAAAATCGTAAAATGGAAAAATTACCAAAAAAAATGAGGAGAAAGGAGCAGAGAGAGACAGAGACCTCAGAGACACAGAGACAGGGATAGAAGGCCAGAGGGGCTCCCTACCACACTAGCTTTGCTTGCTGGAGGCTGAATTATGAGTAGAAAATCTTCATTTCGCCTGTGCCTGAAATATCTATTTCCCAGTATCCATGTGGAATCTTCTCAGAGAATGGCTCAACTCTCCTGCCTGGGAGAAAGGAGCAGAAGGGCTTATTAACAAAACAAAAGATGGAGCTGAGAGCCAGAGAGAAATTCTACCTTTAAAAAAATCGTAAAAAGGAAAAATTACCAAAAAAAATGAGGAGACAGGAGCAGAGAGAGACAGAGACCTCAGAGACACAGAGACAGGGATAGAAGGCCAGAGGGGCTCCCTACCACACTAGCTTTGCTTGCTGGAGGCTGAATTATGAGTAGAAAATCTTCATTTCGCCTGTGCCCTGAAATATCTAGTTCCCAGTATCCATGTGGAATCTTCTCAGAGAATGGCTCAACTCTCCTGCCTGGGAGAAAGGAGCAGAAGGGCTTATTAACAAAACGAAAGATGGAGCTGAGAGCCAGAGAGAAATTCTACCTTTAAAAAAATCGTAAAATGGAAAAATTACCAAAAAAATGAGGAGACAGGAGCAGAGAGAGACAGAGACCTCAGAGACACAGAGACAGGGATAGAAGGCCAGAGGGGCTCCCTACCAAACTAGCTTTGCTTGCTGGAGGCTGAATTATGAGTAGAAAATCTTCATTTCGCCTGTGCCCTGAAATATCTAGTTCCCAGTATCCATGTGGAATCTTCTCAGAGAATGGCTCAACTCTCCTGCCTGGGAGAAAGGAGCAGAAAACTTATTAACAAAACAAAAGATGGAGCTGAGAGCCAGAGAGAAATTCTACCTTTGAAAAAATCGTAAAAAGAAAAATTACCAAAAAAAAATGAGGAGACAGGAGCAGAGAGAGACAGAGACCTCAGAGACACAAAGACAGGGATAGAAGGCCAGAGGGGCTCCCTACCACACTAGCTTTGCTTGCTGGAGGCTGAATTATGAGTAGAAAATCTTCATTTCGCCTGTGCCCTGAAATATCTAGTTCCCAGTATCCATGTGGAATCTTCTCAGAGAATGGCTCAACTCTCCTGCCTGGGAGAAAGGAGCAGAAGGGCTTATTAACAAAACAAAAGATGGAGCTGAGAGCCAGAGAGAAATTCTACCTTTAAAAAAATCGTAAAAAGGAAAAATTACCCAAAATAATGAGGAGACAGGAGCAGAGAGAGACAGAGACCTCAGAGACACAGAGACAGGGATAGAAGGCCAGAGGGGCTCCCTACCACACTAGCTTTGCTTGCTGGAGGCTGAATTATGAGTAGAAAATCTTCATTTCGTCTGTGCCCTGAAATATCTAGTTCCCAGTATCCACATGGAATCTTCTCAGAGAATGGCTCAACTCTCCTGCCTGGGAGAAAGGAGCAGAAGGGCTTATTAACAAAACAAAAGATGGAGCTGAGAGCCAGAGAGAAATTCTACCTTTAAAAAAATCATAAAAAGGAAAAATTACCAAAAAAAATGAGGAGACAGGAGCAGAGAGAGACAGAGACCTCAGAGACACAGAGACAGGGATAGAAGGCCAGAGGGGCTCCCTACCACACTAGCTTTGCTTCCTGGAGGCTGAATTATGAGTAGAAAATCTTCATTTCGCCTGTGCCCTGAAATATCTAGTTCCCATTATCCATGTGGAATCTTCTCAGAGAATGGCTCAACTCTCCTGCCTGGGAGAAAGGAGCAGAAGGGCTTATTAACAAAATGAAAGATGGAGCTGAGGGCCAGAGAGAAATTCTACCTTTAAAGAAATCGTAAAAAGGAAAAATTACCAAAAAATGAGGAGACAGGAGCAGAGAGAGACAGAGACCTCAGAGACACAGAGACAGGGACAGAAGGCCAGAGGGGCTCCCTACCACACTAGCTTTGCTTGCTGGAGGCTGAATTATGAGTAGAAAATCTTCATTTCGCCTGTGCCTGAAATATCTAGTTCCCAGTATCCATGTGGAATCTTCTCAGAGAATGGCTCAACTCTCCTGCCTGGGAGAAAGGAGCAGAAGGGCTTATTAACAAAACAAAAGATGGAGCTGAGAGCCAGAGAGAAATTCTACCTTTAAAAAAATCGTAAAAAGAAAAATTACCAAAAAAATTGAGGAGACAGGAGCAGAGAGAGACAGAGACCTCAGAGACACAGAGACAGGGATAGAAGGCCAGAGGGGCTCCCTACCACACTAGCTTTGCTTGCTGGAGGCTGAATTATGAGTAGAAAATCTTCATTTCGCCTGTGCCCTGAAATATCTAGTTCCCAGTATCCATGTGGAATCTTCTCAGAGAATGCCTCAACTCTCCTGCCTGAGAGAAAGGAGCAGAAGGGCTTATTAACAAAACAAAAAATGGAGCTGAGAGCCAGCGAGAAATTCTACCTTTAAAAAAATCGTAAAAAGGAAAAATTACCCAAAAAAATGAGAAGACAGGAGCAGAGGGAGACAGAGACCTCAGAGACACAGAGACAGGGATAGAAGGCCAAAGGGGCTCCCTACCACACTAGCTTTGCTTGCTGGAGGCTGAATTATGAGTAGAAAATCTTCATTTCGCCTGTGCCCTGAAATATCTAGTTCCCAGTATCCATGTGGAATCTTCTCAGAGAATGGCTCAACTCTCCTACCTGGGAGAAAGGAGCAGAAGGGCTTATTAACAATACAAAAGATGGAGCTGAGAGGCAGAGAGAAATTCTACCTTTAAAAAAATCGTAAAAAGGAAAAATTACCAAAAAAAAAATGAGGAGACAGGAGCAGAGAGAGACAGAGACCTCAGAGACACAGAGACAGGGATAGAAGGCCAGAGGGGCTCCCTACCACAGTAGCTTTGCTTGCTGGAGGCTGAATTATGAGTAGAAAATCTTCATTTCGCCTGTGCCCTGAAATATCTTGTTCCCAGTATCCATGTGGAATCTTCTCAGAGAATGGCTCAACTCTCCAGCCTGGGAGAAAGGAGCAGAAGGGCTTATTAACAAAACAAAAGATGGAGCTGAGAGCCAGAGAGAAATTCTACCTTTAAAAAAATCGTAAAAATGAAAAATTACCAAAAAAATGAGGAGAGAGGAGCAGAGAGAGACAGAGACCTCAGAGACACAGAGACAGGGATAGAAGGCCAGAGGGGCTCCCTACCACACTAGCTTTGCTTGCTGGAGGCTGAATTATGAGTAGAAAATCTTCATTTCGCCTGTGCCCTGAAATATCTAGTTCCCAGTATCCATGTGGAATCTTCTCAGAGAATGGCTCAACTCTCCTGCCTGGGATAAAGGAGCAGAAGGGTTATTAACAAAATGAAAGACGGAGCTGAGAGCCAGAGAGAAATTCTACCTTTAAAAAAATCGTAAAAATGAAAAATTACCAAAAAAATGAGGAGACAGGAGCAGAGAGAGACAGAGACCTCAGAGACACAGAGACAGGGATAGAAGGCCAGAGGGGCTCCCTACCACACTAGCTTTGCTTGCTGGAGGCTGAATTATGAGTAGAAAATCTTCATTTCGCCTGTGCCCTGAAATATCTAGTTCCCAGTATCCATGTGGAATCTTCTCAGAGAATGGCTCAACTCTCCTGCCTGGGAGAAAGGAGCAGAAGGGCTTATTAACAAAACAAAAGATGGAGCTGAGAGCCAGAGAGAAATTCTACCTTTAAAAAAATCGTAAAAAGGAAAAATTACCCAAGAAAATGAGGAGACAGGAGCAGAGAGAGACAGAGACCTCAGAGACACAGAGACAGGGATAGAAGGCCAGAGGGGCTCCCTACCACACTAGCTTTGCTTGCTGGAGGCTGAATTATGAGTAGAAAATCTTCATTTCGCCTGTGCCCTGAAATATCTAGTTCCCAGTATCCATGTGGAATCTTCTCAGAGAATGGCTCAACTCTCCTGCCTGGGAGAAAGGAGCAGAAGGGCTTATTAACAAAACAAAAGATGGAGCTGAGAGCCAGAGAGAAATTCTACCTCTACAAAAATCGTAAAAAGGAAAAATTACCAAAAATTGAGGAGACAGGAGCAGAGAGAGACAGAGACCTCAGAGACACAGAGACAGGGATAGAAGGCCAGAGGGGCTCCCTACCACACTAGCTTTGCTTGCTGGAGGCTGAATTATGAGTAGAAAATCTCCATTTCGCCTGTGCCCTGAAATATCTAGTTCCCAGTATCCATGTGGAATCTTCTCAGAGAATGGCTCAACTCTCCTGCCTGGGAGAAAGGAGCAGAAGGGCTTATTAACAAAACGAAAGATGGAGCTGAGAGCCAGAGAGAAATTCTACCTTTAAAAAAATCGTAAAATGGAAAAATTACCAAAAAAATGAGGAGACAGGAGCAGAGATTACAGAGACCTCAGAGACACAGAGACAGGGATAGAAGGCCAGAGGGGCTCCCTACCACACTAGCTTTGCTTGCTGGAGGCTGAATTATGAGTAGAAAATCTTCATTTCGTCTGTGCCCTGAAATATCTAGTTCCCAGTATCCATGTGGAATCTTCTCAGAGAATGGCTCAACTCTCCTGCCTGGGAGAAAGGAGCAGAAAGGCTTATTAACAAAACAAAAGATGGAGCTGAGAGCCAGAGAGAAATTCTACCTTTAAAAAAATCGTAAAAAGACAAATTACCAAAAAAAAATGAGGAGACAGGAGCAGAGAGAGACAGAGACCTCAGAGACACAGAGACAGGGACAGAAGGCCAGAGGGTCTCCCTACCACACTAGCTTTGCTTGCTGGAGGCTGAATTATGAGTAGAAAATCTTCATTTCGCCTGTGCCCTGAAATATCTAGTTCCCAGTATCCATGAGGAATCTTCTCAGAGAATGGCTCAACTCTCCTGCCTGGGAGAAAGGAGCAGACGGGCTTATTAACAAAACAAAATATGGAGCTGAGAGCCAGAGAGAAATTCTACCTTTAAAAAAATCGTAAAAAAGGAAAAATTACCAAAAATAATGAGGAGACAGGAGCAGAGAGAGACAGAGACCTCAGAGACACAGAGACAGGGATAGAAGGCCAGAGGGGCTCCCTACCACACTAGCTTTGCTTGCTGGAGGCTGAATTATGAGTAGAAAATCTTCATTTCGCCTGTGCCCTGAAATATCTAGTTCCCAGTATCCATGTGGAATCTTCTCAGAGAATGGCTCAACTCTCATGCCTGGGAGAAAGGAGCAGAAGGGCTTATTAACAAAACAAAAGATGGAGCTGAGAGCCAGAGAGAAATTCTACCTTTAAAAAAATCGTAAAAAGAAAAATTACCAAAAAAAATTGAGGAGACAGGAGCAGAGAGAGACAGAGACCTCAGAGACACAGAGACAGGGATAGAAGGCCAGAGGGGCTCCCTACCACACTAGCTCTGCTTGCTGGAGGCTGAATTATGAGTAGAAAATCTTCATTTCGCCTGTGCCCTGAAATATCTAGTTCCCAGTATCCATGTGGAATCTTCTCAGAGAATGGCTCAACTCTCCTGCCTGGGAGAAAGGAGCAGAAGGGCTTATTAACAAAACAAAAGATGGAGCTGAGAGCCAGAGAGAAATTCTACCTTTAAAAAAATCGTAAAAATGAAAAATTACCCAAGAAAATGAGGAGACAGGAGCAGAGAGAGACAGAGACCTCAGAGACACAGAGACAGGGATAGAAGGCCAGAGGGGCTCCCTACCACACTAGCTTTGCTTGCTGGAGGCTGAATTATGAGTAGAAAATCTTCATTTCGCCTGTGCCCTGAAATATCTAGTTCCCAGTATCCATGTGGAATCTTCTCAGAGAATGGCTCAACTCTCCTGCCTGGGAGAAAGGAGCAGAAGGGCTTATTAACAAAACAAAAGATGGAGCTGAGTGCCAGAGAGAAATTCTACCTTTAAAAAAATCGTAAAAAGAAAAATTACCAAAAAAAATTGAGGAGACAGGAGCAGAGAGAGACAGAGACCTCAGAGACACAGAGACAGGGATAGAAGGCCAGAGGGGCTCCCTACCACACTAGCTTTGCTTGCTGGAGGCTGAATTATGAGTAGAAAATCTTCATTTCGCCTGTGCCCTGAAATATCTAGTTCTCAGTATCCATGTGGAATCTTCTCAGAGAATGGCTCAACTCTCCTGCCTGAGAGAAAGAAGCAGAAGGGCTTATTAACAAAACAAAAAATGGAGCTGAGAGCCAGAGAGAAATTCTACCTTTAAAAAAATCGTAAAAAGGAAAAATTACCCAAAAAAATGAGAAGACAGGAGCAGAGGGAGACAGAGACCTCAGATACACAGAGACAGGGATAGAAGGCCAAAGGGGCTCCCTACCAACACTACCTTTGCTCGCTGGAGGCTGAATTATGAGTAGAAAATCTTCATTTCGCCTGTGCCCTAAAATATCTAGTTCCCGGTATCCATGTGGAAACTTCTCAGAGAATGGATCAACTCTCCGGGCTGGGAGAAAGGAGCAGGAGGGCTTATTAACAAAACAAAAGATGGAGCTGAGAGCCAGAGAGAAATTCTATCTTTAATAAAATCGTAAAAAGGAAAAATTACCAAAAAAAATGAGGAGACAGGAGCAGAGAGAGACAGAGACCTCAGAGACACAGAGACAGGGATAGAAGGCCAGAGGGGCTCCCTACCACACTAGCTTTGCTTGCTGGAGGCTGAATTATGGGTAGAAAATCTTCATTTCGCCTGTGCCCTGAAATATCTAGTTCCCAGTATCCATGTGGAATCTTCTCAGAGAATGGCTCAACTCTCCTGCCTGGGAGAAAGGAGCAGAAGGGCTTATTAACAATACAAAAGATGGAGCTGAGAGGCAGAGAGAAATTCTACCTTTAAAAAAATCGTAAAAAGGAAAAATTACCAAAAAAAATGAGGAGACAGGAGCAGGAGAGACAGAGACCTCAGAGACACAGAGACAGGGATAGAAGGCCAGAGGGGCTCCTACCACACTAGCTTTGCTTCCTGGAGGCTGAATTATGAGTAGAAAATCTTCATTTCGCCTGTGCCCTGAAATATCTAGTTCCCAGTATCCATGTGGAATCTTCTCAGAGAATGGCTCAACTCTCCTGCCTGGGAGAAAGGAGCAGAAGGGCTTATTAACAAAATGAAAGATGGAGCTGAGGGCCAGAGAGAAATTCTACCTTTAAAGAAATCGTAAAAAGGAAAAATTACCAAAAAATGAGGAGACAAGGAGCAGAGAGAGACAGAGACCTCAGAGACACAGAGACAGGGACAGAAGGCCAGAGGGGCTCCCTACCACACTAGCTTTGCTTGCTGGAGGCTGAATTATGAGTAGAAAATCTTCATTTCGCCTGTGCCTGAAATATCTAGTTCCCAGTATCCATGTGGAATCTTCTCAGAGAATGGCTCAACTCTCCTGCCTGGGAGAAAGGAGCAGAAGGGCTTATTAACAAAACAAAAGATGGAGCTGAGAGCCAGAGAGAAATTCTACCTTTAAAAAAATCGTAAAAAGAAAATTACCAAAAAAAATTGAGGAGACAGGAGCAGAGAGAGACAGAGACCTCAGAGACACAGAGACAGGGATAGAAGGCCAGAGGGCTCCCTACCCACACTAGCTTTGCTTGCTGGAGGCTGAATTATGAGTAGAAAATCTTCATTTCGCCTGTGCCCTGAAATATCTAGTTCCCAGTATCCATGTGGAATCTTCTCAGAGAATGCCTCAACTCTCCGTGCCTGAGAGAAAGGAGCAGAAGGGCTTATTAACAAAACAAAAAATGGAGCTGAGAGCCAGCGAGAAATTCTACCTTTAAAAAAATCGTAAAAAGGAAAAATTACCCAAAAAAATGAGAAGACAGGAGCAGAGGGAGACAGAGACCTCAGAGACACAGAGACAGGGAGAGAGGCCAAAGGGGCTCCCTACCCGACACTAGCTTTGCTTGCTGGAGGCTGAATTATGAGTAGAAAATCTTCATTTCGCCTGTGCCCTGAAAATATCTAGTTCCCAGTATCCATGTGGAATCTTCTCAGAGAATGGCTCAACTCTCCTGCCTGAGGAGAAAGGAGCAGAAGGGCTTATTAACAATACAAAAGATGGAGCTGAGAGGCAGAGAGAAATTCTACCTTTAAAAAAAATCGTAAAAAGGAAAAATTACCAAAAAAAAAATGAGGAGACAGGAGCAGAGAGAGACAGAGACGCTCAGAGACACAGAGGACAGGGATAGAAGGCCAGAGGGGCTCCCTACCACAGTAGCTTTGCTTGCTGGAGGCTGAATTAATGAGTAGAAAATCTTCATTTCGCCTGTGCCCTGAAATATCTAGTTCCCAGTATCCATGTGGAATCTTCTCATAGAATGGCTCAACTCTCCAGCCTGGGAGAAAGGAGCAGAAGGGCTTATTAACAAAACAAAAGATGGAGCTGAGAGCCAGAGAGAAATTCTACCTTTAAAAAAATCGTAAAAATGAAAAATTACCAAAAAAGAGAGGAGAGAGGAGCAGAGAGAGACAGAGACCTCAGAGACACAGAGACAGGGATAGAAGGCCAGAGGGGCTCCCTACCACACTAGCTTTGCTTGCTGGAGGCTGAATTATGAGTAGAAAATCTTCATTTCGCCTGTGCCCTGAAATATCTAGTTCCCAGTATCCATGTGGTATCTTCTCAGAGAATGGCTCAACTCTCCTGCCTGGGATAAAGGAGCAGAAGGGTTATTAACAAAATGAAAGACGGAGCTGAGACCAGAGAGAAATTCTACCTTTAAAAAAATCGTAAAAATGAAAAATTACCAAAAAAATGAGGAGACAGGAGCAGAGAGAGACAGAGACCTCAGAGACACAGAGACAGGGATAGAAGGCAAGAGGGGCTCCCTACCACACCTAGCTTTGCTTGCTGGAGGCTGAATTATGAGTAGAAAATCTTCATTTCGCCCTGTGCCCTGAAATATCTAGTTCCCAGTATCCATGAGGAATCTTCTCAGAGAAATGGCTCAACTCTCCTGCCTGGGAGTAAGGAGCAGAAGGGCTTATTAACAAAACAAAAGATGGAGCTGAGAGCCAGAGAGAAATTCTACCTTTAAAAAAATCGTAAAAAGGAAAAATTACCAAAAAAAATGAGGAGACAGGAGCAGAGAGAGACAGAGACCTCAGAGACACAGAGACAGGGATAGAAGGCCAGAGGGGCTCCCTACCACACTAGCTTTGCTTGCTGGAGGCTGAATTATGAGTAGAAAATCTTCATTTCGCCTGTGCCCTGAAAATATCTAGTTCCCAGTATCCATGTGGAATCTTCTCAGAGAATGGCTCAACTCTCATGCCTGGGAGAAAGGAGCAGAAGGGCTTATTAACAAAACAAAAGATGGAGCTGAGAGCCAGAGAGAAATTCTACCTTTAAAAAAATCGTAAAAAGAAAAATTACCCAAAAAAATTGAGGAGACAGGAGCAGAGAGAGACAGAGACCTCAGAGACACAGAGACAGGATAGAAGGCCAGAGGGGCTCCCTACCACACCTAGCTTTGCTTGCTGGAGGCTGAATTATGAGTAGAAAATCTTCATTTCGCCTGTGCCCTGAAATATCTAGTTCCAGTATCCATGTGGAATCTTCTCAGAGAATGGCTCAACTCTCCTGCCTGGGAGAAAGGAGCAGAAGGGCTTTTTAACAAAACAAAAGATGGAGCTGAGAGCCAGAGAGAAATTCTACCTTTAAAAAAATCGTAAAAAGGAAAAATTACCCAAGAAAAATGAGGAGACAGGAGCAGAGAGAGACAGAGACCTCAGAGACACAGAGACAGGGATAGAAGGCCAGAGGGGCTCCCCTACCACACTAGCTTTGCTTGCTGGAGGCTGAATTATGAGTAGAAAATCTTCATTTCGCCTGTGCCCTGAAATATCTAGTTCCCAGTATCCATGTGGAATCTTCTCAGAGAATGGCTCAACTCTCCTGCCTGGGAGAAAGGAGCAGAAGGGCTTATTAACAAAACAAAAGATGGAGCTGAGAGCCAGAGAGAAATTCTACCTCTAAAAAAATCGTAAAAAGGGAAAAATTACCAAAAATTGAGGAGACAGGAGCAGAGAGAGACAGAGACCCTCAGAGACACAGAGACAGGGAATAGAAGGCCAGAGGGGCTCCCTACCACACTAGCTTTGCTTGCTGGAGGCTGAATTATGAGTAGAAAATCTCCATTTCGCCTGTGCCCTGAAATATCTAGTTCCCAGTATCCATGTGGAATCTTCTCAGAGAATGGCTCAAACTCTCCTGCCTGGGAGAAAGGAGCAGAAGGGCTTATTAACAAAACGAAAGATGGAGCTGAGAGCCAGAGAGAAATTCTACCTTTAAAAAAATCGTAAAATGGAAAAATTACCAAAAAAATGAGGAGACAGGAGCAGAGATTACAGAGACCTCAGAGACACAGAGACAGGGATAGAAGGCCAGCGAGGGGCTCCCTACCACACTTGCTTTGCTTGCTGGAGGCTGAATTATGAGTAGAAAATCTTCATTTCGTCTGATGCCCTGAAATATCTAGTTCCCAGTATCCATGTGGAATCTTCTCAGAGGAATGGCTCAACTCTCCTGCCTGGGAGAAAGGAGCAGAAAGGCTTATTAACAAAACAAAAGATGGAGCTGAGAGCCAGAGAGAAATTCTACCTTTAAAAAAAATCGTAAAAAGACAAATTACCAAAAAAAAATGAGGAGACAGGAGCAGAGAGTGACAGAGACCTCAGAGACACAGAGACAGGACAGAAGGCCAGAGGGTCTCCCTACCACACTAGCTTTGCTTGCTGGAGGCTGAATTATGAGTAGAAAATCTTCATTTCGCCTGTGCCCTGAAATATCTAGTTCCCAGTATCCATGAGGAATCTTCTCAGAGAATGGCTCAACTCTCCTGCTGGAGAAAGGAGCAGACGGGCTTATTAACAAAACAAAATATGGAGCTGAGAGCCAGAGAGAAATTCTACCTTTAAAAAAATCGTAAAAAAGGACAAAATTACCAAAAATAATGAGGAGACAGGAGCAGAGAGAGACAGAGACCTCAGAGACACAGAGACAGGGATAGAAGGCCAGAGGGGCTCCCTACCACACTAGCTCTGCTTGCTGGAGGCTGAATTATGAGTAGAAAATCTTCATTTCGCCTGTGCCCTGAAATATCTAGTTCCCAGTATCCATGTGGAATCTTCTCAGAGAATGGCTCAACTCTCCTGCCTGGGAGAAAGGAGCAGAAGGGCTTATTAACAAAACAAAAGATGGAGCTGAGAGCCAGAGAGAAATTCTACCTTTAAAAAAATCGTAAAAAGGAAAAATTACCCAAGAAAATGAGGAGACAGGAGCAGAGAGAGACAGAGACCTCAGAGACACAGAGACAGGGATAGAAGGCCAGAGGGGCTCCCTACCACACTAGCTTTGCTTGCAGGAGGCTGAATTATGAGTAGAAAATCTTCATTTCGCCTGTGCCCTGAAATATCTAGTTCCCAGTATCCATGTGGAACCTTCTCAGAGAATGGCTCAACTCTCCTGCCTGGGAGAAAGGAGCAGAAGGGCTTATTAACAAAACAAAAGATGGAGCTGAGTGCCAGAGAGAAATTCTACCTTTAAAAAAATCGTAAAAAGAAAAATTACCAAAAAATGAGAAGACAGGAGCAGAGGGAGACAGAGACCTCAGATACACAGAGACAGGGATAGAAGGCCAAAGGGGCTCCCTACCACACTACCTTTGCTCGCTGGAGGCTGAATTATGAGTAGAAAATCTTCATTTCGCCTGTGCCCTAAAATATCTAGTTCCCGGTATCCATGTGGAAACTTCTCAGAGAATGGATCAACTCTCCGGGCTGGGAGAAAGGAGCAGGAGGGCTTATTAACAAAACAAAAGATGGAGCTGAGAGCCAGAGAGAAATTCTACCTTTAATAAAATCGTAAAAAGGAAAAATTACCAAAAAAAATGAGGAGACAGGAGCAGAGAGAGACAGAGACCTCAGAGACACAGAGACAGGGATAGAAGGCCAGAGGGGCTCCCTACCACACTAGCTTTGCTTGCTGGAGGCTGAATTATGAGTAGAAAATCTTCATTTCGCCTGTGCCCTGAAATATCTAGTTCCCAGTATCCATGTGGAATCTTCTCAGAGAATGGCTCAACTCTCCTGCCTGGGAGAAAGGAGCAGAAGGGCTTATTAACAATACAAAAGATGGAGCTGAGAGGCAGAGAGAAATTCTACCTTTAAAAAATCGTAAAATGGAAAAATTACCAAAAAAAATGAGGAGACAGGAGCAGAGAGAGACAGAGACCTCAGAGACACAGAGACAGGGACAGAAGGCCAGAGGGGCTCCCTACCACACTAGCTTTGCTTGCTGGAGGCTGAATTATGAGTAGAAAATCTTCATTTCGCCTGTGCCCTGAAATATCTAGTTCCCAGTATCCATGTGGAATCTTCTCAGAGAATGGCTCAACTCTCCTGCCTGGAGAAAGGAGCAGAAGGGCTTATTAACAAAACAAAAGATGGAGCTGAGAGCCAGAGAGAAATTCTACCTTTAAAAAAATCGTAAAAATGAAAAATTACCAAAAAAATGAGGAGACAGGAGTAGAGAGAGACAGAGACCTCAGAGACACAGAGACAGGGATAGAAGGCCAGAGGGGCTCCCAACCACACTAGCTTTGCTTGCTGGAGGCTGAATTATGAGTAGAAAATCTTCATTTCGCCTGTGCCCTGAAATATCTAGTTCCCAGTATCCATATGGAATCTTCTCAGAGAATGGCTCAACTCTCCTGCCTGGGAGAAAGGAGCAGAAGGGCTTATTAACAAAATGAAAGACGGAGCTGAGAGCCAGAGAGAAATTCTACCTTTAAAAAAATCGTAAAAATGAAAAATTACCAAAAAAAATGAGGAGACAGGAGCAGAGAGAGACAGAGACCTCAGAGACACAGAGACAGGGATAGAAGGCCAGAGGGGCTCCCTACCACACTAGCTTTGCTTGCTGGAGGCTGAATTATGAGTAGAAAATCTTCATTTCGCCTGTGCCCTGAAATATCTAGTTCCCAGTATCCATGTGGAATCTTCTCAGAGAATGGCTCAACTCTCATGCCTGGGAGAAAGGAGCAGAAGGGCTTATTAACAAAACAAAAGATGGAGCTGAGAGCCAGAGAGAAATTCTACCTTTAAAAAATCGTAAAAGAAAAATTACCAAAAAAAATTGAGGAGACAGGAGCAGAGAGAGACAGAGACCTCAGAGACACAGAGACAGGGATAGAAGGCCAGAGGGGCTCCCTACCACACTAGCTT
>JAKSZU010000472.1:0-107718 GCA_026018925.1 Tupaia tana
TAGTTTCCCTTTCTGAGGGTTGTCAATTCACACTGATTACTGTATAATTTACCGTGCAGAAACCTCTTAATCTGATGTAATCCCACTTGTCTATTTTGGGGATTTTGCCTGTGATTTGGTAGTCTTATTTAAGAGGTCCTTGCCTACGCTAGTGTCTCCCAGAGTTCCTACAGTATCTTCCATTAATAGTTTTATAGCTTGATGTCTTAGATTTAGATCGTTGATCCTCTTTGAGTTCATTTTTGTTAATGGTGAAAAATGGGTGTTCAGATTCATCTTTCTGCATGTTGATACCCAATTTTTCCAGCACCATTTTCTAAACTCACCCTATAGCAAAAAAAAAAAAAAAGAAAAAAAAGAAAAAACCTCTCACAACTCTCATAAAAGAATCAGACAAGGGGGTCAGCAGGTGGCATGGAGATAAAGACAGTTGTATCGCATGTGGCCGACTGCATGGTTTGTGTTCTGGACCCAGTCATTTGAAAAATGTGCCAAGCCCATGTGTGTGCATGCCCAAAATCCTGAGAGGAGATGGGATTGCAGCATGACCATCCACCCTGGAGGTAATTTCTCACTTTCCCCCTCTCTCTTTCTCTCTTTCTCTCTCTGGTGAGTGCACACTCCTTATAACACACACACCAAATATATATATATATATATATATATATATATATATATATACACACACACACACACACACACACACACACACACATACACACACACACACACACACACACACACACACACACATATGTTTTAGACAAGGTAAAATTGTAATAAACAGAGAGCCCATAGAAGTGCCACTGATGCTGCTCTGATACAGAGAGGGAAAACAGGGGCAGTCAGAAAATGGGGCTTTGGGCAAGGAGAGTGAGGGAGGATTCCTGACAGAGCTTCTCACTGATTCTCCATGCCTCAACCAGGTACTCTGGCTCCTCTTTCTATACATCGTCTAACTTTCACTTCCACCGCTAGTCATTTGGCACTGTGTTCCACTCCTAATTCTCCAAAGAGAGAATTGATCCCCTCACTTTTTCCTATTTTTCTTAAACAAAAGTAGTTTTCTTTATCAAATATTTTTTCTTTTTAAAAAATTTTTGATTTTTTGCTATGGAGTGTGTGTACTGGCCAAAGAGAGAGAGAGAGAGAGAGAGAGAGAGAGAGAGAGAGAGAGAGAAATCATCCCTCATAGGAGCTGACCATGCTGCAATTCCTTCTTTTCCATTTCCCTCTTGGGATTTTGGGCACACATGTACATGTGTCCAGTGTGTTTTTCAAGCTGCTAGGTCCAGGACTCAAACTACAGTGTTGGTCATATGGGATCCAGCCACCTTAGCCACCATACTATTGACTGCCCTTTACCCCTCACTTTTTCATGCCAGGCCTCAGGAGGTTGGCCTGGTTCAGAACTATGGATGGATGGCTTGAACTCTCTTTGTAGTACATGTGGTTGCATAAGATAAAGATAATGACTCACATTTTTTGAGTGATTCTTTTGCATCAGGTGAGTACTAAGTGCTCTTCATGGCTTATCTCACTAACATAATCCTCCAAACAACCGTAGTGAAGCAGGCTGTAATATTTTCCTCATGGCAGTCCAGACTGGATATATAAGTGGCAGAGCCAGGATTTGAACCCAGGAAGACTGGCTTCAGAGCCAGAGCTTGCAAGCAGTTCCTGTGCTGCTTCTGATGTAGAGTTGTTGGGGAACCTATTCCTCTAAGCAAGGGCTCTGTGCACTCAGGCAGTGAACTTGACATATGTAGTCCAGATGCATCCAGCAGAAGGCAAGGCAAACAAACTTGATTCCAGAATCTTCCAGCTGTTTTGTGAGTGCTCTTTCAGGAACTGCAAGTGGGTGTAACATGAAGAAGACTCCACTGTCATTTAAGGTTGAAAAACACTGAGAGGAGGAGTAACATGGCTCCCTTGTCATATTCCAGAAAAGAAACGGTTGGGTGTGGTGGTTAAGACGCTGGACTCCTGCATGGGAGACTGTGGTTTGAGTCCCAGACCTGGGGGCTTGCTATCTCTTTCCCTCTCTCTTTCTCACAATCTGGTCAAATTAAAAAATGAATAATGCCAGGGTCCAGCCTCAGTGGAGGTGGGTTGACTCGTCGAAGGCAGCACTGGAGAGGAAGACTAAGGCCTTGATGCCATTTCATGCATGTCCTCAGTTGGATAACCCTCAGAGATTGCTCTCTGAAGAGTGACAACTGCTAGGAATTATCGTGCCTTTTTATTGAAAATGTGATACATGCAAGTAAATGGGTGAAGGGCTACGTGTTCTAATTAACAGTTCAATAGTTTCCATTCAGGGTTGCATTAAGGGTGGGTCTATTTTGGTAGGCAGGTCTTCATGGAATGCAGTTTCAGGAAAGCAGCTCCAGCAAGCAGAGATAATTATCAGCTGATGCAGTGGCAGCCATCTTGTGATTGCTAAGAAGAGAAAATCTCAAGTATAGGTATTAGTTCTTATGGATCTCAGTAAAGAATGATACTTATACAGTTTTATAGGGATCTAAAACTTAATTTAAGGAATCCTAATATATTTATTTATTTCACTTGGTGAGGGCGGGGGTGCCCTTGGCCAGTTTCGGCCTAGTCCTATTTTATGTAATGAAAAGTTGATCTTTATGCTTATGTTAAATGTATCTTGAAGGGTCTTCAAAAGGTCAAGATTATTTCTGCCTAGATAGAACTTCAGCACACGCTCTATTGTGAGCACAGAGATAAAGCATTGTAATTGACAGTAGGTGATCAGGACCGAGGGGTGGTTGGGGGATTTTTGGGAAATCTTATCACATACTCAAGAGAGCTATGTAACTTTTTTTATAGTAGTATATCAGGGAGTCAGAGGGGGGGTCGCTTCCCAGCAAGGCTACCACAGTTTCTGGAGCGTACAACAAGCGGCCTTGCCAAACATGTTGAATGGACCCAAGCTTTGTTCCTAGGTTGGGGGGCATACAGCACTGGCCTTGCCAATCGTGCTGAACTGACCAAGGCTATGCTCAAAGGTCAGGGGGCTCAGACAGATCCTGGAGACCTGCCGGGTCAGACTCCTCCATCTCCCCCTTTTTTATTTTGAAGTTTGGAGAGGTGAATTTCAGTTTCTATTGATGATATGGTGGAATGAAATTGTTTGATGATAACTGGAAAGCAAAACAAACATAAGTCTATGGTGAGAGAATGGTTGAAGGCCCCTCTGAGGTGAGATTGAATTTGTTCCCAGGTAATTTGTGTGTGATTGTAAGGTAAAGGAGTAACACAGATCTGTTTATAATCAGCATGACAGGCAGTAGTCAACCGGACCTTAATATTTTGAATTTCTTGTCCTAAATATAAAACTACTTCTTCTAGGGCATTGACTCTGTCAGCCAAATTGTTGGTCAATTTGTTCCTGTTTAAGCAAGGCAGTGGAGACATTAAGAGCTAATTTGTTAATGTGGGAAGCTGTCAAACAAAGAAAAGGCAAAATTATTTAAGAAATAACAAACCATGTATTTAGGAAAAATACAGTGGGTCCAGTTTGGAAAACCAGACTGTGAGGAAATGTCGTTCCAGGAATATTCTGCTGAGGCTGAAAGTAACTTAAGTGGGTGAATAGAAGGTGCAGTGGCTAAAATTGAATTATTATATTCTGTAAGAGAAAGGAAAGGTAGGGTCTAAGCATCACGAGTGTGGTCATCATAACTGGAGGGAAGTAGTTGTCCTGTGGTTGAAGGAGAACCTGTAACTTGAGTTATAGGGGAAAAAAGTAACATAAAATGGAAGAGGCTTAACACCATAAGCTGAGAAGCAAAGGGGGAGTGATTTCGTGGAAGCTGAAAAGTTAAAGGGAGTTGAGATGCAAGGCTGTTCATGCCCAAGAGGATTTCACCCCATTAGTTTAGAATGATTAGTAGTTACAATTATTTTATTACACCTGGCCAGAGCTGTCATCATAAAATGCTGCTTTGAGGTTGCCACTCTCCTGGCCCTGATGTATTAATTCAGTTGTCAAGGCTGTCCTGGATAATGCCTGCCTACTTTCACAGCTCCCTCCATGCAGTCTATATCATAGATTAAGTTCAATAATTCCAGGACCCTCTGTGCTACGCACAGATTGTTTCCTCCAGCCAGTGCTTGGAAAGCTCCCTCCTGTCCCCCATTTCCTCCTGAAAGAATTTTTTTCTCATTCATCCATCCAAAAAACATGTATTTCGTGCCTCTTACGTGTCAGGTCATGTGCCAGAATGAGACATAGTTCGTAATCTCAAGTAGTTAAGAAAAACAAATAATTAGGGCCAACAGGTTGTGTAGTGGTTAAGGTGTTCGACTCCCACTTGGATGACCATGGTTCAAATCCTAGATCCAGCAACTTGAAACTCACCCTCTGTTTGCATGCATACCCAAAATCCCAAGAGGAGACTGGAGGAGAAAGCATTGCAGCATGTCCATTCTCCCAGGGGGTGATTTCTCAATTTCACTTTCTCTCTGTCTCTCCCTGTCTCTCCAGAGAGCACATGCACCTTTTAGCAAAAACTCTCAGGGTCAGCAGGTGGCATGGTGGTTAAGGGTGCTGGACTCCCACATGGCTGACTATGGTTTGAGTCCAGAACCTGGCAGCCTGCTTTCTCACTTTCTCTTTTCCTTTCTTTCTATCTTTCTTCCTTTCTTCCTTCCTTCCTTCCTTTCTTCCTTTTTCTCTTACTTTCTTTCTTTCTTTCATTTTCTTTCTTCTTTCTTTCTTTCTCACTCTGTCTCTCTCTGAACAGATGAATAAATAAAGTTCAGTAAGATAATTATTTAAAAAACAAAACAACAAACAAAAATCTCTCCAAAAAACTCCAAATAATTATGCAAAAGTGATGAATATTTTTTGGGGGGAGAGGTTTTTCTCTATAGGGTGCATGCGCTCACCAGACAGACAGAGAGAGACATAGAGACAGAAAGCGAGAAATCACCCCCCAGGGAGGATGTTCACGCCGCAATCCCTTCTCCTCCATTTCCTCCCAGGATCCTGGGCATGCAAGCACACACGCTCGGCGTGAGTTTTAAGCCACCGGGTCCGGGACGTGAACCGCAGTCAACGACGTGGGAGTCCAGCGACATAGCCATTACGCTAACTGCTGGTTCCCAATAGTGATGAATATTATGATAGACAGAGTTTCATGGGTAGGGCCACCTCTCCCTGCCTGGTGCACAGAGGTAAGTCAGGGTAGGCTACCTGGAGAAAGGGCTATTAATGCATATAAGATGAACTAGTGTTAAACATTTGAGGACATGCTGTGTGACAGGAAATGGCCAGTTATATATTGGGTACTAGAATTTTTGTTGTAAGCTAAACAGGACAGTTTCTCCCCAACCTCCCTGTCCTCAGGTAGAATCTTTGGTTGATCCTATAGCTCTAGAGAAGACAATGTGGGGACAACACTTGTACTCATTAAGAAAGTGGGGTCTAGGATGGGCACGTGGCGTGGTGGTTAGGGGTGCTGGATTCCACATGGCCGACCCTGCTTCCAGTTTTGGACCTGGTGGCTTGCTTTTGCACTTTCCTTTTCTCTCTCTCTCTGGTCAAATTAAAAAATAATAATAACAACAACAGCAATTGGACTTAAATAAATAAATAAATAGATAATTCATAAAAAAAAGGAAGAGAGAGAAAAAGTGGGGTCTGAGACTGGGAGGAGGAAAACAGGACAATGACTGACATGCTCCCTGCATCCTACCGTTCAAGGACCTGCCGCCCCTTCCTTTGAGTTCCTGTCTCTGGCTCCTCATCTCCTCGAGGAGATACAGACATTCAAGCAGCTTGGTTGCCAGGGGCAACTCTAGAAGGCAACCTCATTCCAATGGCAGACACTGAAGCCCCCAGCCTCCCCCCCCCCACTGGGGCTTTATTTCCTGGCTCTGATAGACAATCGGTAGGTGGCTCAACTTGGCCAAGTCCCCTCTGGAAGTGACAGGACGGAACCATTGTGTTCTGGTGGGTCTAAGTGGAGTGTAGAAGATAGCCTTCCAGCCACTCAACAGGGTCCCAAGAAAAGAAAGGTGACCGACAAAACAGTAGATGGCATTTTAATCTACACGTATGCTTAATACTTAATATGAGTAGCATAATCTTGTTTTTTTCTGAGACATGGCTTAATTTATTTCGAGCCTCAGGCTTAGTAACTTACCACTGACAACCTGCAGTTCTGATGCATGTATGTGTAGGTCTGCAGCACTAATGAGATTGCAGAAGTGGTGGATTTCTCGTGCTCACAGTTTTCCTATTGTGCTGAGGTTATCCACCAATATGTTTCCCCTTTCCTGAGCTAGGACCTGTGATCTGGGAATATGGGCACTGGAGGAGAAGGCAGAGAGAGCAAGCTCCTTTCAAGAGAGCCACTACTGGTGCGTCTGACATGTAATTGGGTTTACCACGGCTTCCTGCCTCTTTCTCTTGTTCCTGCTGTTCTGCCTGCTTGAACTCCCTGCTGCTGTTCCCATAATGAGGGAAGCCTAGGCAGAGTCAGAGCACCTGAGTTTCTGTTTCTGCTCTGTGACTTGTCAATGTATTTAATCATCCTGAGCCTCAGTTATTTAATCATCCTGAGCCTCGGTTTCTTCACCTGTGAAATGGAAACAGTAACACCTGCCCTATCCAATCACAGAATTGTAACTATTGAAGGAAAGAATTTCTGAGAAAGTGTTTTATAAACTGGAACTAGCAACAGTTATAGAAGAATGATAATAAGGAAAACAACAGAAGAACAAGAAGAAGCAGCTGTCAGTTATGAGTGGTTACTGTGCCCATTGCTGTCCTCTTTATTTACATTCTCTTTCTCTCTTTTTTTAATACCAGAGGGTACATGTGCTAACCGGAGAGACAGAAGAGAGAAAGCACTCCCCAGTGGGGCATGGTCATGCCTTGTATCCTTGTTTTCCATTTCTCCATCCTGTCAGAATTTGGGGCATGCACACACCCACAGGCCCCATGTTTCTCTTTTCTTTTCTTTCTTTCTTTTTTTTGGGGGGAGGTTTTTGCTATAGGGCACATGTGCTTGACAGAAAGACAGAGAGAGACAGAGAGACAGAAAGAGAGAAATCACCCTCCAGGAGGAATGGCTACACCGCAATCCCTTCTCCTTCATTCTCCTCTCTGGATCTTGGGCACACACGCACACACTCCTGGAGTGAGTTTAAGCCACCAGGTCCAGGACTTGAACCAGGGTCGACTACATGGGAGTCCAGCGACATAGCCATTACACTGATTGCTGGTCCCAAGGCCCCATATTTTTCAAGTTGTCATGGTCAACAGTTGAACCATGACCAACCACAGTTGGTCATGTGAGATCAGGCTCCCTTAAAGACTAGGCTCTGGGGCCAACCTTTATATTATCTCATTTAAATCTAGATATTATTTTTATTCAGCTCACAGTTGACCTTCCTGAGAAAGCTTCGTTGACAACTCTTGCTCATATTGGTTCCTAGCTTCTCTAAACTAGTTTGTAACATTTAAGTTAACTCTTCATTATCACATAAGTTCTCCTTGTTCAGCTGGATTATAAACTCCTTCAGAATAGGTTTTACATACTCTATTGCACTTGCCTTCCCCAAGATACTGAACAAATAGTAGGTGCTGTTAGAATGCTTGGGATGGGCATGCAACTCTCTAAGATGCTGGACCCACATGAGAAGGTCCTGGGTCCACATCTGGAGGTCTCCCTGTACATACATGGGCACGCACATGTGCCCATGATCCAGGCTGTCTAAGGTTGGCGGTGGGTCATGGAGTGAATTGCCTGCTGTTCTCCCGTAATGAGGCGGGGGGAGTGTATTGGAAATGCTCCCCCATAGAGGAAATAAAATAAACTCAGAAGAAAAAAAAGCTTTTTGGAAATGTCTAACCACACAGCTATTGCATATATTGAGAATTGCATATATTTTGCAAAGTTCGGGGTATAGAATTAGTTATTCTTCATGGTCTTGCCATCAGGAAAGGACCTATCTGCTCAATTCAGGTTGATGTCATCATCGTTAAAAAGCTGTTAGCTCCTGAATGGTGAATTCTGATAGAAGGACTGCTTGTAGAAATGGTATTTAAATTACCCTCAAACCCCCTTCTATATATCTTCGTCTTGATCCATAATTTCTCCATGCTCATACAAACATATACAGGTATATACAAATGGAGTCTGTCATGAAAAGACAGACTGGCTCCTCTTTAAGACTCCAAAGAATACCAAGTAAGACTAGTGTTAGATATCAGGAATGACTTCCCTCCCACCCCAGGGTGGAAACTCAGAAGCAGGGATATATGGATACTTATAGGCTTTTAAAAGGAGAATCTTCCAGGACCAGCAGTTAGTGTAATGGCTATGTCGCTGGACTCCCATATAGTCGACCGCGGTTCACGTCCTGGACCTGGTGGCTTAAAACTCATGCCAGGCACGTGTGCGTGTGTGCCCAAGATCCCAAGAGGAGAACGGAGGAGAAGGGATTGCGGTGTGGCCATCCCCCCTGGGGGGTGATTTCTCGCTTTCTATCTCTCTGTCGCTCTCTGTGTGTCTGGCGAGCACACGCACACTATAGCGAAAACCTTCCCAAAAAAAGGAGAATCTTTCTAATTTCTCTTCAACTTATCTCAAATCGCCATCTTCTTTCCCAGTGTGCCCTGAACATATAGGCCTTCCATCTTAGGGCCTGCCTTGTCAGCTCTATGTTAGGGCCTCTATGCTAATCGTTCCCACAGCCTAGAAGCTGCTGCTCTGGAAATCTTTATCTGGCTGGGTACCTTCTTATCATTCAAGTTTTAGACTAAATTAGAAGTCTTCCCTCATCTCGATTTAAAATTACTTCCTCAAGAGCAAAAACAGACTATACACATGTGCTTGCTTTTGTATGAACAATTTTCTCTGGAAGGATGCATAAGAAAGAGCATTATAGGGAGGATAGCTGGATAGCTGGAAAAGATTTGGTTTTTTTCAGGTCACATTTTTCTTTTTATTTTCTTATCAGGACATCATGTTGAAACAACTGTGTGTGATATTACTGTTACATTTTGCTTATGTGGATGATTTTTTAGTTAAACAATATTATGATAATAAAATTTAAAAAAAAGGAGAAAAGGCAAAAAAGATTCGTTTTAGCATCAGTGTTTGCATTAACGTTAGTGTTTACACTTGTGTTTGCATTTACGTTAGCGGTTAGCGTTTGCTTTAGCCTTTGCGATAGGGTTAGCGTATGCGTTTATGCTTGCGTTAGCGTTAGCATTTGTGTTAGCGTTTGCGTTAGCATTAGCGTTAGCGTTTGTGTTTGCGTTAACGTTAGCGTTAGGGTTAGCGTTTGCGTTTGCGTTAGCGTTAGCGTTTGCGTTAGCGTTTGCGTTTGCGTTATCGTTTGCTTTAGCGCTAGAGTTTGCGTTTCCGTTAGCGTTAGACTTTGCGTTTGCGATAGCGTTAGCGTTTGCATTAGCGTTTGCATGAGGCTTGTCGTTAGCGTTAGTGTTAGCCTTTGCGTTGGTGTTAGCGTTAGTGTTTGCGTTACCGTTAGCGTTAGCGTTTGCGTTAACGTTTGTGTTTGCGTTTGCGTTAGCGTTAGCATTAGCGTTTGCGTTTGCGTTAGCGATAGCGTTTGCGTTTGCAGTAGCTTTAGCGTTTGCGTTAACGTTTGTGTTTTCTGTTTGCGTTAGCGTTAGCGTTTGTGATTGCGTTAGCGTTTGCGTTTGTGTTTTCGTTAGCGTTTGCGTTAGCGTTAGCATTAGTGTTTGCGTTAGTGTTAGTGTTTGCATTTGCATTTGTGTTAGCTAAGATTAAGGTAGGGTTTAAGGATAGTGTTAGGGTTTAGGGATAGTGTTAGGGTTAGGGTTAGGGTTGAGGGATAGTTTTCGGGTTAGGGTTACGGTTTAGGGATTGTGTTAGGGTTAGGATTAGGGTTTATGGCTAGTGTTCGAGTTAGGGTTACTGTTTAAAGATATTGCTAGGATTAGGGTTAGGATTTAAGTATAGTGTTAGAGTTAGGGTAAGGGTTAGAATTTAGGGATAGTGTTAGGGTTAGGGTTAGAGTTTAGGAATAGGATTAGGGATAGTGTTACTGTTTAGGGATAGTGCTAGTGTTAGAATTAGTGTTTATGGCTAGTGTTAGTTTTATGGTTACTGTTTATGAATAGAGTGCGGGTTATTCTCATGCTTTAAGGATAGTGTTAGGGTTAGGGTTAGGGCTTAGGGATAGTGTTAGGGTTAGGGTTACGGTTTACGGATAATGTTAGGGTTTGGGTTACGGTTTAGGGATAGTGCTAGATTTAGGGTTAGGCTTTTACGCTAGTGTACGTGTTAGGGTTACTATTTAAGGATAGTGCTAGGTTTAGGGTTAGGGTTTAAGGATAGTGTTAGGGTTAGGGTTAGAGTTTAAGGATAGTGTTAGGGTTAGAGTTGGTGTTGAGGGATAGTTTTAGGGTTACGGTTTAGGTATACACTTAGGGCTAGGGTTTAGGGATAGTGTTAGGGTTAGGGCTGAGGAATAGTGTTAGGGTTAGGGTTTTGGGATAGTGTTAGAATTAGTGTTAGGGTTGAGGAATAGTTTTAGTGTTAGGGTTAGGGTTTAGGTATAGTGTTAGGGTTAGGGTGAGGGTTTAGGGACAGTGTTAGGGTTAGGGTTCGAGGATAGTGTTAGGGTTAGAGTTAGTGTTTAGGGATAGTGTTAGCGTTAGGGTTAGGGTTTAGGAATAAGGTTAGGGTTAGGGAAATAGTTTAGGGATGGTGCTAGCGTTAGGGTTTGGCTTTAGGGCAAGTGTTAGGGTTAAGGTTACTGTTTAAGGATAGTGCTAGGGTTAGGGTTAGGGTTTAGGAATAGGGTTAGGGTTAGGGTTACAGTTTAGGGATAGTGCTACAGTTAGAGTTAGGGTTTAGGGTTAGTGTTAGGATTAGGTATACTGTGTTAGGATAGTGCTAGGGTTAGGGTTATGGTTTAAGGATATTGTTAGGGTTACGGTTAGGATTTAGGGATAGTGTTAGGGTTAGGGTTAGGGTTTAGGAATAAGGTTAGGGTTAAGGTTACTGTTTAGGGATACTGCTAGGCTTAGGGTTAGGGTTTAAAGATACTGTTAGTGTTAGGGTTAGGGTTAGGGTTGAAGGATTGTGTTAGGTTTAGGGTTTGGGTTGAGGGATAGGCTTAGGGTTAGGACTTAGGGATAGTCTTAGGGTTAGGTTTTTGGGATAGTGGTATTGTTAGGATTAGGGTTTAGGAATAGGATTAGGGATGGGGTTACTGTTTAGGGATTTGCTAGGGTTATTGTTAGTGTTTATGGTTAGTTTTACAGACAGAATTACTGTTTAAGTATAGTGCTAGGGTTAAGGTTTGGTTTTTAGGATAGTGTTAGGGTTAGGGTTTTTGTTTAACGATAATGCTAGGGTTAGGTTTATGGTTTAAGGATACTGTTCAGGTTAGGGTTAGGGTTTAGTGATAGTGTTGGGTTATAGTTAGGGTTTAAGTATAGTGTTAGAGTCAGGGTAAGGGTTAGAATTTAGGGATAGTGTTAGGGTTAGGGTTAGAGTTTAGGAATAGGATTAGGGATAGTGTTACTGTTTAGGGATAATGCTAGTGTTAGGGTGAGTGTTTAGGGCTAGTGTTATGGTTATGGTTACTGATTAAGTATAGTGCTAGGGTTATTCTTATGGTTTAAGGATAGTGTTAGTGTTAGGGTTAGGGTTAGGGTTTAGGGATAGTTTTAGGGTTAGGGTTATGGTTTATGGATAATGTTAGGGGTTCGGTTATGGTTCAGGGATAGTGCTAGATTTAGGGTTAGGCTTTAGGACTAGTGTTAGTGTTAGGGTTACTATTTAAGGATAGTGCTAGGTTTAGGGTTAGGGTTTAAGGATAGTGTTAGTGTTAGGGTTAGGGTGAGAGTTTAAGGATAGTGTTAAGGTTAGAGTTAGTTTTGAGGGATAGTTTTAGGGTTACGGTTTAGGGATACTCTTAGGGTTAGGGTTTAGGGATAGTGTTAGGGTTAGGTTTAGGGTTAAGGAAAAGTGTTAGGGTTAGGGTTTAGGGATAGTGTTTGGATTATTTTTAGGGTTGAGGAATAGTTTTAGTCTTAGGGTTAGGGTTTAGGTATAGTGTTAGGGTTAGGCTTACTGTTTAAGGATAGTTCTAGGGTTAGGATTAGTGTTTAAGCTTAGTGTTAGGGTTTGGGTTAGGGTTTAGGGATAGTGTTAGGGTTAGGGTTAGGGTTTAGGAATGAGGATAGTGTTAGGGTTACTGTTTAGGGGTAGTGCTAGGGTTAGGGTTAGGGTTTAGGTCTAGAATTAGGGTAAGGGTTGCTGTTTAAGGATAGTGCTAGGGTTTGGGTTTGATTTTAAGGATATTGTTTGGGTAAGGGTTCGAGTTAGTTTTTAAGGATAGTATTAGGGTTAGGGTTAGGGTTGAGGGATAGTGTTAGTTTTAGGGTAACGGTTTATGGATACTGTTAGGGCTTGTGTTAATTTGAGAGATAATGCTAGGGTTAGGGTTGGTCTTTAAGGATAGTGTTTGGGTTAAGGTTAGGGTTTGGGGTAGTGTTAGAATTAGGGTTAGGGTTTAGTAATATGGTTAGGGTTAGTGTTACTATTTAGGGATATTGCTAGCGTTAGGGTTTTGCTTTAGGGCAAGTGTTAGGGTTAAGGTAACTGTTTAAGGATAGTGCTAGGGTTAGGTTTAGGGTTTAAGCATAGTGTTAGGGTTAGGGTTAGTGTTACCGTTTAAGGATTGTGTTAGCTTTGGGGTTAGGGTTGAGGGATAGTGTTAGGGTCCGGGTTTAGGGATAGTCTTAAGGTAAGGGTTTAGGTATAGTTTCAAGTTTAGGGCTTAAGGATTGTTTTAGGTTTAGGGTTAGGTTAGAGGGAAAGTGTTACGGATAGAGTTACTGTTTAGGGATAGTGTTAGGGTGAGGTTTACTGTTTAGTGATAGTGCTAGGGTTAGGGTTACGGTTTAGGGATTGTTTAAGTGTTAGGGTTAGGGTTTAGGGAAATTGTCACTGTTAGGGATACTGATTAAGGATAGGGTTAGGGTTAGGATTAGGGTTTAGGTATAGTGTTAGGGTTAGGGTGAGGGTTTGGGGATAGTTTTAGGGTTAGGTTTTAAGGACAGTTAGGGGTAGGGTTAGAGTTTATGGGTAGTGTTAGAGTTAGGGTTAGGGTTTAGGAATAAGTTTAGGGTTAGGGAAGTTGTTTAGGGATAGTGCTAGCGTTAGGGTTTGGCTTTAGCGCAAGTGTTAGGGTTAAGGTTACTGTTTAAGGATACTGCTAGGGTTAGGTTTAGGGCTTAAGAATAGTGTTAGGGTTAGGGTTAATGTTATGGTTTAAGGATAGTGTTAGGGTTGGCATTAGGGTTGAGGGATAGTTTTAGGGTCCGGATTTAGGGATAGTCTTAAGGTGAGTGTTTAGGGATAATTTTAAGTTTAGGGCTTAAGGATAGTGTTAGGGTTAGGATTAGGTTGGAGGGATAGTGTTTCGGTTAGGGTTACTGTTTAGGGATAATCTTAAGGTGAGGGTTTAGGGATAATTTTAAGTTTAGGGCTTAAGGATAGTGTTAGGGTTAGGGTTAGGTTAGAGGGATAGTGTTTCGGTTAGGGATACTGTTTAGGAATAGTGTTAGGGTTAGGGTTACTGTTTAGCGATAGTGCTAGGGTTAGGGTTATGGTTTAGGGATTGTGTCTGGGTTAGGGTTAGGGTTTAGGAATAGTGGTAGGGTTATGGTGAGGGTTTGGGGTTAGTGTTAGGGTTAGGGTTTAAGGATAATGTTAGGGTTAGGGTTAGGGTTTATGGGTAGTGTTAGTGTTAGGGTTAGGGTTTTGGAATAAGGTTAGGGTTACAGTTAAGGGATAGCGATAGCGTTAGGGTTTGCCTTTAGAGCAAGTGTTAGGGTTAAGGTTACTGTTTAAGTATAGTGCTAGGGGTAGGTTTAGGTTTTAAGGATAGTGCTAGGGTTAGGGTTAGTGTTACGGTTTAAGGATAGTGTTAGGATTGGGGTTAGGGTTGAGAGATAGTGTTAGGGTCCGGGTATAGGGATAGTTTTACGGTGAGGGTTTAGGGATAGTTTTAAGTTTAGGGCTTAAGGATTGTGTTAGGGTTAGGGTTAGGTTGGAGGGATAGTGTTAAGGTTAGGGTTACTGTTTGGGGATAGTGTTAGGGTTAGCGTTACTGTTTAGTGATAGTGCTAGGGTTAAGGTTACGGTTTAGAGATTGTGTGAGGGTTATAGTTAGGGTTTAGGGAAGTGTCCCTGTTAGGGATACTGATTGATGATAGGGTTAGGGTTACCGTTAGGGTTTAGGGATAGTGTTAGGGTTAGGGTGACGGATTTGGGACAGTGTTAGGGTTAGGTTTTAAGGATAGTGTTAGGGATAGTGTTAGGTTGGAGGGATAGGGTTAGGGTTAGGGTTACGGTTTACAGATATTGTTAGGGTTAGGGTTACGGTTTAGGTATAGTGCTAGGGTTAGGCTTAGGTTTTAAGGATAGTGTTAGGGTTAGGGTTACGGTTTAGGGATAGTGCTAGGGTTAGTGTTAGGGTTTAAGGATAGTGTTAGGGTTAGGGTTAGGGTTGAGGGATAGTGTTACGTTTAGGGTTTAGGGATTGTGTTACGATTAGTGTTAGGGTTGAGCAATATTTTTAGGGTTAGGGTTAGGGATTAGGGATAGTGTTAGTGTCAGGCTTACTGTTTAAGGATAGTGCCGGGGTTAGGATTAGGGTTTAAGGATAGGGTTAGGGTTAAGGTTAGGGTTTAGGGATAGTGTTAGGGTTAGGGTGTTAGGGTTACATTTTAGGGATAGTGCTAGAGTTAGGTTTAGGGTTTAGGGCTAGTGTTAGGGTTAGGGTTACTGTTTACAGATAGTGCTAGGGTAAGGGTTCGGTTTTAGGATATTGTGAGGGTTACGGTTAGAGTTAGGGTTTAAGGTTAGTGTTAGTGTTAGGGTTAGTCTTAGTGTTGAGGGATAGTGTTAGGGTTAGGGTTAGGGTTTAGGGATAGTGTTAGGGTTAGTTTGGAGGGATAGTGTTTCCGTTAGGGTTACTGTTTAGGAATGCTGTTAGGGTAAGGTTACTGTTTAGTGATAGTGCTAGGTTTAGGGTTACGGTTTAGGGATTGTATCAGGGTTAGGGTTAGGGTTTAGCCAAAGTGTCATGGTTAGGAATACTGATTAAGGATAGTGCTAGGATTAAGGTTAGGTTTTAAAGATAGTGTTAGGGTTATGGTTAGGGTTAGGGATAGGGATAGTGTTTTGGTTAGGGTTAGGGTTTAGGGATAATGTTAGGATTAGTGTTTAAGGATAGTGTTAGAGTTAGGATTAGCATTGAGGGATAGTTTTAGTGTTAAGGTTACGGTTTAGGGATAGTGTTATGGTTCGGTTTAGGCTTTAGGGCTAGTGTTACGGTGAGGGTTACTGTTTAAGGATACTGCTAGAGTTAGAGTTAGGGTTAGGGTTTAAGGATAGTGTTAGGGTTAGGGTTAGTGTTAGGTTTTAAGGAGAGTTTTAGGGTTAGTGTTAGGGTTAGATTTTAAGGATAGTGCTAGGGCGAGGGTTAGGGTTTAGGGATAGTGTGAGCGTTAGGGTGAGGGTTTGGGGATAGTGTTAGGGTTAGGGTTAGGTTGGAGGGATAGTTCTAGGGTTAGGGTTAGGGTTAGGGTTAGGCTTACTGTTTAGGGATAGTGCTAGGGTTAAGATTAGGGTTTAGGGTAGTTTTGGGTTAGGGTTACTGTTTAAGGATAGTGCTAGGGTTAGGGTAAGGGTTCCAGGATAGTGTTAGTGTTAGGGTTAGGGCTAGGGTTTAGGGATAGTGTTAGGATTATGGATATGGTTTAGGAAAAGGGTAAGCGTTAAGGATACAGCTTAGGGATAGTGCTAGGCCTAGGGTTAGGATTTAGGGCTAGTGTTAGGGTTATGGTTACTGTTTAGGTATAGTGCTAGGGTTAGGGTTAGGGTTTAAGGACAGTGTTAGGGTTAGGGTTAGGGTTTAAGGATAATGTTAGGGTTAGGGTTGAGGGATAGTGTTAGGGTTAGTGTTACGGTTTACGGATATTGTTAGTGTTTGGGTTACGATTTAGAGATAGTTCTAGGGTTAGATTTAGGGTTTATGGATGGTGTTAGGTTTAGAGTTTCTGTTTAAGGATAGTGCTAGGGTTAGGGTTATGGTTTAAGGATAGTGTTAGTGTTAGTGTTAGTGTTAGGGTTTAGGTATAGTATTAGGGTTAGGGTTACGGTTTACGGATATTGTTAGTGTTAGGGTTACGATTTCGGGATAGTGCTAGGGTTAAGGTTAAGGTTTAAGGATAGTTTTAGGGTTAGGGTTAATGTTTGCGATAGTGTTAGGGTTAGAGTTAGGGATTAGGGATAGGGTTAGGGTTAGGGTTACAGTTTAGGGATAGTTCTATGATTAGGATTTGGCTTTAGGGTTAGTGTTAGGGTTAAGGTTACTGTTTAAGGATAGTGCTAGGGTTAGGGTTAGGGTTTAAGGATATTGTTAGAGTTAGGGTTAGGGTTTAAGGATAGTGTTAGGGTTACGTTTAGGGTTGAGGGATAGTGTTAGGCTTAGGGTTTAAGGATAGAATGAGGGTTAGGGTTAGGGTTGAGGGATAGTTTTAGGGTTAAGGTTACGGATTAGGGATTGTGTTAGGGTTAGTGTTAGGGTTTAGGGATACTGTTAGGGTTAGGGTTCCTGCTTATAGTTAGTGCTAGTGTTAGGGTTAGCGTTTAAGGATAGTGTTAAAGTTAGGGTTGGGTTGGAATGATAGTGTTATGTTTGGGGTTACGGTTTAGGGATTGTGTTAGTGTTAGTGTTAATGTTAAGGGATAGTGCTAGGGTTAGGGTTACGGTTTAGGGATTGTGTCAGGTTTAGGGTTAGGGTTTAGTGAAAGTGTCACGGTTAGGGTTACTGTTTAATAGTACTAGGATTAATGTTAGGGTTTAAGGATAGTGTTAGGGTTAGGCTTAGGGTTACTGCTTAGGGATAGTGCTAGGGTTAGGATTAGGGTTTAGGATAGTGTTAGGGTTACTGTTTAAGGATAGTGCTTGGTTTAAGGTTACGGTTGAAGGAAAGTGTTAGGGTTAGGGTTTGCTTTTATGGATAGTATTAGGGTTAGGGCTAGGGTTTAGGGCTAGTGTTATGGTTACAGTTACTGTTTAAGGATAGTGCTAGGGTTAGGGATAAGGTTTAAGGATAGTGTTAGGGTTAGGGTTAAGTTTTAGGGATAGTGTCAGGGTTAGGGTTACGGTTTAACGGATATTTTTAGGGTTAGGGTTAATGTTAGGGTTTAAGGATAGTGTTAGGTTTAGTGATATGGTTGAGGGATAGTGTTAGTGTTAGGGTTTATGGATAGTCTTAGGGTTAGGGTTTAGGGATAGTGTTAGGGTTAGTGTTACTGTTGAGGGATAGTGCTAAGGTTGAGGTTAGGGTTTAAGGATAGTTTTAGGGTTAGGGTTAATGTTAGGGTTTAAGGATAGTGTTAGGATTAGGGTTCAGGTTGAGGGAAAGTGTTAGAGTTAGGGTTTAGGGATAGTGTTAGGGTTAGGGTTTAAGGATAGTGTTAGGGTTTGGGTTAGGTTGGAGGGATAGTGTTGGGGTTAGGGTTATGGTTGATGGATACTGATTGGGTTAGAGTTACTGTTTAGGGATAGTGCTAGGGTTAAGGTTAGGGTTTAAGGATAGTGTTAGCATTAGTGTTAGGGTTTACGGGTAGTGTTAGGGTTAGGGTTTAGGAAGAGGGTTACGGTTAGGGTTACAGTGCCAGAGTTAGGGTTAGGCTTTAGGGCTAGTGTTAGGGTTAGGGTTACTGTTTAAAGATAGTGCTAGGGTTAGGGTTAGGGTTTAAGGATCATACTAGGATTAGGTTTAGAGTTAGGGTTTAAGGATAGTGTAAGGGTTAGGGTTAGGTTTAGGGGATCGTGCTAGGGTTAGGTTTACTGTTTAGGGATAGTGCTAGGATGCGGGTTAGTGTTTAGGAATAGTGTTAGGGTTAGGGTTACTCTTTAAGGATAATGCTAGGGTTATGATTAGTGTTTAAGGATAGTGTTAGGGCTAAAGTTAGGGTTTAGGAATAGGGTTACGGTTATGGTTACTGTTTAGGGATAGTGTTGGGGTTAGGGTTACAGTTTATGGATATTGTTACAGTTTGGGTTACCATTTAGGGATAGTGCTAAGGCTAGGGTTAGGGTTTTAGGATAGTGTTCGTTTTTAGTGTTAGGGTTTTTGACAGTGTTAGGGTTAGAGATACGGTCTAAGAATAGGGTTAGGGTTAGGGTTAGGGTTACTGTTAAGAGATAGTGCTAGGGTTAGGGTAAGGCTTTAGGGCTAATGTTAGGCTTAGGGTTACTGTTTTAGGATACTGCTAGTGTTAGGGTGATGGTTTAAGGATAGTGTTAGGGTTAGGGTTAGTGTTAAAGTTTAAGGATAGGTTAGGGTTAGGGTTGAGGGCTAGTGTTAGGGTTAGGGCTAAGGTTGAGGGATAGTTTTGGGTTAGGGTTATGGTTTAGGGATAATGTTAGGGTTAGGCTTAGGGTTTAGGGCTAGTGTTAGGGTTCGGGTTACTGTTTTAAGATTGTGCTATGGTTAGGGTTAATGTATAAGGATAGTGTTAGGGATGGGGTTAAGCTTTAGAGATAGTTTTAGGGTTAGGCTTATGGTTTAGGAATAGGATTATGGTTAGGGTTAATTTTAGGGATCGTGCTATGGTTAGGGTTAGGGTTTAGGGCTAGTGTTAGGGATAGGGTTACTGTTTAAGAGTAGTGATAGGTTTAGGGTTTAAAGATAGTTTTAGGGTTAGGGTTAAAGTTTCTTGATAGTGCTAGTGTTAGGGTTATGGTTTAAGGATGGTGTTAGGGTTACAAATAGGGATAGGGTTTAGAGATAGTGTTAGGGTTAGGGTATACGGATACCGTTATGTTTAGGGCTACAGTTTAGGGATAGTGCTAGGATTAGGGTTAGGCTTTAGGTCTAGTGTTAGGGTTAGGGTTACTGTTTAAGGATAGTGCTAGGGTTAGGGTTAGGGTTTAAGGAGAGTTGAGGATTAGGGTTAGGGTTAGAGTTGAAGTATAGTGTTAGGGTTGGTTAGGAATAGGATTAGGGTTGGGTTACTGTTTAGGGATAGTGCTAGGGTTAGTGTTAGGGTTAAGGGCTAGTGTTAGGGATAAGGTTACTGTTAAAGGCCAGTGCTAGGGTTAGGTTTAGGATTTAAGGATATTGTTAGGGTTAGGGTTACAGTTTAGGGATAGTGCTAGGGTTAGGGTTAGGATTAAGGACTACTGTTAGGGCTAGGGTTACTGTTTAAGGATAGTGCTCGGGATAGGGTTATGCTTTAGGGAGAGTCTTAGGGTTAGTGTTCGGGTTTAGGAATAGGATTAGGGTTAGGGTTACTGTTTAGGGTTAATGCTAGAGTTAGGGTTAGGGTTTAAGGATAGTTTGAGGGTTAGGGTTACTGTTTAGGGATACTGCTAGAGTTAGGGTTAAGTTTTAGGGCTAGTGTTAGGGTTAGGGTTACTGTTTAAGGATAGTACTAGGGTTGTGGTTAGGGTTTAAGGATAGTGTTAGGGTTAGGGTTAGGGTTAGGGTTTAGGGAGGAAGTTAGGGATAGGTTTACGGTTTACGGATACTGTTAGGCTTAGGGTTACTGTTTACGGATAGTGCTATGTTTAGGGTTAGGGTTTACGGATAGTGTTCTGGTTAGGGTTAGCGTTTAGGCATAGTGTTAGGGATAAGGTTATGGTTTAGGTATAGGGTTAGGGTTAGGGTTACTGTTTAGGGTTAGTGCTTGGGTTTGTGTTAGGCTTTAGGGCTAGTGTTAGTTTTAGGGTTACTGTTTAAGGATAGTGCTAGGGTTAGGGTTAGTGTTTAAGGATAGTTTTAAGGTTAGGGTTAGGTTTGAAATATAGTGTTAGGGTTAGGGTTACGGTTCAGGGATAGAGATAGGGTTAGGATTACTTTTTTGGGATATTGCTATGGTTAGGGTTAGAGTTTAGGAATAGTGTTAGCGTTAGCGTTACTGTTTAAGGATATTGCTAGGGTTAGGGTTAGGGTTTAAGGAGAGTGTTCGGATTAGTGTTACGGTTTAGGGATAGTGTTTTTGTTAGAGTTAGGGTTTAGGAATGTGCTTACGGTTAGGGTTAATCTTTAGGGATAGTGCTAGGGTTAGGATTAGGGTTTAGGGCTAGTGTTATGGTTAGGGTTAATGTTTAAGGATAGTGCTAGGGTAAAGGTTAGGGTTTAAGGATAGTGTTATGGTTACGGTTAGAGTTAGGGTTTAAGGATAGCGTTAGGGTTAGGGTTAGGGTTGAGGGCTAGTGTTAGGTTTAGGGTTACTGTTTAAGGATAGTGCTAGGGTTAGGGTTAAGGTTTAAGGATAGTGTTAGGGTTGGGGTTAGGGTTAGGGTTTAGGGATAGTGTTAGTGTTAGGGTTACGGTTTACGGATATTATTAGCGTTAGGCTTACAGTTTAGGGATAGTGCTTGGTTATCTTTAGGGTTTAAGAATAGTGTTAGGGTTAGGGTTAGGGTTTGGGATAGTGTCAGTGTTAGGGTTAGGCTTTAGGGATAGGGTTTAGTTAGGGTTATTACTTAAGGATAGTGCTAGGGTTAGGATTAGGGTTAGTCTTTAGGGCTAGAGTTAGTGTTAGGATTACTGTGTTAGGCTAGTGCTAGGGTTAAGGTTAGGGTTTAAGGATAGTGTTAGGGTTAGGGTTAGTGTTAGGGTTAAAATATAGTGTTAAGGTTAGGGTTACGGTTGAGTGATAATGTTAGGTGTAGGGTCTAGGGATAGTGTTAGGATTAGTGTTAGGGTTTAGGAATAGTGTTAGGGTTAGGATTACGGTTTAGGGATAGTGTTAGGGTTAGGGTTACTGTTTAGGGATAGTGCTATGGTTAGGGTTAGGGTTTAAGGATAGTGTTAGGATTAGGGTTAAGGTTAGGGTTTAGGAATAGTGTTAGGGTTAGTCTTAAAGTTTAGGGATAGTGTTAGGGTTAGGGTTACTGTTTAGGGATAGTGCTATGGTTAGGGTTAGGGTTTAAGGATAGTGTTAGGGTTAGGGTAAGGGTTAGGGTTTAGGGATAGTGTTAGGGTTAGTGTTAGGGTTAGAGATACTGTTTAGGGAGAGTGCTAGGGTTAGGGTTAGGGTTTATGGCTATTGTTAGGTTAAGGGTTACTGTTTAAGGATAGTGCTAGGGTTAGGGTGAGGGTTTAAGGGTAGTGTTAGGGTTAGGGTTAGTGTTAGTGTTTAAGGATAGTGTTAGGTTTATGGTGATGGTTGACGGATAGTTTAAGGGTTAGGGTTGAGGGATACACTTAGGTTTAGGGTTTAGGGAAAGTGTTAGGGTTAGGGTTTAAGGATAGTGTTAGGGATAGCGTTATTTTGGAGGGATAGTGTTAGTGTTAGGGTTACGGTTTTGGAATAGTGTTAGGGTTAGGTTTAGGCTTAGGGCTAGTGTTAGGGTTAGGGTTACTGTTTTAGGATAGTGCTAGGGTTAGGCTTAGGCTTTAAGGACAGTTTTAGGGTGACGGTTAGGGTTGAGGGATAGTGTAAGGGTTTGAATTTAGGGCTAGTGTTAGGGTTAGGGTTACTGCTTAAAGATAGTGCTAGGGTTAGGGTTAGAGTTTAAGGATAGTGTTACTGTTAGGTTTAGGGTTTAGGAATAGGATTAGGGTTAAGGTTACACTTTAGGGATAGTGCCAGAGTTAGGGTTAGGGTTTAGTACTAGTGTTAGTGATAGGGTTACTGTTGAAGGATAGTGCTACGGTTAGGTTTATGGTTTAGGGATTGTGTCAGGGTTAGGGTTACGTTTTAGGAATAGTATTCGGGTTAGTGTTACTCTTTAGGGATAGTGCTAAGGTTAGGGTTAGGGTTTAGGGATTGTGTCAGGGTTAGGGTTAGGGTTTAGGGATAGTTTTAGGGTTAGGGCTTTAGGATAGTGTTAGAGTTAGTGTTAGGGAGGAGGGGTAGTTTTCGGCTTAGGGTTACAGTTTAAGGATAGTGTTAGGGTTGGTCTAAGGGTTTAGGGCTAGTGTTAGGGTTAGGGTTACTGTTTAAAAATACTGCTAGTGTTTGGGATAGCTTATAAGGATAGTGTTAGGTTTAGGGTTATGGTTAGGGTTTAGGGATATATTTAGGTTTAGGGTTAGGGTTTAGGAATAGGATTAGGGTTAGGGTTATTGTTTAGGGATAGTGCTAGGGTTATGGTTAGGGTTTAGGCCTGGTGTTAGGGATAGCGTTACTGTTTAAGGCTAGTGCTAGGGTTAGGTTGAGGGTTTAACGATATTGTTAGGGTTAGGGTTACAGTTTAGGGACATAGCTAGGGTTAGGGTTAGGTGTTAGGGCTAGTGTTAGGGTTAGGGTTACTGTTTAAGGATAATGCTATGGTTAGGATACTGGTTTAAGGATAGTGTTAGGGTTAGGGTTAGGGATCGGATTTAGGGATAGTGTTAGGGTCAGGGTTATGGTTTACGGATATTGTTAGGGTTAGGGTTAAGGTTTAGGGATTGTGCTAGGGTTAGGGTTAGGGTTTAAGGATAGTCTTAGGGTTAGGGTTAGGGTTTGGGATAGTGATATTTTAGTGTTAGGGTTTAGGAATAGGGCTTGTGTTAGGGTTACTGTTTAGGGATAGTGCTAGGGTTAGAGTTAGCCTTTAGGGCTAGTGTTAGGGTTAGGATGACTGTTTTAGGATAGTGCTAGGGTTAGGGTTAGGGGTTAAGGATAGTGTTAGGGAAAGGGTTAGGTTTTAAAGATAGTGTTAGGGTTAGGGTTAGTGTTGAGGCTAGTGTTAGTGTTAGAGTTTAGGTATAGTGTTAGGATTAGGGTTAGGTTTGAGGAATATTGTTAGGGTTAGGGATACGGTTTAGAGATAGTGTTAGGGTTAGGGTTACTCTTTCGGGATAGTGCTAGGGTTAGGGTTAGGGTTTAGGGATAGTGTTAGGCTTAGGGTTACTGTTTAATGATAGTGCTAGTGTTAGGGTTAGGCGTTAAGAATAGGGTTAGGGTAAGATAAGGGTTACAGATTAAGGATAGTGCTAGGGTTACGGTTAGGTTTTAGGGCTAGGGTTAGGGTTAGGTTTACTCTTTAAGGATAGTGCTAGGGTTAGTGTTATGGTTTAATTATAATGTTTGTATTAGGGTTAGGGTTAGGGTTTAGGGATACTGTTAGGGTTAGGGTTACAGTTTAAGTATACTCTTAGGGTTAGGTTTACGGTTTATGGATAGTGCTAGGGTTAGGTTTAGGCTTTAGGGCTATTGTTATGGTTAGTGTTACTGTTTATGGATAGTGGTAGTGTTAGGGTTAGGGTTAGAGTTTAAGGATAGTGTTAGGGTTAGAGTTACTGTGAGGGATAGTTTTAAGGTTAGGTTTTAGGGATACTCTTAGGGTTAGGGTTTAGGGATCGTGTTAGGGTTAGGGTTAGGGTTTAGGGATAGTGTTAGGGTTAGGGTTAGGGTTTAAGGATAGTGTTAGGGTTAGGGTTAGAGTTTAAGGATAGTGTTAGGGTTAGAGTTAGTGTTGAGGGATAGTTTTAGGGTTAGGTTTTAGGGATACTCTTAGGGTTAGTGTTTTGGGATAGTGTTAGGGTTAGGGTTAGGGTTGAGGGATAATGTTAGGGTTAGGGGTTAGGGATAGTGTTAGAATTAGTGATAGGTTTGAGCAATATTGTTAGGGTTTCGGTGAGTGTTTTCGGATAGTGTTAGTGTTATGGTTAATGTTTAAGGATGGTGCTAGCATTAGGGTTAGTTTTTAAGGATAGTGTTAGGGTAAGGGTTAGGGTTGAGGGATAGTGTTAGGGTCAGGGTTTAGGGATAGTCTTAGAGTGAGGGTTTAGGGATAATTTTAAGGTTAGGTTTTAAGGATAGTGTTAGGGTAAGGGTTACAGTTTAGGGATAGTGTTAATGTTAGGGTTACTCTTTAAGGATAGTGCTAGGGTTAGGGTTAAGGGTTTAAGGATAGTGTTAGGGTTGGGGTAGTGTTTAGGGACAGTGTTAGGGTTAGGGTTAGATTTTACGAATAGGGTTAGTTTTAGGGTTACTGTATAGGGATAGTGCTTGAGTTAGGTTTATATTTTAAGGATAGTGTTAGGGTTAGTGATAGTGTTTAAGGATAGCGTTAGGGTTAGGTTTAGGGTTGACGGATATTGTTAGGGTTAGTGTTACGGTTTAGTGATAGTGTTAGGGTTAGGATTACTGTTTAGTGATAGTGCTAGGGTTAGGGTTTTGGTTTAGGGATACTGTTAGGGTTAGGGTTATTGTATAAGGATATTGTTGGGTTAGGGTTAGGGTTTAGCTCTAGTGTTATGTTTAGGGTTCCTGTTTAAGTATAGTGCAAGTGTAGAGTTAGTGTTTAAGTATAGTGTTTGGGTTAGGGTTAGAGCTTAAGGATAGTGTGAGGGTTAGGGTTAGGATTGAGGGATAGTTTTAGAGGTAGGGTTATGGTTTAAAGATAATTTTAGGGTGAGAGTTATTGTTTAGGGATAATGCTAGGGTTAGAGTTAGGGTTTAGGGATACTGTTAGGGTTATGTTTTCTGTATAAGGATAGTTCCAGGGTTAGGGTTAGGGTTAAGGATAGTGTTAGGGTTATTGTTAGGGTTAGTGTTTAAGGATCTTGTTAGGGTTAGGGTTGTTTTGAGGGATAGTGTTAAGTTTAGGGTTACGTTTTAGGGATAGTGTTAGGGTTAGGGCTACTGCTTCAGAATAGTGCTAGGGTTAGGGTTAGGGTTTAAGGATAGTGTTCGGGTTAGGGTTAGGGTTTAGGGACAGTGTTAGGGTTAGGATTAGTGTTTAGGAATAGGGTTAGGTTTAAGGTTAGGGTTTAAGGATCGTTTTAGGGTTAGGGTTTTGGGACAGTATTAGGGTTAGGATTTGTGTTTAGGAATAGGGTTAGGGTTAGGGTTACTGTTTAGGGATAGTGCTAGGGTTACGGTTAGCGTTTAGGGATTGTGTTAGGTTTAGGGTTACAGTTTAAGGATAGTGCTATTGTTGAGGTTTGGGTTTAAAAATAATGTTTGGTTTAGGGTTAGGATTTAGGGATAGTGTTAGGGTTAGGGTTAGGGTTTCGGTATAGGGTTAGGGTTAGGGTTACTGTTTAAGGATAATGCTAGGGTTGGGGTTAGCGTTTAGGGCTAGTGATAGGGATAGGGTTACTGTTTATGGATAGTGCTAGGGTTAGGTTTAGGGTTTAAGGTTAGTTTTAGTGTCATGGTTAAATTTAGGTTTTAAGGATAGTGTTAGGTTTAGGGTTAGAGTTGAGGGATAGAGTGAGGGTTAGGGTTAATGTTTAGGGATAGTGCTAGTGTTAGGGTTAGGGTTTAAGGATAGTTTTAGGGTTTGGGTTACGGTTTAGGGGTAGTGCTAGGGTTAGGGTTAGGTTTTAGAGCTAGTGTTAGGGTTAAGGTTACTGTTTAAGGATAGTCCTAGGTTTAGGGTTACTGTTTAAGGATAGTTCTAGGTTAGGGTTTATGTATAGTGTAAGTGTTAGGGTTAGGGTTACTCTTTAGTGCTAATGCTAGGGTTAGGTTTAGGGTTTAAAGATAGTGTTAGGCATAGGGTACGTGTTAGGGTTTAATGATATTGCAAGGGTTAGGGTTAGGTTTGAGGATTAGTGTTACGGTCAGGCTTTAGGGATAGTCATAGGGTGAGGGTTTTCTTATAGTTTTAGGGTTAGGGCTTAAGGAAAGTGTTAGCGTTAGGTTGGAGGTCTAGTGTTAGGGTTAGGGTTAAAGTTTAGGGATAGTGTTAGGGGTAGGGTTACTGTTAGCGATAGTGCTAAGGTTAGGGTTGGGTTTAGGGATTGTGTCAGGGATAGTGTTAGGATTTAGGGAAAGTTTCACGGTTAGGGTTACGGTTTATGGATAGTGCAATGATTAATGTTAGTATTTAGAAATAGTGTTAGGGAGAGGGTTAGGGTTTAGGAATAGGGTTAGGGTTAGGCTTACAGTTTATGGATAGTGCTAGGGTTAGTGTTAGGTTTTAGGGCTTGTGTTAGTGTAAGGTTACTGTTTAAGGTAGTGCTAGTGTTAGGGTTAGGGTTTAAGGATAGTGTTATGATGAGGGTTAGGGTTTAAGGATTGTGTTAGGGTTAGGGTTTAAGGATAGTGTTAGAGTTAGGTTTAGGGTTGAGGGATAGTTTTAGGGTTAGGGTTACAGTTTAGAGATAGTGCTAGGGTTAGGGTTTGAGTTTAGGGATAGTGTTAGGGTTAGGATTGCTGTTTAAGGATAGTGCTAGGGTTAGGGTTAGGGTTTAAGGATAGTGTTATGATTAGGGTTATGGTTTAGTGGTAGTGTTAGGGTTAGGGTTTGGGTTTAGGGATATGTTTACATTTAGGGTTACTGTTTAGGTATAGTGCAAGGGTTTGGCTCAGGGTTTAAGGATAGTTTTAGGGTTTGGGTTAGTGTTAGGGTTTAAGTATAATGTTAGGGTTAGGGTTAGGGTTGAGGGAAAGTGTTACGGTCAGAGTTTAGGGATAGTCTTAGGGTGAGGATTTTGTGTTAGTTTTAGTGTTAGGATTTAAGGATCATGTTAGGGTTAGGGTTAGGTTGGAGGGATATTGTAAGGGTTAGGGTTAGGGTTTAGAGTTAGGGTTAGAGTTAGGGTTTAAGGACAGCGTTAGTGATAATGCTAAGGTTAGGGTTTAGGGATAGTGTTAAGGTTAGGGTTAAGGTTTAGAGATAGGGTTAGGTTTAGGGTTTAAGGATAGTGTTAGAGTTAGGGTTAGGGTTGAGGGATAGTTTTAGGGTTAGGGTTACGGTTTAAGGATACTGTTAGGGTTAGGGTTAGGGTTAGGGTTTAGGGCTAGTGCTAGGTTTAGGGTTACTCCTTAACGATAGTGCTAGGGTTAGGGTTAGGGTTAGGGTTAGGTTAAACAGTAACAGTAACCCTAACCCAAACACTATTCCTAAACCCTAACCTTAACACTATTACTATCCTTTAACAGTAACCTTAATCCTAAAACTGTCTCTAAACGCTAACCCTAATCCTAGCACTATTCCTAAACGGTAACCCTAACACTTACACTATACCTAAACCATAACCCTAACACTAACACTATTCATCACCCCTAACAATCATCCTAACACTATCCCTAAACCTTACCACTAACATTATCCCTCAACTCTAAACCTAACCCTAGCACTATCCCTAAACAGTAACCCAAACCCTAACAGTATCCTTAAACCCTAACCCTACCCCTAGCTCTTACCCTAAACAGTAATACAAACCCTAATCTTATGACTAAACCCTAACACTAACCATAAGACTATACCTAAACCTTAACCCTAACCTTAACTCTAACCCTAGCACTGTCCTTAAACAGTAACCCTAACCTTAACACTAGCCCTAAAACCTAACCCTAACTCTAGCACTATCCCTAAACTGTAACCCGAACCCTAACATTATCCTTAAACCCTAAACCTAACCCAAGCACTATCCTTAAACAGTAACCCTATCCCTAACACTAGCCCTAAACCCTAATCCTAACCCTAACACTAACCATAAACACTATTCCTAACCCTAATTCTATTCCTAAACCATAACCCTAAACCTAACCCTAACACGATCCTTAAACCCTAACCTTAAGACTATCCCTAAATCCAATCCCTAACCCTATCCTTCAACTAAAACCCTAACCGAAACACAATCCTTAAACCCTAACCCTAACCCTATACCTAACCCTAACCCTAACACGATCCTTAAACCTGAACCCTAACCCTAACACTATCCTAAAACAGTAATCCTAACCCTAACATTAGCCTTAAAGTCTAACCATAGCCCTATCCCTAAACCATAACTTTAACACTAACATAACCGTAAACAGTAACCCTCACCCTGACACTATCCCTACACCCTAACCCTAGTCCTAACCCTAACACTATCCTTAAACCATAACCCTAAACCTAGCACTAGCCTTAAACAGATACCCTAACCCTAACACTATCCCTCTACCCTAACCCTAACACAAACTATCCTTAAACAGTAACCCTAACCCTAATATTATCCCTAAACAGTAACCCTAACAGTAGCACTATCCCAAAACAGTAACCCTAACTGTAAAACTATCCCTAAACCGTGACATGAACCCTAACACTATACCTCAACCCTAACCCTAACCCTAACACAATGCTTAAACCCTAACCCTAACCCTAACTCTAACATTATCCTTAAACCCTAACCCTAACCCTAGCATTATCCCTCAACACTAACCCTAACCCTAACACTATCCTTAAACCCTAACCCTAACCCTAGCACTGTCCTTAAACAGTAACCCTAACCCTAACACTATCTCTAAACCGTAACACTAACGTTACCACTATCTCTATACAGAAACCCTAACCCTAGCACTATTCCTAAACAGTAAACCTAACACTAACCCTATTCCTAAACCCTAACCCTAAGCCTAACACTACCACAAAGCCCTAACCATAATCCTAACACTACCCCTAAGCACTAACCCTAACCCTAACACTATCCCTAAATGGTAACACTAACCCTAACACTATTCCTCAACCCTAACACTAATTCTAACATTATCCCTAAACCCTAACTCTATCACTATCCCTCAACCCTAACACTATCACTATCCTTAAACCCTAACCCTAACCCTAACACTATCCTTAAACCCTAATACTAACACTAACACTATCCTTAATCACTAACTCTAACCCTAACCCTAGCACTATCCGTAAACAGTAACCGCTACCCTAACAGTATCCGTAAACAGTAACTCTAACCGTAACACAATCCCTCAACTCTAACTCAAACCCTAACACTATCCTTAAACCCTAAGTCTAACCCTAAACCTAATACTATCCTTAGACACTAACCCTAATCCTAGCACTATCCTTAAACAGTAACCCTAACCCTAACACTATTCCTAAACTATAACCCTAACCCTAGCACCACCCCTAAACAGTAACAGTAACACTAACACTATCCCTGTACAGTAACCCTAACCCTCACACTATCCCCCATCCTAAACCTAACCCAAACACTATCCTTAAACCCTAAATCTAACCCTAAACCTAACACTATCCCTAAACAGTAACCCAAACCCTAACCCTATTCCTAAACCCTAACTCTAACCCTAACACTATCGCAAACCCTAACCCTAACCCTAACACTATCCTTATACCATAAACCTAACACTAGCACAATCCCTAAACCGTAACCCTAACCCTGACACTATCCCTAAACCCTAATGCTAACCCTAACACTAACACTATCCTTAAACCATAACCCTAACCCTAGCACTCTCCTTTAACAGAAACCCTAACCCTAACACTATCCTTAAACCCTCACCCTAACACTAGCACTATCCTTAAACAGTTACCCTATCCCTAACACTAGCCCTAAACCCTAACATGAAACCTAGCACTATCCCTAAACAGTAACACTAACAATAATCCTATTCATAAACCCTAACCCTAACACTATCCTTATACCCTAACCCTAACCCTAGCACTATCCCTAAACCACAACCCTAACCCTAACAATATCCATAAACAGTCACCCTATCACTAACATTATCCCTCCAACCTAACTGTAATCCTAACACTATCATTAAACCCTCACGCTAACACTATCCCTAAACCCTCACCCTAACCCTAAGACAATCCTTAAACCCTAACACTAACCCTAACTCTAACACTATCCTTAAACCCTAACCCTATCCCTTAGTACTATTCTTAAACAGTAACCCTAACCATAACACTATCCTTAAACCCTAACCTAAGCCTAGGACTATCCCTAAACAGTAACCCCAACCCTTACAGTATCCATAAACCGTAACCCTAACCCTAACGCTATCCCTCAAACCTGACCCTAACCCCAAGACTATCCTTAAAGACTAACTCTAACCCTAACCCTAAAACTATCCTTAAACCATAACCCTAACCCTAGAACTATCCCTAAACAGTAACCCCAACCCTTACAGTATCCATAAACCGTAACCCTAACCCTAACGCTATCCCTCAAACCTGACCCTAACCCCAAGACTATCCTTAAAGACTAACTCTAACCCTAACCCTAAAACTATCCTTAAACCATAACCCTAACCCTAGCACTATCCTTAAACAGTAACCCTATCCCTAACACTAGCCCTAAAACCTAACTCTAACCCTAGCACTATCCCTAAACAGTAAGACTAACCCAAACCCTATTGGTAAACCCTAACCCTAACCCTAACCGTATACCTCAACCCTAACCCTAACCCCAACAGTATCCTAAAACCCTAACCCTAACCCTAGCACTATACTTAAACAGTAACCCAGACACTAACACTCTCCCTAAACTCTAACCCTAACCCTAGCACTATCCCTAAACAGAAACCCTAACCCTAACACTATTTTTAAACCATAACCCTAACCTTAACACTATCCCTAAACAATAACCCTAACCCTAACACAGTCCCTAAACCCAAACCCTAAGACTATCCCTAAACTCTATCCCTAAATCTATCCTTCAACCCAAAACCTAACCCTAAAAAAAATTCTTAAACCATAACCCTTGCCCTAAACTTAATCCTATTCCTAAACCCTAACCCTATAACAAACACTATCCCAAACCCTAACCCTAACACTAACACCATCCTTAAACACTAACACTAACCCTAGCACTATCCCTAAATAGTAAGCCTAAACCTAACCCCATTCCTTAGCCCTAACCCTAAACCTAACACTATCCTTAAACCCTAATCCTAACAGTAGCAATATCCTTAAACAGTAACCCTAACCTAATATTATCTCTAAACCCTAACCCTAACCCAAGCACTATCCCTAAACAGTAACTCTAATCCTAACGCTATTCCTCAACCCTAATCCTAACCCTAACACTATCCCTAAACACTAATCCTAACCCTAACACTATCCTTAAACCCTAATCCTAACCCTAGCACTATCCTTAAACAGTAACCCTAACCCTAACACTAGCCCTAAAACCTAACCCTAACCCTAGCACTATCCCTAAACATTAACCCTAACACTAACACTATCCTAAAACCCTAACACTAGCGCTATCCTTAAAAAGTATACCTATCCCTAACACTAGCCCTGAAGCCTAACCCTAACACTAGCACTAACCCTCAACTGTAACCCTAACCCTAATCCTATTCCTAAAACCGAACACTAACCCTAAGACTAGACCGAAACCCTAACCCTAACCCTAACCCTAACCCTAACTGTAGCACTATCCTTAAGCAGTTATCCTAACCCTTACACTAGCCCTAAAACCTAACCCTAACCTTAGCAATATCCCTAAACTGCAACTGTCTCTCTAACAATATCCTTAAACCCTAAACCTAACCCTAGCACTATCCATAAACAGTAACCCTATCCATAACACTAGCCCTAAACCCTAACACTAACCCTACCACTATCACTAAACAGTAACGCTAACCCTAATTCTATTCATAACCCTAACCATATCCCTAACACTAGCCCTAACCCTAACCCTAACCTTAGCACTACCCCTAAACAGTAACCCTAACACTAATACTATGCCTCAATCCTAACCCTAACCCTAACACTATCCTTAAACCCTAAATCTAACCATAACCCTAACACTATCCTTAAACCCTAACCCTAACCCTAGCACTATCCTTAAACAGTAACCGTAACACTAACAGTTGCCCTAAAACCTAACCCTATCCCTTGCACCATCCTTAAACCATAACCCTAACCCTAGCAATATCCTTAAACAGAAACCCTAAACCTGACACTATCCTTATACCCTAACCCTAACCCTAGCACTATCCCTAAACAGTAACCCTAACATTAATCCTATTCCTAAACCCTGCCCTAACACTAACCCTAAACCCTAACCCTAACCCTAGCACTATCCCAAACCGCAACCCTAACCCTAACAGTATCTGTAAACCGTAACGCTAACTCTAACACTATCCCTCCAACCTAACCCTAACACTATCCTTAAACCCTAAACCCTAACACTATACTTAAACCCTAACCCTAACACTATCCCTAAACCCTCACCCTAACCTTAACACTATCCTTAAACCCTAACACTAACCCTAACCCTAACACTATCATTAAACCCTAACCCAATCCCTAGCACTACTCTAACCCTAACACTAGCCCTAAAGCCTAACCTTAACCCTAGCACTATCCGTAAACAGTAACCCTAACCCTAACATTATCCGTAAACCATAACCCTAACTCTAACACTATCCCTCAACCCTAACCCTAACCCTAACACTATCCTTAAACCCTAAAATTTCCTTGAATTAGGACTCTAACCCTGTTTAGGGATAGTGTAAGGGTTAGGGTTAGGGTTGAGGGCTTGTGATAGGGTTAGGGTTACAGCTTAAGGATAGTGCTAGGGTTAGGATTATGGTTTAAGGATAGTGTTAGGGTAAGGGATAGGTTTTAGGAATATGGTTAGAGTTAGGGTTAGTGTTAGTGTCTGCATAGGGGTCTGGGTGAATCCTGGACAGGGGGTATGGATGGGAGTCGGTGGGGACAGTGTCCCCTTGTCACAAGGTGCCTTCATGTATACCAGGGAGCTGGCTACTGCAGCCAAAAAAGCCGTCTCTGGAGAGACTAAGGGGATGAAGCACAAGTAGTTTTTCATCCAAAATCTGCACTATTTCTTAGAATATCGGAAAGATCTTGGGCAGAATGACTCCACACATGGAGCTGATTTTCATACCTAAAGATCGTTGTTGTAGCTGCGAGTTGAGTTTTGGGCCTAAGAATGCACTACACGTTGATAGCAAACTAAGACTAAAGAAACCCTCTTCCAACAAAATTCAAAGAAAGAACTAACACAAATTGTTTCTTCCACTTACTTAACTTTGGAAGTTGAACAACTTGTGATGTTCAGTGTTACTCTACTGCAACTTTTAGTTTTGGAAGCAGTTTCACAGTTTATTTCAAAGAACATTTTGAAATGAAGCTTACTTTCGTGAGAGAAGCATGTTGTTTTTCAGCCAAAATCTCTACTTTTCCTTGGAGTATCAGAAAGATCTTTGGCAGAATGACTCCAGTCATGGACCTGATTTTTATTCCTAAAGATCTTTGTTGTAGCTGCAAGATTTGTTTTGGGTCTAAGTATACACTACACTTTCAAAGCAAACTAAGACTAAGAAACTCTCGTCCAACGAAATGTTAAGAAAGAACTAACACAAACTTATTTCTTCCACTTACTTAACTTTTGAAGTTGAACAACGTGTGATGTTCAGTGATGTTCCACATAAACTCTTAGGGAAGCAGATTTACACTGTATTACAAAGTACGTTTTGAAAAGAAACGTACTTTCGCGAGTTAAGCATGTTGTTTTTCAGTCAAAATCAATACTTTCCCTAGTAGTATCAGAAAGATCTTTGGCAGAATGACTCCTCTCATGGAGCTGATTTTCATACCTAAAGATTTTTGTGGTAGCTGCAAGTTGATTTTTGGGCCTAAGAATGCACTAGACTTTGAAACCTAAGACTAAAGAAACCCTCTTCCAACGAAATGTTAAGAAAGAGCTAGCACAAACTTGTTTCTTCCACTTACTTAACTTTGGAAGTTGAGCAAAATGTGATGCTCAGTGTTCCTCTACTTAAACTTTTAGTTTTGGAAGTAGTTTTACACTGTATTTTAAAGTACGTTTGGAAAAAAATGCTTACTTTTGTGAGATAAGCATGTGGTTTTTCAGCCAAAATCTGTACGTTTCCTTGGAGTATCAGAAAGATCTTCAGCAGAATGACTGCACTCATAGAGCTGATGTTCATACCTAAAGATCGTTGTTATAGCTGGAAGATGAGTTTTCGGATTAAGAATGCACTACTCTTTGAAAGCAAACTAAGACTAAAGAAACCCTCTTCCAACGAAGCATTTAGAAAGAGCTAACACAAACTTGTTTTTTGCACTTACTTAACTTTGGAAGTTGAACAACTTGTGATGTTCAGTGTTGCTCCACATCAACGCTTAGTTTGGGAAGCAGTTTTACACTGCATTTCAAAGTACGTTTTGAAAAGAAGCTTACTTTTGCGAGAGAAGCATGTTGTTTTTCAGTCAAAATCTGAACTTTTCCTAGGAGTATCAGAAAGATCTTTGGGAGAATGATTCCACTGAGGGACCTGATTATCATACCTAAAGATCTTTGTTACAACTGCACGTTGAGTTTTGGGCCTCATAATGCACTAAACTTTCAAAGCAAACTAAGACTAAAGAAACCCTCTTCCATCAAAATGTTAAGATTTTACACAAACTTGTTCTTCCACTTCCTTAACTTTCGAAGTTGAACTTGTGATGTTCAGTGTTACTCTACTTCAACTTTAAGTTTTGGAAGCAGTTTCACAGTTTATTTCAAAGGACATTTTGAAATGAAGCTTACTTTCATGAGAGAAGCATGTTGTTTTTCAGCCAAAATCTCTAATTTTCCTTGGAGTATCAGAAAGATCTTTGGCAGAATGACTCCAGTCATGGACCTGATTTTTATACCTAAAGATCTTTGTTGTAGCTGCAAGATTTGTTTTGGGCCTAAGTATACACTACACTTTCAAAGCAAACTAAGACTAAGAAATTCTCGTCCAACGAAATGTTAAGAAAGAACTAACACAAACTTGTTTCTTCCACTTACTTAACTTTTGAAGTTGAACAACGTGTGATGTTCAGTGATGTTCCACATAAACTCTTAGGGAAGCAGATTTACACTGTATTACAAAGTAGGTTTTGAAAAGAAACGTACTTTCGTGAGTTAAGCATGTTGTTTTTCAGTCAAAATCAGTACTTTTCCTAGTAGTATCAGAAAGATCTTTGGCAGAATGACTCCTCTCATGGAGCTGATTTTCATACCTAAAGGTATTTGTGGTAGCTGCAAGTTGATTTTTGGGCCTAAGAATGCACTAGACTTTGAAACCTAAGACTAAAGAAACCCTCTTCCAACGAAATGTTAAGAAAGAACTAGCACAAACTTGTTTCTTCCACTTACTTAACTTTGGAATTTGAACAACATGTGATGTTCAGTGTTCCTCTACTTAAGCTTTTAGTTTTGGAAGCAGTTTTACACTGTATTTTAAAGTACGTTTGGAAAAAAAGCTTACTTTCGTGAGATAAGCATGTGGTTTTTCAGCCAAAATCTGTACGTTTCCTTGGTGTATCAGAAAAATCTTCGGCAGAATGACTGCACTCATAGAGCTGATTTTCATACCTAAAGATCGTTGTTATAGCTGGAAGTTGAGTTTTTGGATTAAGAATGCACTACTCTTTGAAAGCAAACTAAGACTAAAGAAACCCTCTTCCAACGAAGCGTTTAGAAAGAGCTAACACAAACTTGTTTTTTGCACTTACTTAACTTTGGAAGTTGAACAACTTGTGATGTTCAGTGTTGCTCCACATCAACGCTTAGTTTGGGAAGCAGTTTTACACTCCATTTCAACGTACGTTTTGAAAAGAAGCTTACTTTTGCGAGAGAAGCATGTTGTTTTTCAGTAAAAATCTGAACTTTTCCTAGGAGTATCAGAAAGATCTTTGGGAGAATGATTCCACGGAGGGACCTGATTATCATACCTAAAGATCTTTGTTACAGCTGCACGTTGAGTTTTGGGCCTCATAATGCACTAAACTTTCAAAGCAAACTAAGACTAAAGAAACCCTCTTCCATCGAAATGTTAAGAAAGAATTTACACAAACGTTTTCTTCCACTTCCTTAACTTTCGAAGTTGAACTTGTGATGTTCAGTGTTACTCTACTTCAACTTTAATTTTGGAAGCAGTTTCACAGTTTATTTCAAAGGACATTTTGAAATGACGCTTACTTTCATGAGAGAAGCATGTTGTTTTTCAGCCAAAATCTCTACTTTTCCTTGGAGTATCAGAAAGATCTTTAGCAGAATGACTCCAATCATGGACCTGATTTTTATTCCTAAAGATCTTTGTTGTAGCTGCAAGATTTGTTTTGGGCCTAAGTATACACTACACTTTCAAAGCAAACTAAGACTAAGAAACACTCTTCCAACGAAATGTTAAGAAAGAACTAACACAAACTTGTTTCTTCCACTTACTTAACTTTTGAAGTTGAACAACGTTTGTTCAGTGATGTTCCACATAAACTCTTAGTTAGGGAAGCAGATTTACACTGTATTACAAAGTACGTTTTGAAAAGAAACGTACTTTCGCGAGTTAAGCATCTTGTTTTTCAGTCAAAATCTGTACTTTTCCTAGTAGTATCAGAAAGATCTTTGGCAGAATGACTCCTCTCATGGAGCTGATTTTCATACCTAAAGATTTTTGTGGTAGCTGCAAGTTGATTTTTGGGCCTAAGAATGCACTAGACTTTGAAACCTAAGACTAAATAAACCCTCTTCCAACGAAATGTTAAGAAAGAGCACAAACTTGTTTCTTCCACTTACTTAACTTTGGAAGTTGAACAACATGTGATGTTCAGTGTTCCTCTACTTAAACTTTTAGTTTTGGAAGTAGTTTTACACTGTATTTCAAAGTACGTTTTGAAAAGAAGCTTACTTTTGCGAGTTAAGCATGTTGTTTTTCAGCCAACATCTGTACTTTATCTTGGAGTGTCAGAAAGATCTTTGGCAGAATGACTCAACATGGAGATGATTTTCATACCTAAAGTCTTTCTTGTTCCAGCAAGTTGGGTTTTGAGCCTAAGAATGAGCTACACTTTCAAGGCAAACTAAGACTAAAGAAACACTTTTTGAACGAAATGTTAAGAAAGAACTAGCACAAACTTGTTTCTTCCACTTACTTAACTTTGGAAGTTGAACAACTTGTGATGTCCAGTGTTGCTCTACATCTACTCTTAGTATTGGAAGCAGTTTTACACTGTATTTCAAAGTACGTTTTGAAAAGAAGCTTACTTTAACAAGTTAAGCATGTTGTTTTTCAGCCAAAATCTGTACTTTTCCTTGCAGTATCAGAAAGATCTTTTGCAGAATGACTCCACTCATGGCCCTGATTTTCATACCTAAAGATCTTTGTTGTAGCTGCAAGATTTGTTTTGGGCATAAGAATGCACTGCACTTTCAAAGCAAATTAAGACTAAAGAAACCCTCTTTCAAAGAAATGTTAAGAAAGAACTAACACAAACTTCTTATGCCCAAACTAGAAACTTAACTTGTGGTTAAGTTATCCTAAACCATAATCCTAACCCTAACACTATCCCTAAACACTAAACCTAACCCTAACCCTATGATACTTGTGTTAGCTGCAAGTTGAGTTTTGGGCCTAAGAATGCACTACACATTCCAAGCAATCTAAGCGTAAAGCAGGCCTCTTCCAACGAAATGCTACGATCTTTCTGCTAGGGTGATGATTAAAGTTTGGCTTAGGGATAGGTTGAGGGTTAGAGTTAGAGTTTAAGGATAGTGTTAAGGTTAGTGTTAGGGTTGAGGAATAGTGCTAGGGTGAGAGTTAAAGTTTAAGGATAGTGTTAGAGTTAGGGTTAGGGTTCGGGTTTAAGGATAGTGTTAGGGATAGGGTTAGGGTTGAGGGCTAGTTTTAGGGTTAGGGATTAGGGATAGTCTTAGGGTTAGGGTTTAGGGATAGTGTTACGGTTAGGGTTAGGGTTGAGGGATAGTGTTAGGGTTAAGGTTTAGGGATAGTGTTAGGATTAGTATTAGGGTTGAGGAATAGTGTTAGAGTTAGGGTTACGGTTTAGGGATACTGTTAGGGTTACTGTTTAGGGATAGTGCTAGGATTAGGGGTGGGGTTTAGAGATATTGTTAGGGTAAGGGTTACTGTTTAAGGATAGTGCTAGGGTTAGGGTTAGGGTTTAAGAATAGTGCTAGCATTGTGGTTAGAATTAGGGTTTAAGGATACTGCTAGGGTTAGGGTTAGGATGGAGGGATATTTTTAGTGTTAGGGTTACTGTTAAGGGATTGTGTTAGGGTTAGGGGTGGGGTTTAGAGATAGTGTTAGGGTTAGGGTTAGAGTTAGGGTTTAAGGATAGTGCTAGGGTTAGTGTTACAGTTAATGATAGTGTTAGGGTTAGGGTTACGGTTTAGGGATAGTGCTAGGGTTAGGGTCAGAGTTTAGGGCTAGTGTTAGGGTTAGGGTTACTGTTTAAGGATAGTGCTAGTGTTAGAGTTAGGGTTGAAGGATAATGTTAGGGTTAAGATTAGGGCTTAGGGTTTAAAGTTAGTGTTAGTCTTAGGGTTATGGTTGTTGTATAGTGTTAGGGTTAGGGCTTAGGGATAGTGTTAGGATTAGTGTTAGGGTTCAGGAATAGTGTTAGGGTTAGGCTTAGGGTTACTGCTTAGGGATAGTGTTAGGGTTAGGATTAGGGTTTTGGATAGTGTTAGGGTTACTGTTTAAGGATAGTGCTTGGGTTAAGATTAGGGTTGAAGGAAAGTGTTAGGGTTAGGGTTTGGTTTTATGGATAGTATTAGGTTTAGGGTTAGGGTTTAGGGCTAGTGTTATGGTTAGGGTTACTGTTTAAGGATAGTGCTAGTGTTAGGGATAAGGTTTAAGGATAGTGTTAGGGTTAGGGTTAAGTTTTAGGGATAGTGTCAGGGTTAGGGTTACGGTTTAACGGATATTTTTAGGGTTAGGGTTAATGTTAGGGTTTAAGGATAGTGTTAAGTTTAGTGTTATGGTTGAGGGATAGTGATAGTGTTAGGGTTTATGGATAGTCTTAGGGTTAGGGTTTTGGTATAGTGTTAGGGTTAGTGTTACTGTTTAAGGATAGTGCTAGGGTTGAGGTTAGGGTTTAAGGATAGTTTTAGGGTTAGGGTTAATGTTAGGGTTTAAGGATAGTGTTAGGTTAGGGTTCAGGTTGAGGGAAAGTGTTATAGTTAGGGTTTAGGGATAGTGTTAGGGTAAGGGTTTAAGGATAGTGTTAGGGTTTGTGTTAGGTTGGAGGGATAGTGTTGGGGTTATGGTTATGGTTGATGGATACTGATAGGGTTAGAGTTACTGTTTAGGGATAGTGCTAGGGTTAGGGTTAGGGTTTAAGGATAGTGTTAGCGTTAGTGTTAGGGTTTACGGGTAGTGTTAGGGTAGTGTTAGGTTTAGGGTTAGGGTTTAGGATGAGGGTTACGGTTAGGGTTACTGTTTAGGGATAGTGCCAGGGTTAGGGTTAGGCTTTAGGGCTAGTGTTAGGGTTAGGGTTACTGTTTAAAGATAGTGCTAGGGTTAGGGTTAGGGTTTAAGGATCATGCTAGGATTAGGTTTATAGTTATAGTTTAAGGATAGTGTAAGGGTTAGGGTTAGGTTTGAGGGATAGTGTTAGAGTTAGGTTTACTGTTTAGGGATAGTGCTAGGATGCGGATTAGTGTTTAGGAATAGTGTTAGGGTTAGGGTTACTGTTTAAGGATAATGCTAGGGTTATGATTAGTGTTTAAGGATAGTGTTAGGGCTAAAGTTAGGGTTTAGGAATAGGGTTACGGTTATGGTTACTGTTTAGGGATAGTGTTGGGGTTAGGGTTAGGGTTAGGGTTACTGTTTACGGATATTGTTACGGTTAGGGTTACCATTTAGGGATAGTGCTAAGGCTAGGGTTAGGGTTTAAGGATAGTGTTCGGTTTTACTGTTAGGGTTTTTGACAGTGTTAGGGTTAGAGATAGGGTTTAAGAATAGGGTTAGGGTTAGGGTTACTGTTAAGAGATAGTGCTAGGGTTAGCGTAAGGCTTTAGGGCTAATGTTAGGCTTAGGGTTACTGTTTTAGGATAGTGCTAGTGTTAGGGTGATGGTTTAAGGATAGTGTTAGGGTTAGGGTTAGTGTTAGGGTTTAAGGATAGGTTAGGGTTAGGGTTGAGGGCTAGTGTTAGGGTTAGGGCTAAGGTTGAGGGATAGTTTTGGGTTAGGGTTATGTTTTAGGGATAGTGTTAGGGTTAGTCTTAGGGTTTAGGGCTAGTGTTAGGTTTCGGGTTACTGTTTTAAGATTGTGCTATTGTTAGAGTTAGTGTATAAGGATAGTGTTAGGGATGGGGTTAAGCTTTTGAGATAGTTTTAGGGTTAGGCTTATGGTTTAGGAATAGGATTAGGGTTAGTGTTAATTTTAGGGATCGTGCTATGGTTAGGGTTAGGGTTAAGGACTAGTTTTAGGGATAGGGTTACTGTTTAAGAGTACTGGTCGGTTTAGGTTTAGGGTTTAAAGATAGTTTTAGGGTTTGGGTTAAAGTTTCTTTATAGTGCTAGGGTTAGGGTTATGGTTTAAGGATGGTGTTAGGGTTACAAATAGGGATAGGGTTTAGAGATAGTGTTAGGGTTAGGGTAATGGTATACGGATACTGTTATGTTTAGTGCTACGAGTTAGGTATAGTGCTAGGATTAGGGTTAGGCTTTAGGTCTAGTGTTAGGGTTAGGGTTACTGTTTATGGATAGTGCTAGGGTTAGGGTTAGGGTTTAAGGAGAGTTTAGGATTAGGGTTAGGGTTAGAGTTGAAGTATAGTGTTAGGGTTGATTATGAATAGGATTAGGGTTGGGTTATTGTTTAGGGATAGTGCTAGGGTTAGTGTTAGGGTTAAGGGCTAGTGTTAGGGATAAGGTTACAGTTAAAGGCCAGTGCTAGGGTTAGGTTTAGGATTAAAGGATATTGTTAGGGTTAGGTTTACAGTTTAGGGATAGTGCTAGGGTTAGGGTTAGGATTAAGGACTACTGTTAGGGTTAGGGTTACTGTTTAAGGATAGTGCTAGGGATAGGGTTATGCTTTAGGGAGAGTCTTAGGGTTAGTGTTAGTGTTCGGGTTTAGGAATAGGATTAGGGTTAGGGTTACAGTTTAGGGTTAATGCTAGAGTTAGGGTTAGGGTTTAAGGATAGTGTGAGGGTTAGGGTTACTGTTTAGGGATACTGCTACAGTTGGGGTTAAGTTTTAGGGCTAGTGTTAGGGTTAGGGTTACTGTATAAGGATAGTGCAAGGGTTATGGTTAGGGTTTAAAGATAGTGTTAGGGTTAGGGTTAGGGTTTAGGGAGGATGTTAGGGTTAGGTTTATGGTTTACGGATACTGTTAGGCTTAGGGTTACAGTTTACGGATAGTGCTAAGTTTAGGGTTATGTTTTACGGATAGTGTTCTGGTTAGGGTTAGCGTTTAAGCATAGTGTTAGGGATAAGGTTATGGTTTAGGTATAGGTTAGGGTTAGGGTTACTGTTTAGGGTTAGTGCTAGGGTTTTTGTTAGGCTTTAGGGCTAGTGTTAGGTTTAGGGTTACTGTTTAAGGATAGTGCTAGGGTTAGGGTTAGTGTTTAAGGATAGTTTTAGGGTTAGGGTTAGGTTTGAAATATAGTGTTAGGGTTAGGGTTATGGTTCAGGGATAGAGATAGGGTTAGGATTACTTTTTTGGGATATTGCTATGGTTAGGGTTAGAGTTTAGGAATAGTGTTAGCGTTAGCGTTACTTTTTAAGGATATTGCTAGGGTTAGGGTTAGGGTTTAAGGAGTGTGTTCGGATTAGTGTTACGGTTTAGGGATAGTGTTTGTGTTAGAGTTAGGGAGTAGGAATATGGTTACGGTTAGGGTTAATGTTTAGGTATTGTGCTAGGGTTAGGATTAGGGTTTAGGGCTAGTGTTATGGTTAGGGGTAATGTTTAAGGATAGTGCTAGGGTAAGGGTTAGGGTTTAAGGATAGTGTTATGGTTACGGTTAGAGTTAGGGTTTAAGGATAGTGTTAGGGTTAGGGTTAGGGTTGAGGGCTAGTGTTACGGTTAGGGTTACTGTTTAAAGATAGTGCTAGGGTTAGGGTTAAGGTTTAAGGATAGTGTTAGGGTTGGGGTTAGGGTTAGGGTTTAGGGATAGTGTTAGTGTTAGGGTTACGGTTTACGGATATTATTAGCGTTAGGCTTACAGTTTAGGGATAGTGCTTGGTTATGGTTAGGGTTTAAGAATAGTGTTAGGGTTAGGGTTAGGGTTTGGTATAGTGTTAGTGTTAGGGTTAGGCTTTAGGGATAGGGTTTAGTTAGTGTTATTGTTTAAGGATAGTGCTAGGGTTAGGGTTATGCTTTAGGGCTAGAGTTAGGGTTAGGATTACTGTGTTAGGATAGTGCTAGGGTTAAGGTTAGGGTTTAAGGATAGTGTTAGGGTTAGTGTTAGGGTTAAAATATAGTGTTAAGGTTAGGGTTACGGTTGAATGATAGTGTTAGTGTTAGGGTCTAGGGATAGTGTTAGGATTAATGTTAGGGTTTAGGAAGAGTGTTAGGGTTAGGATTACGGTTTAGGGATAGTGTTAGGGTTAGGGATACTGTTTAGGGATAGTGCTATGGTTAGGGTTAGGGTTTAAGGATAATGTTAGTGTTAGAGTTAGGGTTAGGGTTTAGGAATAGTGTTAGGGTTAGTGTTAGGGTTAGAGATACTGTTTAGGGATAGTGCTAGGGTTAGGGTTAGGATTTAGGGTTATTGTTAGGTTAATGGTTACTGTTTAAGGATAGTGCTATGGTTAGTGTTAGGGTTTAATGATAGTGTTAGGTTTAGGGTGATGGTTGATGGATAGTTTTAGGGTTACTATTGAGGGATACACTTAGTGTTAGGGTTTAGGGAAAGTTTTAGGGTTAGGGTTTAAGGATAGTGTTAGGGTTAGCGTTATTTTGGAGGGATAGTGTTAATGTTAGGGTTACGGTTTTGGAATAGTGTTAGGTTTAGGTTTGGGCTTTAGGGCTATTGTTAGGGTTAGGGTTACTGTTTTAGTATAGTGCTAGGGTTAGGCTTAGGCTTTAAGGACAGTTTTAGGGTGACGGTTAGGGTTGAGGGATAGTGTAAGGGTTTGGATTTAGGGCTAGTGTTAGGGTTACTGTTTAAAGATAGTTCTAGGGTTAGGGTTAGAGTTTAAGAATAGTGTTAGTGTTAGGTTTAGGGTTTAGGAATAGGATTAGGGTTAAGGTTACACTTTAGGGATAGTGCTAGAGTTAGGGTTAGGGTTTAGTACTAGTTTTAGTGATAGGGTTACTGTTGAAGGATAGTGCTACGGTTAGGTTTCGGGTTTAGGGATTGTGTCAGGGTTAGGGTTACGTTTTAGGAATAGTATTCGGGTTAGTGTTACTCTTTAGGGATAGTGCTAAGGTTAGGGTTAGGGTTTAGGGATTGTGTCAGGGTTAGAGTTAGGGTTTAGGGATAGTTTTAGGGTTAGGGTTTTAGGATAGTGTTAGAGTTAGTGTTATGGAGGAGGGATAGATTTAGGCTTAGGGTTACAGTTTAAGGATAGTGTTAGGGTTGGTCTAAGGGTTTAGGGCTAGTGTTAGGGTTAGGGTTACTGTTTAAAGATACTGCTAGTGTTTGGGATAGGTTATAAGGATAGTGTTAGGGTTAGGGTTATGGTTAGGGTTTAGGGATAGATTTAGGTTTAGGGTTAGGGTTTAGGAATAGGATTAGGGTTAGTGTTATTGTTTAGGGATAGTGCTAGGGTTATGGTTAGGGTTTAGGCCTAGTGTTAGGGATAGTGTTACAGTTTAAGGCTAGTGCTAGGGTTAGGTTGAGGGTTTAACGATATTGTTAGGGTTAGGGTTACAGTTTAGGGACATAGCTAGGGTTAGGGTTAGGTGTTAGGGCTAGTGTTAGGGTTAGGGTTACTGTTTAAGGATAATGCTATGGTTAGGATACTGGTTTAAGGATAGTGTTAGGGTTAGGGTTAGGGTTAGGGATAGGGTTTAGGGATAGTGTTAGGGTCAGGGTTATGGTTTACGGATACTGTTAGGGTTAGGGTCAAGGTTTAGGGATTGTGCTAGGGTTAGGGTTAGGGTTTAATGATAGTCTTAGGGTTAGGGTTAGGGTTTGGGATAGTGATATTTTAGTGTTAGGATTTAGGAATAGGGCTTGTTTTAGGGTTACTGTTTAGGGATAGTGCTAGGGTTATAGTTAGCCTTTAGGGCTAGTGTTAGGGTTAGGATGACTGATTTAAGATAGTGCTAGGGTTAGGGTTAGGGTTTAAGGATAGTGTTAGGGAAATAGTTAGGTTTTAAAGATAGTGTTAGGGTTAGGGTTAGGGTTGAGGATAGTGTTAGTGTTAGGGTTTACGTATAGTGTTAGGATTAGGGTTAGGTTTGAGGAATAGTGTTAGGGTTAGGGATACGGTTTAGAGATAGTGTTAGGGTTAGGGTTACACTTTCAGGATAGTGCTAGGGTTAGGGTTAGGGTTTAGGGATAGTGTTAGGCTTTGGGTTACTGTATAATGATAGTGCTAGGGTTAGGGTTAGGCTTTAAGAACAGGGTTAGGGTAGGGTAAGGGTTAGAGTTTAAGGATAGTGCTAGGGTTACGGTTAGGATTTAGGGCTAGTGTTAGGCTTAGGCTTACTGTTTAAGGATAGTGCTTGGGTTAGTGTTATGGTTTAATTATAATGTTTGGATTATGGTTAGGGTTAGGGTTTAGGGATACTGTTAGGGTTAGGGTTACGGTTTAAGTATACTCTTAGGGTTAGGTTTTCGGTGTATGGATAGTGCTAGGGTTAGGTTTAGGCTTTAGGGCTATTGTTATGGTTAGTGTTACTGTTTATGGATAGTGGTAGGGGTAGGGTTAGGGTTTAAGGATAGTGTTAGGGTTAGGGTTAGAGCTTAAGGATAGTGTTAGGGTTAGAGTTAGTGTTGAGGGATAGTTTTAGGGTTAGGTTTTAGGGATACTCTTAGGGATAGGGTTTAGGGATGGTGTTAGGGTTAGGGTTAGGGTTGAGGGATAGTTTTAGGGTTAGGGGTTAGGGATAGTGTTTGAATTAGTGATAGCATTGAGCAATAGTGTTAGGGTTTCGGTTAGTGTTTTCGGATAGTGTTAGTGTTATGGTTAATGTTTAAGGATGGTGCTAGGGTTAGGGTTAGTTTTTAAGGATAGTGTTAGGGTTAGGGTTAAGGTTTAGGTATAGGGTTAGGGTTACAGTTTAGGGATAGTGCTATTGCTAAGGTTAGGGTTTAGGGCTAGTGTTAGGGTTAGAGTTACTGTTTAAGGATAGTGCTAGGGTTAGGGTTAGGGTTTAAGGATAGTGTTAGGGTAAGGGTTAGGGTTGCGGGATAGTGTTAGGGTCAGGGTTTAGGGATAGTCTTAGAGTGAGGGTTTAGGGATAGTTTTAAGGTTAGGGTTTAAGGATAGTGTTAGGGTTAGGGTTACAGTTTAGTGATAGTGTTAAGGTTAGGTTTACTCTTTAAGGATAGTGCTAGGGTTAGGGTTAAGGGTTTAAGGATAGTGTTAGGGTTGGGGTAGTGTTTAGGGACAGTGTTAGGGTTAAGGTTAGATTTTACGAATAGGGTTAGTTTTAAGGTTACTGTTTAGGGATAGTGCTTGAGTTAGGTTTATATTTTAAGGATAGTGTTAGGGTTAGTGATAGGGTTTAAGGATAGTGTTAGGGTTAGGTTTAGGGTTGACGGATATTGTTAGGGTTAGGGTTACTGTTTAGTGATAGTGCTAGGGTTAGGGTTTTGGTTTAGGGATACAGTTAGGGTTAGGGTTATTGTATAAGGATATTGTTGGGTTAGGGTTAGGGTTTAGCGCTAGTGTTAGGGTTAGGGTTCCTGTTTAAGTATAGTGCAAAGGTAGAGTTAGGGTTTAAGTATAGTGTTTGGGTTAGGGTTTGGGCTTAAGGATAGTGTGAAGGTTAGGGTTAGGATTGAGGGATAGTTTTAGAGGTAGGGTTATGGTTTATAGGTAATTTTAGGGTGAGAGTTATTGTTTAGGGATAATGCTCGGTTAGAGTTAGGGTTTAGGGATACTGTTAGGGTTATGTTTTCTGTATAAGGATAGTTCCAGGGTTAGGGTTAGGGATAAGGATAGTGTTAGGGTTATTGTTAGGGTTAGTGTTTAAGGATAATGTTAGGGTTAGGGTTGTTTTTAGGGATAGTGTTAAGTTTAGGGTTACGTTTTAGGGATAGTGTTAGGGTTAGGGTTACTGCTTAAGGATAGTGCCAGGGTTAGGGTTAGGGTTTAAGTATAGTGTTCGGGTTAGGGATAGGGTTTAGGGATAGTGTTAGGGTTAGGATTAGTGTTTAGGAATAGGGTTAGGGTTAAGGTTAGGATTTAAGGATAGTTTTAGGGTTAGGGTTAGGGTTTAGGGACAGTATTAAGGTTAGGATTAGTGTTTAGAAATAGGGTTAGGATTATTGTTACTGTTTAGGGATAGTGCTAGGGTTAGGGTTAGCGTTTAGGGATTGTGTTAGGTTTAGGGTTACAGTTTAAGGATAGTGCTATTGTTGAGGTATGGGTTTAAAAATAGTGTTTGGGTAAGGATTAGGATTTAGGGATAGTGTTAGGGTTAGGGTTAGGGTTTCAGAATAGGGTTAGGGTTAGGGTTACTGTTTAGGGATAATGCTAGGGTTAGGGTTAGCGTTTAGGGCTAGTGATAGGTATAGGGTTACTGTTTATGGATAGTGCTAGGGTTAGGGTTAAGGGTTAAGGTTAGTTTTAGTGTTATGGTTAAATTTAGGGTTTAAGGATAGTGTTAGGTTTAGAGTTAGAGTTGAGGGATAGAGTGAGGGTTAGGTTTAATGTTTAGGGATAGTGCTAGGGTTAGGGTTAGGGTTTAAGGATCGTGTTAGGGTTAGGTAGGAGGGATATTGTAAGGGTTAGGGTTAGGGTTTAGGGTTAGGGTTAGAGTTAGGGTTTAAGGACAGCGTTAGTGATAATGTTAAGGTTAGGGTTTAGGGTTAGTGTTAAGGTTAGTGTTAGGGTTTAGAGATAGGGTTAGGTTTAGGGTTTAAGGATAGTATTAGAGTTAGGGTTAGGGTTGAGGGATAGTTTTAGGGTTAGGGTTACAGTTTAAGGATAGTGTTAGGGTTAGGGTTAGGGTTTAGGGCTAGTGCTAGGTTTAGGGTTACTCCTTAACGATAGTGCTAGGGTTAGGGTTACGGTTAGGATAAACAGTAACAGTGACCCTAACCCAAACACTATTCCTAAACCCTAACCTTAACACTATTACTATCCTTTAACAGTAACCTTAATCCTGAAACTGTCTCTAAACCATAACCCTAATCCTAGCACTATCCCAAAACGGTAACCCTAACACTTACACTATACCAAAAACATAACCCTAACCCTAACACTATTCATCACCCCTAACAATCATCCTAACACTATCCCTAAACCTTACCACTAACATTATCCCTCAACCCTAACCCTAACCCTAGCACTATCCCTAAACAGTAACCCAAACCCTAACAGTATCCTTAAACCCTAACCCTAACCCTAGCACTACCCTTAAACAGTAAATCTATCCTAACACTAGCACTAAACCCTAACCCTACCCCTAGCACTTACCCTAAACAGTAACCCTAACCCTAATCTTATGCCTAAACCCTAACACGAACCATAAGACTATACCTAATCCTTAACCCTAACCCTAACTCTAATCCTAGCACTGTCCTTAAACAGTAACCCTAACCTTAACACTAGCCCTAAACCCTAATCCTAACCCTAACACTAACCATAAACACTATTCCTAACCCTCATTCTATTCCTAAACCATAACCCTAAACCTAACCCTAACACTATCCTTAAACCCTAACCTTAAGACTAACCCTAAATCCAAACCTTAACCCTATCCTTCAACTAAAACCCTAACCAAAACACAATCCTTAAACCCTAACCCTAACCCTATACCTAACCCTAACCCTAACACGATCCTTAAACCTTAACCCTAACTCTAACACTATCCTAAAACAGTAATCCTAACCCTAACATTAGCCCTAAAGTCTAACTCTAACCATAGCCCTATCCCTAAACCATAACCTTAACACTAACATATCCATAAACAGTAACCCTCACCCTGACACTATCCCTACACCCTAACCCTAGTCCTAACCCTAACACTATCCTTAAATCATAACCCTAAACCTAGCACTATCCTTAAACAAATACCCTAAACCTAACACTATCCCTCTACCCTAACCTAAAACAAACTATCCTTAAACAGTAACCCTAACCCTAATATTATCCCTAAACAGTAACCCTAACAGTAGCACTATCCCAAAACAGTAACCCTAACTGTAAAACTATCCCTAAACCGTTACACGAACCCTAATACTATACCTCAACCCTAACCCTAACCCTAACACAATGCTTAAACCCTAACCCTAACCCTAACTCTAACATTATCCTTAAACCCTAACCCTAACCCTAGCACTATCCCTCAACACTAACCCTAACCCTAACATTATCCTTAAACCCTAACCCTAACCCTAGCACTGTCCTTAAACAGTAAGCCTAACCTTAACACTATCTCTAAACCCTAACACTAACCTTACCACTATCTCTACACAGAAACCCTAACCCTAGCACTATTCCTAAACAGTAACCCTAACACTAACCCTATTCCTAAACCCTAACCCTAAGCCTAAGACTACCACGAAGCCCTAACCATAACCCTAACACTACCCCTAAGCACTAACCCTAACCCTAACCCTAACACTATCCCTAAACGGTAACACTAACCCTAACACTATTCCTCAAACCTAACACAAATTCTAACATTACCCCTAAACCCTAACTCTAACACTATCACTGAACCCTAACACTAACACTATCCTTAAACCCTAACCCTAACCCTAGCACTCTCCTTAAACAGAAACCCTAACCCTAACACTATCCTTAAACCCTCACCCTAACCCTAGCACTATACTTACACAGTTACCCTATCCCTAACACTAGCCCTAAACCCTAACATGAAACCTAGCACTATCCCTAAACAGTAACAGTAACACTAATCCTATTCATAAACCCTAACCCTAACAAAATCCTTACACCCTAACCCTAACCCTAGCACTATCCCTAAACCACAACCCTAACCCTAACAATATCCATAAACAGTCACCCTATCACTAACATTATCCCTCCAACCTAACTGTAACCCTAACACTATCATTAAACCCTCACGCTAACACTATCCCTAAACCCTCACCCTAACCCTAAGACAATCCTTAAACCCTAACACTAACCCTAACTCTAACACTATCCTTAAACCCTAACCCTATCCCTAGTACTATTCATAAACAGTAACCCTAACCATAACACTATCCTTAAACCCTAACCTAAGCCTAGGACTATCCCTAAACAGTAACCCCAACCCTTACAGTATCCATAAACCGTAACCCTAACCCTAACGCTATCCCACAAACCTAACCCTAACCCCAAGACTATCCTTAAAGACTAACTCTAACCCTAACCCTAAAACTATCCTTAAACCATAATCCTAACCCTAGCACTATCCTTAAACAGTAACCCTATCCCTAACACTAGCCCTAAAACCTAACCCTAACCCTAGCACTATCCCTAAACAGTAACACTAACCCTAACCCTATTGGTAAACCCAAACCGAAACCCTAACCGTATACCTCAACCCTAACCCTAACCCCAACAGTATCCTTAAACCCTAACCCTAACCCTAGCACTATACTTAAACAGTAACCCAGACACTAACACTCTCCCTAAACTCTAACCCTAACCCTAGCACTATCCCTAAACAGAAACCCTAAACCTAACACTATTTTTAAACCATAACCCTAACCTTAACACTATCCCTTAACAATAACCCTAAACCTAACACTGTCCCTAAACCCAAACACTAAGACTATCCCTAAACTCTATCCCTAAAATTATCCTTCAACCCAAAACCTAACCCTAAAAAAATCCTTAAACCATAACCCTTGCCCTAACCTTAATCCTATTCCTAATCCCTAACCCTATAACAAACACTATACCAAACCCTAACCCTAACACTAACAACATCCTTAAACACTAACCCTAACCCTAGCACTATCCCTAAACCGTAACCCTAACCCTAACAGTATCGATAAACCGTAACCATAACCCTAACACTATCCCTAAACCCTAACCTTAACCCTAACCCTAACACTATCCTTAAATCATAACCCTAACCCTAGCACTATCTCTAAAAAGTAACCCTAACCCTAACAGTATCTGTAAACCGTAACCCTAAACATAAAAATATACCTCAACCCTAACCTTAACCCTAAGCTTAACACTATCCTAAAACCCTAACTTTAACCTTAACACTCTCCTTACACCCTTACTCGAACCATAGCACTATCCTTAAACAGTAACCCTAACCCTAAACCTATTCCTAAACAATAAAAATAACCATAACACTATGCCTAAACCCTAACCCTAACTATCCTTAAACAGTAACCCAAACTCTAACACTATTCCTAAACTCTAACCCTATCCCTAGCACTAGCCCTAAACAGTAATACTAACCCTAACACTATCCATAAACCGTAACCCTAACCTTAATACTAACCATCAACACTAACCCTAACCCTAACACTATCCTGAAACCTTAACCCTAACCCTAACCCTAGCACTATCCTAAAAGAGTAACCTTATCCCTAACACTAGCCCTAAACCCTAACCCTAACCCTAACCCTAGCACTATCCCTAAATAGTAAGCCTAAACCTAACCCCATTCCTTAGCCCTAACCCTAACCCTAACACAATCCTTAGACCCTAATCCTAACACTAGCAATATCCTTAAACAGTAACCCTAACCAAATATTATCTCTAAACCCTAACCCTAACCCTAGCACTATCCCTAAACAGTAACTCTAATCCTAACCCTATTCCTCAACCCTAATCCTAACCCTAGCACTACCCCTAAACACTAACCCTAACCCTAACACTATCCTTAAACCCTAACCCTAACCCTAGCACTATCCCTAAACAGTAACCCTAACCCTGACAGTATCTGTAAACTGTAAACCTAATTCTAACAATGTCCCTCAACTCTAACCCTAACCCTAACCCTAAAACTATCCTTAAACACTAACTCTTACACTAACCCTAACACTGTCATTAAACCATTACCCTAATCTTAGCACTATCCTTAAACAGTAACCCAAAGCCTAAACCTATTCTTAAACACTACCCTAAAGCTAACAATATCCCTAAACCTAACACTATCCTTAAACCCTAACCCTAACCCTAACACTATCCTTAAACAGTAACCATAGCCCCAACACTATTCCTAAACTCTAACCCTAACCCTAGCACTATCCCTAAACCGTAACCGTAACCCTAACAATATCCGTAAACCATAACCTTAATCCTAACACTATCCCTAAACCCTAACCCTAACACTAACCCTAACACTATCCTTAAACCATAACCTTAACCCGAGCACTATCCTTAAACAGTAACCCTAACCCTAACACTATCCTTAAACAGTAAACATAGCCCCAACACTATTCCTAAACTCTAACCCTAACCCTAGCACTATCCCTAAACATTAACCCTAACACTAACACTATCCTAAAACCCTAACACTAGCGCTATCCTTAAAAAGTATACCTATCCCTAACACTAGCCCTGAACCCTAACCCTAACACTAGCACTAACCCTCAACTGTAACCCTAACCCTAATCCTATTCCTAAAACCTAACACTAACCCTAAGACTAGACCTAAACCCTAACCCTAACCCTAACCCTAACCCTAGCACTATCCATAAACAGTAACCCTATCCCTAACACTAGCCCTAAACCCTAACCCTAACCCTACCACTATCCTTAAACAGTAACGCTAACCCTAATTCTATTCCTAAACCCTAACCCTATTCTAACACTAGCCCTAACCCTAACCCTAACCTTAGCACTACCCCTAAACAGTAACCCTAACCCTAATACTATGCCTCAATCCTAACCCTAACCCTAACACTATCGTTAAACCCTAAATCTAACCATAACCCTAACACTATCCTTAAACCCTAACCCTAACCCTAGCACTATCCTTAAACAGTAACCGTAACCCTAACAGTTGCCCTAAAACCTAACCCTATCCCTTGCACTATCCTAAACAGTAAGCATAACCCTAACACTAACCCTATTCCTAAACCCTAACCCTAAGCCTAAGACTACCACGAAGCCCTAACCATAACCCTAACACTACCCCTAAGCACTAACCCTAACCCTAACCCTAACACTATCCCTAAACGGTAACACTAACCCTAACACTATTCCTCAAACCTAACACAAATTCTAACATTGTCCCTAAACCCTAACCCTAACACTATCCCTCAACCCTAACCCTAACACTATCCTTAAACCCTAACCCTAACCCTAACACTATCTTTAAACCCTAACACTAACACTAACACTATCCTTAAACACTAACTCTAACCCTAACCCTAGCACTATCCGTAAACAGTAACCGCTACCTTAACAGTATCCGTAAACAGTAACTCTAACCCTAACACAATCCCTCAACTCTAACCCTAACCCTAACACTATTCTTAAACCCTCACCCTAACCCAGCACTATCCTTACACAGATACCCTATCCCTAACACTAGTCCTAAACCCTAACATGAAACATAGCACTATCCCTAAACAGTAACACTAACACTAATTCTATTCATAAACCCTAACCCTAACACTATCCTTATACCCTAACCCTAACCCTAGCACTATCCCTAAACCACAACCCTAACCCTAACAATATCCATAAACAGTCACCATATCACTAACAATATCCCTCAAACTTAACCATAACCCTAACACTATCATTAAACCCTCACGCTAACACTATCCCTAAACCCTCACCCCAATGCTACGACAATCCTTAAACCCTAACACTAACCCTAACTCTAACACTATGCTTAAACCCTAACCCTATCCCTAGTACTATTCTTAAACAGTAACCCTAACCCTAACACTATCCTTAAACCCTAACATAACCGTACGACTATCCCTAAACAGTAACCCCAACCCTAACACTATCCATAAACCATAACCCTAACCCCAAGACTATCCTTAAAAACTAACTCTAACCCTAACCCTAAAACTATCCTTAAACCATAACCCTAACCCTAGCACTATCCTTAAACAATAACCCTATCGCTAACACTAGACCTAAAACCTAACCCTAACCCTAGCACTATCCCTAAACAGTAACACTAACCCTAACCCTATTCATAAACCCTAACCCTAATCCTAACCATATACCTCAACCCTAACCCTAACCCCAACAGTATCCTTAAACCCTAACCCTAACCCAAGCACTATACTTAAAGAGTAACCCAGACACTAACACTCTCCCTAAACTCTAACCCTAACCCTAGCACTATCCCTAAACAGAAACCCTAAACCTAACACTATTTTTAAACCATAACCCTAACCTTAACACTATCCCTTAACACTAACCCTAACCTAACACAGTCCCTAAACCCAAACCCTAAGACTATCCCTAAACTCTATCCCTAAAACTATACCTCAACCCAAAACCTAACCCTAAAAAAATCCTTAAACCCTAACCCTTGCCCTAACCTTAATCGTATTACTAAACCCTAACCCTATAACGAACACTATCCCAAACCCTAACCCTACACTAACACCATCCTTAAACACTAACCCTAACCCTAGCACTATCCCTAAACCATAACCATAACCCTAACAGTATCCCTAAACAGTAATCCTAACCGAAACACTATCCCTCCAACCTATCTATAACCCTAACACTATCCTTAAGACATAAACTTAAAATTATCCCTAAACCCTCACCCTAAGAATATCCCTAAACAGTAACCCTAACCGAAACACTATCCCTCCAACCTAATCCTAACCCTAACACTATCCTTAATCCCTAAACTTAAAATTATCCCTAAACCCTCACCTTAAGACTATCCCTAAATCCGGACCCTAACACTATCCCTCAACCCTAACCCCAACCCTAACACTATCCTTAAACCATAACACTAACCCTAACCCTAACACTATTCTTAAGCCCTAACCCTAACCCTAGCACTATCCTTAAACAGTAACCTTAACCCTAACACTTGCCCTAAAGCCAAACCCTAACGCTAGCACTATCTCTAAACAACTTCCCTAACCCTAATCTTATTCCTAAACCCTAACACTAACACTACCCCTAAACCCTAACCCTAACCTAACACTGTCCTTAAACCCTAACCCTAAAACTATCCCCAAACCCTCACCCTAACCCTAACACTATACCTAAACCCTAACCCTAAACCTATCCTTAATCAGTATCCCTAACAGTGACAATTTCCCTAAACCCTAACCGTAACCCTTAAACAATCCCTAAACCGTAACCCTAACCCTAGCACTATCACTAAACAGTAAACCTCACCCTAACACTATCCCTAAACAGTAACCCTATCCGTAACTCTTTCCCCCAACCTAACCTTAACCCTAACACTATCCTTAAGCCCTAAACTTGAAACTATCCCTAAACGCTCACCTTAAGACTATCCCTAAACCCGGACCCTAACAATATCCCTCAACCCTAACCCAACCCTAACATAATCCTTAAACGGTAACACTAACCCTAACCCTAACACTATGCTTAAACCCTAAACCTAACCCTAGCACTATCCTTAAACAGTTACCTTAACCCTAACACTTGCCCTAAAGCAAAACCCTAACGCTAGCAATATCCCTAAATAGTAACACTAACCCTACCCATATTACTAAACCCTAACCCTAATTCTAACACTACCCCAAACCCTAACCCTAACCTTAACACTATCCTTAAACACCAACCCTAACCCTAGCACTATCCATAAAATTAACCCTAACCCTAAGAGTATCCACAAACCGTAATCCTAAACCTATCCCTCAACCCAAACCCTAACCCTAATACTATCCCTAAACACTAACTCTAGCCCTTACGCAAACAATATCCTTAAAATCTAACCCGAACCCTAGCACTATCCTTAAACAATAACCCTCACCCTAACACTAGACCTAAACCCTAACCCTAACCCTAGTAATATCCCTAAACAGTAACTCTAACACTAACCTTATTCCTAAACCCTAACCCTAACCCTAACACAATCCCTAAACCCTAACACTATCCTTAAACTCTAATCCTAACCCTAGCACTATCCTTAAACAGTAAGCCAAACCCTAACACTATCCCTAAACCCTAACCCTAACACTAAAATTATTCCTCAACCCTAAAACTAATCCAAACACTATCCCTAAACCATAACCCTAATACTTTTCATCAACCCTAACCCTAACCCTAACACTATCCCTAAACCCTAGCCCTAAGAGTATCCCTAAACCGTAAACCTAAAACTATCCCTCAAAACTAACTCTAACCCTAACACTATCCTTAAACTCTCACCCTAACCCTAACCCTAACACTATCCTTAAACCCTAACCCTAAACCTAGCACTATCCTTAAATAGTAACCCTAACACTAACACTAGCCCTAAAGCCTAACCCTAAATCTAGCACTATCCCTAAACCATAACCGAAACCCTAACATTATCCATAAACCATATCCCTAACCCTCACACTATCCCTAAGCACTAACCCTAACCCTAACACTAACACTATCCTTAAACCATAAGAATAACCCGAGAACTATTCTTAATCAGTAACCAGAACCATAACACTAGCCCTAAACACTAACCCTAACACTAGCACTATCCCTAAACAGTAACCCTATCCGTAATCCTATTCCTAAACTCTAACACTAACCCTAACACTATCCCTAAATTCTAACCCTTACCCTAACTCTAACACTATACTTAAACCCTAACTATAACCAAACAATATCACTAAACCCTAACCCTAACCTGAACAGTATCCTTAAACCATATAACTAACCCTAGCACTATCGTTAAAGAGAACCCCTAACCCTAACACTATCCTAAAAACCAAACCTTAACCCTAGCACTATACTTAAACAGTAATTCTGTCCCTAAAACTAGCCATAAACACTAACCCTAACCCTAGCACATCCCTAAACAGTAACCCTATCCCTAATCATATTCCTAAACCCTAACCCTAACAATAACACTATCCCAAAAACCTAACCCTAAGACTATCCCTAAGTTCTAACCCTAAGCCTATCCCTCAACCCAAACCCTAAACCTAACACAATCCTTCAACCCTAACCCTAACGCTAAACCTAACCCTAACCCTAAAACTATCTTTAAACCCTAACCCTAAGACTAGCACTATACCTAAACAGTAACCATAACCCTAACCCTATTCCTAAACCCTAACCCTAACCCTAACACTGTCCTCAAACCCTCACCCTAACCCTAACACTATACCTAAACCCTAACCCTAACACTAAAACTATTTCTCAACCTTAACACTAATTCTAACACTATCCCAAAACCCTAACCCTAATACTATCCCTCAACCCTAACACTAACCCTAACACTATCCCTAAACCCAAGCCCTAAGTGTATACCTAAGCCGTAACCCTAAAACTATCCCTCAACACCAACTCTAACCCTAACACTATCCTTAAACTCTAACCCTAACTGTAACCCTAACACTATCCTTAAACCCTAACCCTAAACCTAGCAAATCCTTAAATATTAACCCTAACACTTACCCTAGCCCGAAAGCCTAACCCTAAATCTAGCACTATCCCTAAACCGTAACCCTAACCCTAACACTATCCCTAAGCCCTAACCCTAACCCTAACACTATCCTTAAAGCATAAGAATAACCCTCACTCTATTCTTAAACAGTAACCATAAAACTAACACTAGCCATAAACACTAACTCTAACACTAGCACTATCCCTAAAGAGTAACCCTATGCCTAATCCTATTCCTAAACTCTAACCCTAACCCTAACACTATCCCTAAATTCTAACCCTTACCCCAACTCTAACACTATACTTAAATCCTACCCCTAATCCTAGCAATATCTTTAAACAGTAACCCTAACTCGAACACTAGCCCTAAACCGTAATCCTAACACTAACACTATCCCTAAACCATAACCCTAACCCGAAAATTATCCCTCAACCCTAACCCTAACCCGAAAATTATCCCTCAACCCTAGCCCTAACCCTAACCCTATCCCTAAACCCTAACGCTAACCCTAACACTATCCTTAAACCCTACCTTAATCTTAGCTAACGCAAACGCAAATGCAAACGCTAACGCAAACGCTAATGCTAACGCTAACGCAAATGCTAACGAAAACGCAAACGCAAACGCCAACTCTAATGCAACTGGAAACGCTAACTCTAACGCTAACGCAAACGCTAACACTAACACTAACGCAAACGCAAACAAAACGTTAACGCAAACACTAACACTAACGCAAACGCAAACAAAACGTTAACGCAAACGCTAACGCTACCGCTAACGCAAATGCTTACGCTAACGCCAACACAAAGGCTAACACTAACACAAACGCTAACGCAAACGCTAACGCTAACGCCAACACTCATGCAAACTCTAATGCAAGCGCTAGCGCTAACGCTATCGCAAACGTAAAGTCTAACGCTAACACAAACTCAAACGCTAACACTAAGCAAATGCTAACGCTAACGCAAACGCTAACGCAAATGCAAACGCTAACGCTAACGCAATCGCTATTGCTAACACAAATGCTAACGCTAACGCAAGCATAAACGCATATGCTAACGCTATAGCAAAGGCTAACGCAAACACTAACTGCTAACATATATGCAAACACAAGTGTAAACACTAACGTTAATGCAAACACTGATGCTAAAACGAATCTTTTTTGCCTTTTCTCCTTTTTTTTAAATTTTATTATCATAATATTGTTTAACTAAAAAATCATCCACATAAGCAAAATGTAACAGTAATATCACACACAGTTGTTTCAACAAGTCCTGATAAGAAAATAAAAAGAAAGATGTGACCTGAAATAAAAACAAATCTTTTCCAGCTATCCAGCTATCCTCCCTATAATGCTGTTTCTTATGCATCCTTCCAGAAAAAATTGTTCATACAAAAGCAAGCACATGTGTATAGTCTATGTTTTTGCTCTTGAGGAAGCGATTTTAAATCGAGATGAGGGAAGACTTCTAATTTAGTCTAAAACTTGAATGATAAGAAGGTACTCAGCCAGATAAAGATTCCCAGAGCAGCAGCTTCTAGGCTGTGGGAACAACTAGCATAGAGGCCCTAACATAGAGCTGACAAGGCAGGTCCTAAGATGGAAGGCCTATATGTTCAGGGCACACTGGGAAAGAAGATGGCGATTTGAGATAAGTTGAAGAGAAATTAGGAAGATTCTCCTTTTTTTGGAGAGGTTTTCGCTATAGGGCACATATGCTCGGAGACAGACAGAGAGAGACAGAGAGATAGAAAGCAAGAAATCACCCCCCAGGGGGGATGGCCACACCGCAATCCCTTCTCCTCTGTTCTCCTCTTGGGATCTTGGGCACACATGCACATGTGCCCGGCATGAGTTTTACGCCACCAGGTCCGGGACGTGAACCGCGGTCGACTACGTGGGAGTCCAGCGACATAGCCATTACGCTAACTGCTGGTCCTGGAAGATTCTCCTTTTAAAAGCTCTATAAGTATCCATATATCCCTGCTTCTGAGATTCCACCCTGGGGTGGGAGGGAAGTCATTCCTCGTATCTAACACTAGTCTTACTTGGTATTCTTTGGAGTCTTAAAGAGGAGCCAGTCTGTCTTTTAAAGACAGAATCCATTTGTATATACCGGTATATGTTTGTATGAGCATGGAGAAATTATGGATCAAGACGAGGATATATAGAAGGGGTTTGAGGGTAATATAAATACCATTTCTACAAGCAGTCCTTCTATCAGAATTCACCATTGAGGAGCTAACAGCTTTTTAAAGATGATGACATCAACCTGAATTGAGCAAATAGATCCTCTCCTGATGGCAAGCCATGAAGAATAACTAATTCTATACCCAGAACTTTGCAAAATATATGCAATTCTCAATATATGCAATAGCTGTGTGGTTAGACATTTCCAAAAAGGTTTTTTTCTTCTGAGTTTATTTTATTTCCTCTATGGGGGAGCATTTCCAATACGCTCCCCCCCCCTCATTACGAGAGAACAGCAAGCAATTCACACCATGACCCACCGCCAGCCTTAGGCAGCCTGAATCATGGGCACATGTGCATGCCCATGTATGTACAGGGAGACCTCCAGATGTGGACCCAGGACCTTCTCATGTGGGTCCAGCATCTTAGAGAGTTGCATGCCCATTCCAAGCATTCTATCAGCACCTACTATTTGTTCAGTATCTTGGGGAAGGCAAGTGCAATAGAGTATGTAAAACCTATTCTGAAGGATTTTATAGTCCAGCTGAACAAGGAGAACTTGTGTGATAATGAACAGTTAACTTAGATGTTACAAACTAGTTTAGAGAAGCTAGGAACCAATATGGGCAAGAGTTGTCAATGAAGCTTTCACAGGAAGGTCAACTGTGAGCTGAATAAAAATAATATCTAGATTTAAATGAGATAATATAAAAGTTGGCCCCAGAGCCTAGTCTTTAAGGGAGCCTGATCTCACATGACCAACTGTGGTTGATCAAGGTTCAACTGTTGACCATGACAACTTGAAAAATATGGGGCCTTGGGACCAGCAGTCAGTGTAATGGCTATGTCGCTGGACTCCCATGTAGTTGACCCTGGTTCAAGTCCTGGATCTGGTGGCTTAAACACACTCCAGGTGTGTGTGCATGTGTGCCCAAGATCAGGAGAAGAGAATGAAGGAGAAGGGATTGCGGTGTAGCCATTCCTCCTGGAGGGTGATTTCTCTCTTTCTGTCTCTCTGTCTCTCTCTGTCTTTCTGTCAAGCACATGCACCCTATAGCAAAAACCTCTCCCAACAAAAACGAAATAAAGAAAGGAAAAGGGAAACATGGGGCCTGTGGGTGTGTGCATGCCCCAAATTCTGACAGGATGGAGAAATGGAAAACAAGGATACAAGGCATGACCATGCCCCACTGGGGAGTGCTTTCTCTCTTCTGTCTCTCCGGTTAGCACATGTACCCTTCTGGTATTAAAAAAAAGAGTGAAAGAGAATGTAAATAAAGAGGACAGCAATGGGCACAGTAACCACTCATAACTGACAGCTGCTTCTTCTTGTTCTTCTGTTGTTGTCCTTATTATCATTCTTCTATAACTGTTGCTAGTTCCAGTTTATAAAACTCTTTCTCAGAAATTCTTTCCTTCAATAGTTACAATTCTGAGATTGGATAGGGCAGGTGTTACTGTTTCCATTTCACAGGTGAAGAAACTGAGGCTCAGGATGATTAAATAACTGAGGCTCAGGATGATTAAATACATTGCCAAGTCACAGAGCAGAAACAGAAACTCAGGTGCTCTGACTCTGCCTAGGCTTCCCTCATTATGGGAACAGCAGCAGGGAGTTCAAGCAGGCAGAACAGCAGGAACAAAAGAAAGACGCAGGAAGACATGGTAAACCCAATTACATGTCAGACGCACCAGTAGTGGCTCTCTTGAAAGGAGCTTGCTCTCTCTGACTTCTCCTCCAGTGCCCATATTCCAAGATCACAGGTCCTAGCTCAGGAAAGGGGAAACATATTGGTGGATAACCGCAGCACAATAGGAAAACTGTGAGCACGAGAAATCCACAACTTCTGCAATCTCATTAGTGCTGCAGACCTACACATACATGCATCAGAACTGCAGATTATCAGTGGTAAGTTACTAAGCCTGAGGCTCGAAATAAATTAGGCCATGTCTCAGAAAAAAACAAGATTATGCTACTCATATTAAGTATTAAGCATACGTGTAAATTAAAATGCCATCTACTGTTTTGTCGGTCACCTTTCTTTTCTTGGGACCCTGTTGAGTGGCTGGAAGGCTATCTTCTACACTCAGACCCACCAGAACACAATGGTCCCGTCCTGTCACTTCCAGAGGGGACTTGGCCAAGTTGAGCCACCTACCGATTGTCTATCAGAGCCAGGAAATAAAGCCCCGGTGGGGGGGGGAGGCTGGGGACTTCAGTGTCTGCCATTGGAATGAGGTTGCCTTCTAGGGTTGCCCCTGGCAACCAAGCTGCTTGAATGTCTGTATCTCCTCGAGGAGATGAGGAGCCAGAGACAGGAACTCAAAGGAAGGGGCGGCAGGTCCTTGAACGGTAGGATGCAGGGAGCATGTCAGTCATTGTCCTGTTTTCCTCCTCCCAGTCTCAGACCCCACTTTTTCTCTCTCTTCCTTTTTTTATGAATTATCTATTTATTTATTTATTTAAGTCCAATTGCTGTTGTTGTTATTATTATTTTTTAATTTGACCAGAGAGAGAGAGAGAAAGGAAAAGTGCAAAAGCAAGCCACCAGGTCCAAAACTGGAAGCAGGGTCGGCCATGTGGAATCCAGCACCCCTAACCACCACACCACGTGCCCATTCTAGATCCCACTTTCTTAATGAGTACAAGTGTTGTACCCACATTGTCTTCTCTAGGGCTATAGGATCAACCCAAGATTCTACCTGAGGACAGGGAGGTTGGGGAGAATCTGTCCTGTTTAGCTTACAGCAAAAATTCTAGTACCCAATATATAACTGGCCCCTTCCTGGCACACTGCATGTCCTCAAATGTTTAACACTAGTTCATCTTATAAGCATTAATAGCCCTTTCTCCAGGTAGCCTACCCTGACTTACCCTCTGTGCACCAGGCAGGGAGAGGTGTCCCTACCCATGAAACTCTGTCTATCATAATATTCATCACTATTGGGAACCAGCAGTTAGCGTAATGGGTATGTCGCTGGACTCCCACGTCGTCGACTGCGGTTCACGTCCCAGGCCCGGTGGCTTAAAACTCACGCTGGGCGTGTGTGCGTGCATGCCCAGGATCCTGAGAGGAGAATGGAGGAGAAGGGATTGCGGCATGACCATCCCCCATGGGGAGTGATTTCTCGCTTTCTGTCTCTATGTCTCTGTCTGTCTGGTGAGTGCACGCACCCTATAGAGAAAAACCTCTCCCCCCAAAAAATATACATCACTATTGCATAATTATTTGGAGTTTTTTGGAGAGATTTTTTTTGTTGTTTTGTTTTTTAAATAATTATCTTACTGAACTTTATTTATTTATCTGTTCAGAGAGAGACAGAGTGAGAAAGAAAGAAAGAAAGAAAGAAAGAAGAAAGAAAATAAGAAAGAAAGAAAGAAAGAAAGAAAGAAAGAGAGAAAGAAAGGAAGGAAGGAAGGAAGGAAGGAAGGAAGGAAGGAAGAAAGGAAAAGAGAAAGTGAGAAAGCAGGCCGCCAGGTTCTGGACTCAAACCATAGTCAGCCATGTGGGAGTCCAGCACCCTTAACCACCATGCCACCTGCTGACCCTGAGAGTTTTTGCTAAAGGGTGCATGTGCTCTCTGGAGAGACAGAGAGAAAGCAAAAGTGAGAAATCACCCCCTGGGAGAATGGCCATGCTGCAATGCTTTCTCCTCCAGTCTCCTCTTGGGATTTTGGGCATGCATGCAAACAGAGGGTGAGTTTCAAGTTGCTGGATCTAGGATTTGAACCATGGTCATCCAAGTGGGAGTCGAACACCTTAACCACTACGCAACCTGTTGGCCCTAATTATTTGTTTTTCTTAACTACTTGAGATTACGAACTATGTCTCATTCTGGCACATGACCTGACACATAAGAGGCACGAAATACATGGTTTTTGGATGGATGAATGAGAAAAAAATTCTTTCAGGAGGAAATGGGGGACAGGAGGGAGCTTTCCAAGCACTGGCTGGAGGAAACAATCTGTGCGTAGCACAGAGGGTCCTGGAATTATTGAACTTAATCTATGATATAGACTGCATGGAGGGAGCTGTGAAAGTAGGCAGGCGTTATCCAGGACAGCCTTGACAACTGAATTAATACATCAGGGCCAGGAGAGTGGCAACCTCAAAGCAGCATTTTATGATGACAGCTCTGGCCAGGTGTAATAAAATAATTGTAACTACTAATCATTCTAAACTAATGGGGTGAAATCCTCTTGGGCATGAACAGCCTCACATCTCAACTCCCTTTAACTTTTCAGCTTCCACGAAAGCACTCCCCCTTTGCTTCTCAGCTTATGATGTTAAGCCTCTTCCATTTTATGTTACTTTTTTCCCCTATAACTCAAGTTACAGGTTCTCCTTCAACCACAGGACAACTACTTCCCTCCAGTTATGATGACCACACTCGTGATGCTTAGGCCCTACCTTTCCTTTCTCTTACAGAATATAATAATTCAATTTTAGCCACTGCACCTTCTATTCACCCACCTAAGTTACTTTCAGCCTCAGCAGAATATTCCTGGAACGACATTTCCTCACAGTCTGGTTTTCCAAACTGGACCCACTGTACTTTTCCTAAATACATGGTTTGTTATTTCTTAAATAATTTTGCCTTTTCTTTGTTTGACAGCTTCCCACATGAACAAATTAGCTCTTAATGTTTCCACTGCCTTGCTTAAACAGGAACAAATTGACCAACAATTTGGCTGACAGAGTCAATGCCCTAGAAGAAGTAGTTTTATATTTAGGACAAGAAATTCAAAATATTAAGGTCCGGTTGACTACTGCCTGTCATGCTGATTATAAACAGATCTGTGTTACTCCTTTACCTTACAATCACACACAAATTACCTGGGAACAAATTCAATCTCACCTCAGAGGGGTCTTCAACCATTCTCTCACCATAGACTTATGTTTGTTTTGCTTTCCAGTTATCATCAAACAATTTCATTCCACCATATCATCAATAGAAACTGAAATTCACCTCTCCAAACTTCAAAATAAAAAAGGGGGAGATGGAGGAGTCTGACCCGGCAGGTCTCCAGGATCTGTCTGAGCCCCCTGACCTTTGAGCATAGCCTTGGTCAGTTCAGCACGATTGGCAAGGCCACTGCTGTATGCCCCCCAACCTAGGAACAAAGCTTGGGTCCATTCAACATGTTTGGCAAGGCCGCTTGTTGTACGCTCCAGAAACTGTGGTAGCCTTGCTGGGAAGCGACCCCCCCCCCTGACTCCCTGATATACTACTATAAAAAAAATTACATAGCTCTCTTGAGTATGTGATAAGATATCCCAAAAATCCCCCGACCACCCCTCGGTCCTGATCACCTACTGTCAATTACAATGCTTTATCTCTGTGCTCACAATAGAGCGACTGCTGAAGTTCTATCTAGGCAGAAATAATCTTGACCTTTTGAAGACCCTTCAAGATATATTTAACATAAGCATAAAGATAGTCTATTCATTACATAAAATAGGACTAGGCTGAAACTGGCCAAGGGCACCCCCGCCCTCACCAAGTGAAATAAATAAATATATTAGGATTCCTTAAATTACGGAAAACTACAGATTTTGGCTGAAAAAGAACATACTTAACTCGCAAGAGTAAGCTTCTTTTCAAAATGTACTTTGAAATACAGTATAAACAGGCTTCCAAAACTAAGAGTTGGTGTAGAGCAACACTGAACATCACAAGTTGTTCAACTTCCAAAGGTAAGTGGAAGAAACAAGTTTGTGTTAGTTGTTTCTTAACATTTCGTTGTAAGAGGGTTTCTTAAGCCTTAATTTGCTTTCAAAGCGTAGTTCATTCATAGGCCCAAAACTGAACTTGCTGGAACAACAAAGGCTCTAGGTATGAAAATCATCTCCATGTTGAGTCATTCTGCCAAAGATCTTTCTGATACTCCAAGATAAAGTACAAATTTGGGCTGAAAAACAACATGATTAACTTGCAAAAGTAAGCTTCTTTTCAAACCGAACTTAGAAATACAGTGTAAAACTGCTTCCAAAACTAAGAGTTGATGTAGAGCAACACTGAACATCACAAGTTGTTCAACTTCCAAAGTTAAGTAAGGGGAAGAAACAAGTTTGTGTTAGTTTTTTCTTAACATTTCGTTGAATGAGGGTTTCCTTAGTCTTAGTTTGCCTTGAAAGTGTAGTTCATTCTTAGGCCCAAAACTCAACGTGCAGCTACAACAAATATCTTTAGGTATGAAAATCAGCACCATGAAAATCAGCATCATTCTGCGAAAGATCTTTCTGATACTCCAAGGAAAAGTACAGATTTTGGCTGAAAAAGACATGCTTAACTCTCGAAAGTAAGCTTCTTTTCTTAAGGTACTTTGAAATACAGTGTAAAACTGCTTCCAAAACTAAGAGTTGATGTAGAGCAACACTGAACATCACAAGTTGTTCAACTTCCAAAGTCAAGAAAGTGGAAGAAAAAGTTTGTGTAAATTGTTTCTTAACATTTCGTTGGAAGAGGTTTTCTTTAGCCTTAATTTGCTTTCAAAGTGTAGTGCATTCATCGGCCCAAACCTCAACTTACAGCTACAACGAGGACCTTTAGGTATGAAAATCAGCTCTATGAGTGCAGTCATTCTGCCGAAGATCTTTCTGATACTCCAAGGAAAAGTACAGATTTTGGCTGAAAAACCACATGCTTATCTCACGAAAGTAAGCTTCTTTTCAAAACGCACTTTAAAATACAGTGTAAAACTGCTTCCAAAACTAAAAGTTTAAGTAGAGGAACACTGAACATCCCAGGCTGTTCAACTTTCAAAGTTAAGTGGAAGAAACAAGTTTGTGCTAGTTCTCTCTTAATATGTCGTTGGAAGAGGGTTTCTTTAGTCTTAGTTTGCCTTGAAAGTGTAGTTCCTTCTTAGGCCCAAAACTCAACTTGCTGCATCAACAAAGACTTTAGGTATGAAAATCATCTCCATGTTGAGTCATTCTGCCAAAGATGTTTCTGATACTCCAAGATAAAGTACAGATTTGGGCTACAAAACAACATGCTTAACTCACGAAAGTAAGCTACTTTTCAAAACGTACTTAGAGAGTGTAAAACTGCATCCAAATCTAAGAGTTGATGTAGAGCAACACTGAACATCACAAGTTGTTCAAATTCCAAAGTTAAGTAAGTGGAAGAAAGAAGGTTGTTAGTTCTTTCTAAACATTTCTTTGGAAGAGGGTTTATTTAGTCTTTACTTTGAAAGTGTTGTGCATGCTCAGGCACAAAACTCAACTTGCAGCTACTACAAAGATCTTTAGGTATGAAAATCAGCTCCATGAGTGGAATCATTCTGCGAAAGATCTTTCTGATACTCCAAGGAAAAGTACAGATTTTTGCTGAAAAACAACATGCTTAACTCGCAAAAGTAAGCTTCTTTTCAAAACGTACTTAGAAGTACAGTGTAAAACTGCTTTCCAAAGTTAGAGTTGATGTGGTGCTACACTGAACATCACAGGTTGTTCAACTTCAAAAGTTACGTAAGGGGAGGAAACAAGTTCGTGTTAGTTCCTTCTTAACATTTCCTTTGAAGAGGGTTTCTTAGTCTTAGTTTGATCTGAAAGTGTAGTGCATACTTAAACCCAAAACAAATCTTGCAGCTACAACAGTGGAATCATTCTGCCATAGATCTTTCTGATGCTCCAAGGAAAAGTACAGATTTTGGCTGAAAATGAACATGATTAACTCACGAAAGTAAGCTTTTCAAAACGTACTTTGAAATACAGTGTAAACTTGCTTCCAAAACTAAGAATTGATGTAGAGCAACACTGAACATTACAAGTTGTTCAACTTCCAAAGGTAAGTGGAAGAAACAAGTTTGTGTTAGTTGTTTTTTAACATTTCGTTGGAAGAGGGTTTCATTAGCCTTAATTTACTTTCAAAGGGTAGTTCATTTATAGGCCCAAAACTCAACTTGCAGCTACAACAAAGACTTTTACGTATGAAAATCAGGTCTACGACTGCAGTCATTCTGCCGGAGATCTTTCTGATACTTCAATGAAAAGTACAGATTTTGGTTGAAAAACCACGTTTATCTAACGAAAGTAAGCTTCTTTTCAAAACGTACTTTAAAATATAATGTAAAACTGCTTCCAAAACTAAAAGTTTAAGTAGAGGAACACTGAACATCACACTTTGTTCAACTTCCAAAGTTAAGTAAGTGGAAGAAACAAGTTTGTGCTAGTTCTTTCTTAACATTTCATTAGAAGATGGTCTATTTAGTCCTAGGTTTCAAAGTGAAGTGCATTCTTAGGCCCAAAACTCTACTTGCAGCTACCACAAATATCTTTAGGTATGTAAATCAGCTCCATGAGAGGAGTCATTCTGCCAAAGACCTTTCTGATACTCCAAGGAAAAGTACAGATTTTAGCTGAAAAACTCGCGAAATTAAGCTTCTTTTCGAAACGTACTTTGAAATACAGTGTAAAACTGCTTCCAAAACTAAGAGTTGATGTAGCGCAACACTGAACATCACAAGTTGTTCAACTTCCAAAGTTAAGGAAGAGGAAGAAAAAGTTTGTGTAAATTCTTTCTTAACATTTCGATGGAAGAGGGTTTCTTTAGTCTTAGTTTGCTTTGAAAGTGTAGTGCATTATGAGGCCCAAAACTCAATGTGCAGCTGTAACAAAGATCTTTAGGTATGATAATCAAGTCCCTCAGTGGAATCATTCTCCCAAAGATCTTTCTGATACTCCTAGGAAAAGTTCAGATTTTGACTGAAAAACAACATGCTTCTCTCGCAAAAGTAAGCTTCCTTTCAAAACGTACTTTGAAATGTAGTGTAAAACTGCTTCTCAAACTAAGCGTTGATGTGGAGCAACACTGAACATCACAAGTTGTTCAACTTCCGAAGTTAAGTAAGTGCAAAAAACAAGTTTGTGTTAGCTCTTTCTAAACGCTTCGTTGGAAGAGGGTTTCTTTAGTCTTAGTTTGCTTTCAAAGAGTAGTGCATTCTTAATCCGAAAACTCAACTTCCAGCTATAACAACCATCTTTAGGTATGAAAATCAGCTCTACGAGTGCAGTCATTCTGCCGAAGATCTTTCTGATACTCCAAGGAAACGTACAGATTTTGGCTGAAAAACCACATGCTTATCTCACAAAAGTAAGCTTTTTTTCCAAACGTACTTTAAAATACAGTGTAAAACTACTTCCAAAACTAAAAGTTTAAGTAGAGGAACACTGAACATCACATGTTGTTCAACTTCCAAAGTTAAGTAAGTGGAAGAAACAAGTTTGTGCTAGCTCTTTCTTAACATTTCGTTGGAAGAGGGTTTCTTTAGTCTTAGGTTTCAAAGTCTAGTGCATTCTTAGGCCCAAAAATCAACTTGCAGCTACCACAAAAATCTTTAGGTATGAAAATCAGCTCCATGAGAGGAGTCATTCTGCCAAAGATCTTTCTGATACTACTAGGAAAAGTACTGATTTTGACTGAAAAACCATATGCTTAACTCGCGAAAGTACGTTTCTTTTCAAAACGTACTTTGTAATACAGTGTAAATCTGCTTCCATAACTAAGAGTTTATGTGGAACATCACTGAACATCACACGTTGTTCAACTTCAAAAGTTAAGTAAGTGGAAGAAACAAGTTTGTGTTATTTCTTTCTTAACATTTCGTTGGAAGAGAGTTTCTTAGTCTTAGTTTGCTTTGAAAGTGTAGTGTATACTTAGGCCCAAAACAAATCTTGCAGCTACAACAAAGATCTTTAGGAATAAAAATCAGGTCCATGACTGGAGTCATTCTGCCAAAGATCTTTCTGATACTCCAAGGAAAAGTAGAGATTTTGGCTGAAAAACAACATGCTTCTCTCACGAAAGTAAGCTTCATTTCAAAATGTTCTTTGAAATAAACTGTGAAACTGCTTCCAAAACTAAAAGTTGCAGTAGAGTAACACTGAACATCACAAGTTGTTCAACTTCCAAAGTTAAGTAAGTGGAAGAAGCAATTTGTGTTAGTTCTTTCTCTGAATTTTGTTGGAAGAGGGTTTCTTTAGTTTTAGTTTGCTTTCAACGTGTAGTGCATTCTTAGGCCCAAAACTCAACTCGCAGCTACAACAACGATCTTTAGGTATGAAAATCAGCTCCATGTGTGGAGTCATTCTGTCCAAGATCTTTCCGATATTCTAAGAAATAGTGCAGATTTTGGATGAAAAACTACTTGTGCTTCATCCCCTTAGTCTCTCCAGAGACGGCTTTTTTGGCTGCAGTAGCCAGCTCCCTGGTATACATGAAGGCACCTGGCGACAAGGGGACACTGTCCCCACCGACTCCCATCCATACCCCCTGTCCAGGATTCACCCAGACCCCTATGCAGACACTAACACTAACCCTAACTCTAACCATATTCCTAAACCCTATCCCTAACACTAACACTATCCTTAAACCATAATCCTAACCCTAGCACTATCCTTAAGCTGTAACCCTAACCCTAACACAAGCCCTCAACCCTAACCATAACCCTTACACTATCCCTAAACAGGGTTAGAGTTAGGGTTAAGTTTTAGGGTTTAAGGATAGTGTTAGTGTTAGGGTTAGGGTTGAGGGATAGTGTTAGAGTTAGGGTTATGGTTTATGGATAATGTTAGGGTTAGGGTTACTGTTTACAGATAGTGCTAGGGTTAAGGTTAGGCTTTAGGGCTAGTGTTAGGGTTAGGGTAGTGCTAGGGGTTGGGTTAGAGTTTAAGGATAGTGTTACGGTTAGGGTTAGTGTTAGGGTTTAAGGATAGTGTTAGGGTTAGGGTGAGGGTTTAGGGATAGTGTTAGGGTTAGGGTTTAAGGATAGTGTTAGGGTTTAGGTTTTAAGGATAGTGTTAGGGTTAGGTTGGAGGGACATTTTTGAGTTAGCGTTACGGTTTACGGATATTGTTAGGGTTAGGGTTGCGGTTTAGGGATAGTGCTAGGGTTAGGGTTAGGGTTTAGGGTTAGTGTTAGGGCAGGGTTTCGGAATAGGATTAGTGTTAGGGTTACTGTTTAGGGATAGTGCTAAGGTTAGGGTAAGGGTATAAGGATAGTGTTAGGTTTAGGGTTTCTGTTTAAGGATATTGCTAGGGTTAGGGTTATGGTTTAAGGATAGTGTTAGGATTAGGGTTAGGGTATAGGGATAGTGTTAGGGTTATGCTTACTGTTTAGGATAGTGCAAGGGATAGGGTTAGGTTTTAGGGCAACTGTTAGGGTTACGGTTACTGTTTAAGGATAGTGCTAGGGTTAGGGTTAGGGTTTAAGGATAGTGTTAGGGTTATGGTTAGATTTAGGGTTTAACGATAGTGTTAGGGTTAGGGTTAGGATTGAGGCATAGTATTAGGGTTAGGGTTACTGTTTAGGGGTAGTGCTAAGGTTAGGGTTAGGGTTAGGGCTAGTGTTAGAATAGGGTTAGGGTTTAGGAATAGAATTAGGGTTAGCGTTACTGTTTAAGGATAGTGGTAGGGTTAGGGTTAGGGTTTAGGGCTAGTGTTAGGGATAGGGTTACTGTTTATGGATAGTGCTAGGGTTAGGGTTAGGGTTAGGGTTAGGGTTTAGGTCTAGTCTTAGGGTTAGTGTTAGGTTTTAGGAATAGGATTAGGGTTAGGGTTACAGTTGAGGGTTAGTGCTAGTGTTAGGGTTAGGGTTCAGGGCTAGTGTTAGGGATAGGTATACTTTTTAAGGATAGCGCTAGTGTTAGGGTTTTAGGATAGTGTTAGTGTTAGGGTTAATGTTTAGGGATAGTGCTAGGGTTAGGGTTAGAGTTTAGGAATAGTGTTGGGGCTATGTTTACTGTTTAAGGATAGTGTTAGGGTTAGGGTTACTGTTTAAGGATAGTGCTCGGGTTAAGGTTATGGTTTAAGGATAGTGTTAGGGTTAGTGTTAGGGTTAGGGTTTAGGGATAGTGTTAGGATTAAGGTTATGGTTTACGGATATTGTTAGGGTTACGGTTACGGTTTAGGGATAGTGCTAGGGTTAGGGTTAGAGTTTAGGAATAGTGTTGGGGCTATGGTTACTGTTTAAGGATAGTGTTAGGGTTAGGGTTAGGGTTTAAGGATAGTGTTAGGTTTAGGGATATTGTTAGCTTTAGGGTAGTGTTTAAGAATAGGTTTAGGCTTTGGGTTACTGTTTAAGGATAGTGCTAAGATTAGGGTAATGGTTTAATGACAGTGTTAGGGTTAGTGTAAGAGTTAGTGTTTAAGGATAGTTTTAGGGTTAGGGTTAGGGTTAGAGTTGAGGGACATTGTTAGAATTAGGTTTACAGTTTACAGATACTGTCAGGGTTAGGGTTACTGTTTAGGGATAGTGCTAGGGTTAGGGTTAGGGTTTAAGGATAGTGTTAGGGTTAGGGTTAGTGTTTAGGGGTAGTGCTAGGGTTAGGATTAGGGTTGAGGAATAGGGTTAGGATTAGAGTTACTGTTGAGGGATAGTGCTAGGGTTAGGGTTAGGGTTTAGAGATAATATTAGGTTAGGGTTACTGTTTAAGGATATTGCTAGTGTTAGGATTAGGGTCTAAGGATTGTGTTAGGGTTAGGGTTAGGGCTAAGGAATGGGGTTAGGTTTAGGCTTACTATTTAGGGATAGTGCTAGGGTTAGGGTTAGGGTTAGGGTTTAGGGCTAGTGTTAGGGATAAGGTTACTCTTTTAGGATAGTGCTAGGGTTAGGGTTAGGGTTAAGGTTTCAGGATAGTGTTAGGGTTAGGGTTAGTGTTGATGTTTAGTATTAAGGTTAGGGTTACGGTTTATGGATAGTGTTAGGGTTAGTATTACTGTTTAGGGCTAGTGCTAGGGATAGGGTTAGAGTTTAGGAATAGTGTTAGAGTTTGGGTTACTGTTTAAGGATAGTTAGGGTTAGGGTTTAGGCATAGTGTTATGGTTATTTTTATTGTTTAGGAATAGGTTTAGGGTTAGGGTTACTGTTTAAGGATAGTGCTATGGTTCGAGTAAGGGTGTAAGGAGAGTGTTAAGGTTAAAGTTAGGGTTTTAGGATAGTGTTAGGCTTAGGGTTAAGGTTAGGGTTGAGGTATATTTTTATGTTTAGGGTTACGGTTTACAGATACTGTTAGGGTTAGGGTTACTTTTTAGAGATAGTGCTAGGGTTAGGGTTATGATTTAAGGATAGTGTTAGGGTTAGGGTTAAGGTTAGGGTTTAGGGATAGTGTTAGGGTTATGGTTACGGTTTATCGATACTGTTAGGGTTAGGGTTACGGTTTAGGGATAGTGCTAGGGTTAGGGTTAGTGTTTAAGGATGTTGTTAGTGTTAGGGTTAGGGTTTGGTATAGTGTTTGTTATAGGGTTAGGGATTAGGAATAGGATTAAGGTTAGGGCAAGGGTTATGGTTTAAGGATTTTTTTAGGGTTAGGTTTTGGGTTGAAGGATAATTTTAGGGATAGAGTTTAGGGATAGTCTTAGTGTTTGGGTTTAGGGACTGTGTTAGGTTTAGGGTTATTGTTAAGGGATAGTGTTAAGGTTAGGGTTATGGTTTAAAAATAGTGTTAGGTTTAGGGTTTCTGTTTAGGGATAGTGCTAGGGTTAGGGTTAGAGTTTAGGGAGAGTGTTAGTGTCTGGGTTACTGTTTAAGTATAGTGCTAGGGTTAGGGTTAGGGTTTAAGGATACTGTTGGGGTTAGGGTTAGGGTTGAGGTATACGGTTAGGGTTTCGGTTTGGGTTTACCAATAGGGTTAGGGTTAGTGTTACTGTTTAGGGATAGTGCTAGGGTTAGGGTTAGGTTTTAGGGCTAGTGTTAGGGATAGGGTTACTGTTTAAGGATAGTGCTAGGGTTAGGGTTATGGTTTAAGGATAGTTTTAGGGTTAGGGTTAGAGTTAGTCTTTAAGGATAGTCTTGGGGTTAGGGTTAGGTTTGTGGGATAGCGTTAGGGTTAGGGTTACGGTTTATGGATACTGTAAGGGTTGGGGTTACTGTTTAGGGATAGTCCTAGGCTTAGGTTAGGGTTTAAGGATAGTGTTATGGTTAGGGTTACTGTTTATGAATAGTACTAGGGATAGGGTTAGGGTTTAAGGATAGTGTTAGAGTTAGGGTTAGTGTTAGGGTTTAAGGATTGTCTTAGGGTTAGGGTGAGGGTTTAGGGATAGTGTTAGCGTGAGGGTTTAATGATAGTGTTAGGGTTACAGTTAGGTTGGAGGGATAATGTTAGTGATAGGGTGACTGTTTATGGATATTGTTAGGGTTAGGGTTGTGGTTTAGGGATAGTGCTAGGGTTAGGGTTAGGGTGTAAGGATTTTGTTAGGGTTAGGGTTTATGAATAGGATTAGTGTTACTGTTACTGTTTAGGGATAGTGCTAGGTTTCATGTTAGGGTTTAGGGCTAGTGTTAGGGATAGGGTAACTGTGTAAGTATAGTGCTAGGGTTAGGGTGAGGGTTTAAGGATAGTGTTAGGGTTAGGGTTTCTGTTTAAGGAGAGTGCTAGGGTTAGGGTTAGGGTTTAAGGATAGTGTTAGTGTTAGGGTTCAGTGATAGTGTTAGAGTTAGGGTTTAGGGGTAATGTTAGAATTTGTGTTAGGTTTGAGGAATAGTGTTAGGGTTAGTGTTACCGTTTAGGGATAGTGTTAGGGTTAGGGTTAGGGTTAGTGCTTAGGGGTAGTGTTAGGGTTATGGTTAGGGCTTCGTGGTAGTCTTAGGCTTAGGGTTAGGGTTTAGGAATAGGGTTAGTGTTAGGGTTACTGTTTAGGAATAGTGCTAGGGTTAGGGTTTCTGTGTAGAGATAGTGGTAAGGTTAGTGTTAGGGTTTAGAGATAGTGTTAAGGTTAGGCTTACTGTTTAAGGACAGTGCTAGGGTTAGGGTTAGGGTTTAAGGATAATGTTAGGGTTAGGGTTAGTGTTGAGGGATAGTGCTAGGGTTAGGGTTAGGGTTTAAGGATAATGTTAGAGTTAGGGTTAGGGTTAGGGTTTAAGCATTGTGTTAGGGTTAGGGTTAGGGTTGAGGTATAGTATTAGGGTTCGTGTAACGGTTTAGGGATAGTTTTACAGTTAGGGTTACTGTTTTGGGATAGTGCTACTGTTAGGGTTACTGTTTAGGGATAATATTAGGGTTAGGGTTACTGTTTAAGGATAGTTTGTTTTAGGTTAGGGTAGAGGGATAGTGTTAGGTTTAGGGTATTTGTTTAAGGATAGTGCTAGGTTTAGGGTTATGATTTAAGGATAGTGTTAGGGTTAGGACTAGGGTTAGGGTGTAGGGATAGTGTCAGGGTGAGGGTTACTGTTTATGGATATGTTAGTGTTAAGGTTATGGTTTAGGGATAGGGCTATGGTTAGAGTTAGACTTTAGGGCTAATGTTAGGGTTAGGATTACTGTTTTAGGATAGTGTTAGAGTTAGGGTTAAGGTTTAAGGATCGTGTTAGGGTTAGGGTTAGGTATAGGGTTAGGGTTAGGGTTTAAGGATTGTGTTTTGGTTAGGGTTTTAGTTGAAGGATAGGGTTAAGGTTTGGATTTAGGGTTAGTCTTAAGGTTAGGGTTTAAGGATAGTGTTAGGGTTAGGTTTAGGGTTATGGTTTAGGAATAGAATGAGGGTTAGGAATAGTGTTTATGGTTAGTGTTAGGGTTAGGATTAGGGTTTAGGGCTAGTGTTAAGGTTAGGGTTACTGTTTAAGGACAGTGCTAGGATTAGAGTTAGGGTTAGGGTTAAGGATTAGGTATAGTCTTATGGTTCGTGTTAGGGTTTAGGCATAAGATTAGGGTTAGGGTTACTGTTTAGGGTAAGTGCTAGGGGTAGGGTTAGGGTTTAGTGCTAGTGTTAGGATAGATTTACTGTTTAAGGGTAGTGCTAGGGTTAGGGTTAGGGTTTAAGGATACTGTTAGGGTTTGGGTTACTGTTTAGGGATAGTGCTAGGGTTAGGGTTAGGGTTGAGGGATAATGTTAGTGGTAAGGTTTAGGGATAGTGTTAGGATGATTGTTAGGGGTGATGAATAGTGTTAGGGTTAGGGTTATGGTTTTGGTATAGTGTAAGTGTTAGGGTTACCGTTTTGGGATAGTGCTAGGATTAGGGTTATGGTTTAGAGACAGTTTCAGGATTAAGGTTACTGTTAAAGGATAGTAATAGTGTTAAGGTTAGGGTTTAGGAATAGTGTTTGGGTTAGGGTCACTGTTACTGTTTATCCTAACCGTAACCCTAACCCTAGCACTATCGTTAAGGAGTAACCCTAAACCTAGCACTAGCCCTAAACCCTAACCCTAACCCTAACACTATCCTTAAACTGTAACCCTAACCCTAAAACTATCCCTCAACCCTAACCCTAACTCTAATACTATCCTTAAACCCTAAACCTAACCCTATCTCTAAACCCTAACACTAACCTTAACACTAACCCTAAACCCTAACCTTAACATTATCACTAACGCTGTCCTTAAACCCTAACTCTAACCCTAACCCTAAACCCTAACCCTAACCCTTACAATATCCCTCCTACCTAACCCTAACACGATCCTTAAACCCTAACCCTAACCCTAGCACTATCCCTAAACATTAAACCTAACCCTCACTCTATCCCTCAACTCTAACTCTAAACCTAACACTATCCTTAAACCCTAAATTTAACCATAACACTAAAACTAACCTTAACCCTTAACCCTAACCCTAGCACTATCCATAAACAGTAACCCTATACCTATCACTAGCCCTAAACGCTAACCCTAACCCTAGCATTATCCCTAAACAGTAACCCTAACCCTAACCCTATTCTGAAACCCTAACCCTAACCCTAACACTATCCCTAAATCCTAATCCTTACCCAAACACTATTTTTAAACCCATACCTCAACAATAGCACTATCCTTAAACTGTAACCCTAAACCTAACACAATCCCTAAACGCTAACCCTAACCCTAGCACTATCCCTAAACAGTAACAATAATCCTAACCCTATTTCTAAACACTAATCCTAACCTTAATACTGTCCCTAAACCCTAACCCTAACCCTAAAACTATCCTTAAATCCTAACCTTAACCCTAACCCTATTCCTAAACACTAATCCTAACCCTAACACTATCCCTAAACCCTATCCCTAACCCGAACACTATACTTAAACCCTAACCCTAACCCTGGCACTATCCTTAAGCAGTAACCCTAACCCTAACACTATCCCTAAAACGTAACCCTAAACTTAACACTATCCCTAAAAACAACCCTAACCCTAACATTATCCTTAAACACTAACCCTAACAATAACCCTAACACTATCCTTATCCCTAACCCTAACCCTGGAACTATCCTTATACAGAAAACATAACCCTTACAGTATCCCTAAACCCTAACTCTAACCGAGCATTATCCCTAAACAATAACTCTCACCCTAAAATTACCTATAAACCATAACCCTACCTCTAAAACTATCCCTCAATCCTAACCCTAACCTTCACACTATCCTTAAGCCCAAACCCTAACCCAAACACTATACTTAAACCCTAACTCTACCTTTGCACTATACTTAAACAGGAACCCTAACCCTAACACTAGCGCTAAACCCTAACCCTAACCCAACAATATCCTTATACAATAACCCTAACCCTAACTGTATCCCTAAACCAAAACCCTAACCCTAGCACTATCACTAAACAGTAACCCTAACCCTAACAATATCCGTCAACCCTAAACCTAACCCTAACACTATCCTTAAACCCTATCACTAACCCTAACACTATCCTTAAAATATAAACCTAACTCAAGCACTATCCCTAAACAGTAACCTTAAAACTAACCCTATTCGTAAAATCTAACCTTAACCCTAACACTGTCCCTAAACACTACCCCAACCCTAACACTATCCTTAAACCCTTAACCCTAACCCTAGCACTATCCTTAAAGAGTAAACCTAACCTTAACACTATCACTAAACTGTAACCCTAACCCTAACACTATCCTTAAACCCTAACCTTAAAACTATCCCTAAACCCTCACTCTAAGACTATCCCTAAACCCTGACCCTAACACTATCCCGCAACCCTAACCCTTACCCTAACACTATCCTTAAACCCTAACCCTAACCCTAGCACTATCCTTAAACAGTAACTCTAACCCTAACACTAGCCCTAAACCCTAACCTTAACAATAGCACTATCCCTAAACTGTAACCCTAACCCTATACCTAAACCTTAACCCTAACCCTAACACTATCCTTAAAAACTAACCCTAACCCTAGCACCATCCTTAAACATTAACCATAACACTAACACTATCCGAAAACACTAACCGAAACCCTAACACTATTGCTCAATGCTATCACTAATTCAAACACTATCCCTAACCCCTAACCCTAAAACTATCCCTCAACCCTAACCCTAACCCTAACACCATCCCTAAACCCTATCCCTAAGAGTATCCCTAAAACCTAACCCTAAAACTATCCCTCAACACTAACTCTAACCCTAACACTATCCTTAAGCTCTAACCCTAACCCTAACACTATCCTTAAACCCTAACCCTACCCCTACCACTATCCATAAACAGTAACACTAACCATAACAATAGCCCTAAAGCCTAAACCTAACCCTAGCACTATCCATACACCGAAAACCTAACCCTAAGAGTATACTTAAACCGTAACCCTAACCCTAACAGTATCCCTAAACCCTAACCCTAACCATAATCCAAACATTATAATTAAACCATAACACTAACCCAAGCACTATCCTTAAACAGTAAGCCTAAGCCTAACACTAGCCCTAAATCCTAACCGTAACCCTAGCACTATCCTTAAACTCTAACCCTTACCCTACCCTAACCCTGTTCTTAAAGCCTAACCCTAACCCTAGCACTATCATTATACAGTAACCCAAAGCCTAACACTATCCCTAAACCCTAACCCTAACCCTAGCACTATCCTGAAAGTGTAACCCTAACCCTAACACTATCTCTAAACCGTATCCCTAACCCTAACACTATTCCTCAAACCTAACCCTAACCCTAACACTAACACTATCCTCAACCCTAACCCTAACCCTAACACTATCTTTAAAACCTAACTATTTCCCTAACACTATCCTTAAACCCTAACCCTAACCCTAGCACTATCTTAAATCAGTCATCCTAACCCTAACACTAGCCCTAAAGGCTAACTATAACCCTAGCACTATCCCTAAACAGTAACCCTAAAACAAGCCCTATTCCTAAATCCTAACACTAAAATATCACTATCCCAAACCCTAACCCTAACCCTAAGACTATCATTAAACCCTAACCCTAACCCTAGCACAATCCCTAAACCTTGACCCTAACCCTAACAGTATCCGTAAACCATAACCCTGACCCTAACACTATCCCTAAACCCTATCCCTAACCCTAACCCTAACCCTAACACTATCCTTAAACCAGTATCCTAACCATAGCATTATCCTTAAACAGTAACCCTAACCCTAACACTAGCCCTAACACCTAACCCTAACCCTAGCTATGTCCCTAAACTGTAACCCTAACCCTAACAATATCGTTAAACCCTCAACCTAACCCTAGCACTAGCCTTAAACTGTAACACTATCCCTAACACTAGGCCTAAACCCTAACCATAACCCTAGCACTATCCCTAAACAATAACACTAACCCTAATCCTATTCCTAAACCCTAACCCTAAACCTAAATCTATCCCTAAACCCTAACCATAACCCTAACCCTAACACTATCCTTATAACCTATCCCAAACACTAGCAGTATCTTTAAACAGTAACCCTAACCCTAACACTAGCCCTAAACCCTTAGACCAACCCTAACACTATCCTTAAACTGTAACCCTAAGCCTAAATCTATCCCTCCTCCATAACACTAACTCTAACACTATCCTAAAACCCTAACCCTAAAACTATCCCTAAACCCTAACTCTAACCCTGACACAATCCCTAAACCCTAACCCTAACCTTAGCACTATCCCTAAAGAGTAACACTAACCCGAATACTATTCCTAAAACGTAACCCTAACCCTGACACAATCCCTAAACCCGAAACCTAACCGTAGCACTATCCTTCAACAGTAACCCTATCACTAAAACTAGTACTAAACCCTAACCCTAACTCTAGCACTATCCCTAAAGTGTAACCTTAACCCTAATCCTATTCCTAAACCCTAAACCTAACACTAACACTATTCTTAAACTCTAACCCTAACCCTAGAACTATCTTTAAACAGTAACCCTAACACTAGCCCTAAATCCAAACCCTTACACTATCCCTCAACCCTAACCGTCACCCTAAAACTGTCCTTAAAGCCTAAGCCTAACCCTAGCACTATACTAAAACAGTAACCCTAACCCTAACAATAGCCCTAAAGCCCAAACCTAAACCTAACACTATTCCAAAACCGTAACCCTAACATTAACACTATCCCTCCAAAATAACGCTAACCCTAACACTATCCTTAAACCCTAACCCTAAAACTTTCCCTAAACCCTAACACTAAGTGTATCCCTCAATAGTAACCCTAAAACTATCCATCAACCATCACCCTAAACCTAACACTATCATTAAACCCTAACACTAACCATAGCACTATCCTTAAACAGTAACCATTAACCTAACAATAACCCTAAATCCTAACCCTAACCCTAGCACTATCCCTAAACAGTATCTCTAACCCTAACACTAACCCTAACACTATTCCTAAACCCTAACCCTAACTCTAACACTAACATTATCCTTAAACCCTAACCCTAACCATAGCACTATCCCTAAACAGTATCCCTAACCCTAACACTATCCCTAAACCGTAATCCTAACCCTAACACTCTTCCTAAACCCTAACATTAATCCTAACACTATCCCTAGACCCTAACACTAACACTATCATTCAACCGTAACCCTAACCTTAACACTATATTTTAACCCTAACACTAACCCTAACACTATCCTTAAACCCTAACCTTAACCCTAGCACTATCCTAACACAGTAATCCTAACCCTAACTCTAGCCCTAAAGCATAACCCTAACCCTAGCACTATCCTTAAACAATAACACTAACTAAACCCTATCCCTAAAGCCTAACCCTAACACTAACACTATACCAAACCCTAACCCTAACCCTAACACTATTCTTAAACCCTAACCATAACCAAGCACTATCCCTAAACTGTAAGCCTAACGCTAATAATATCCGTAAACCGTAACCCTAACACTAACACTATCCCTAAACCCTAACCCTAACCCCAACCCTAACACTATCCTTAAACCTTAACCCTAACCCTAGCACTATCTTTAAACAGTAACCCTAAACGTAACACTAGCCCTCAACCCTAACCCTAACCCTAACACTATCCTTAAACCCTAACTCTAACCGTAACCATAACACTATCCTTAAACCCTAACCCTTACCCTAGCACTATCCTTAAACATTACCCCTAACCATAACACTAGCCCTAAACCCTAATCCTAACCCTAGCACAATACCTAAACATTAACCCTAACCGTAACCATATTCCTACTCCCTAACTCTAACACAAACACTATCCCTAAACCGTAACACTAATCCGAACACACTCCTTAAACCCTAACCCTAATCCTAGCAATATCCTTAAACAGTAACGCTAACGCTAACATTATTCCTAAACTCTAACCCTAACCATAGCAATATCCCAAAAAAGTAATCCTAACCCTATCTCTATCCCTGAACCATAACCCTAACCCTAACACTATATTTCAAACCTAACCCTAACCCTAAAACTATCCTTAAACACTAACCCTAACCCTAGCACTATCCTTAAACAGTAACCCTAAACCTAACACTAGCCCTAAAGCCTAACAAAAACCCTAGCACTAACCCTAAACAGTAACCCTAACCCTAACCCTATACCTAAACCATAACCTTATCCCTAACACTATGCTTAAACGCTAACCCTAACCAGAACACTATCCGTAAACCATAACCCTAAACTTAGCACTATCCGTAAACTGTAACCCTAAGCCTAACAGTATCCGTAAACCATAAACCTAACCCTAACATCCTCCCTAAACCCTAACCCTAACCCTAACACTATCTTTAAACCCTAACCATAACCCTTGCACTATCCTTATACAGTAACCCTAACCCTAACACTAGCCCTAAAACTTAACCCCAACTGTAGCAGTATCCCTAAACAGTAACCCTAACCCTCACACTATCCTTAAACCCTAACCCTAACTCTAGCATTAACCCTAAACTGTAACCCTAACCCTAATCCTATTCCTAAACCCGAACACTAACACTAACCCTAAGACTCTCTCTAAAGCATAACCCTATCCCTAGCACTATCCTTAAACAGTAACCCTAACCCTAACAGTAGTCCTTAATCCTAACCCTAACCCTAGCACTATCCCTAAACTGTAAACCTAACCCTAACAATATCCTTTAATCCTAAACCTAACCCTAGCACTGGCCTTTAACTGTAACCTTATCCCTAACACTAGCCCTTAACCCTAACACTAACCCTAGCACTATCCCTAAACAATAACCCAACCCTAATCCTATTCATAATCAACCCTAACACTATACTTCAACTCTAACCCTAACCCTAATCCTAAACTCTCCTTAAACCCTAACCCTAACCCTAGCACTATCCATAAACAGTAACCCTAACCCTAACACTAGACCTAAAGCCTAACCCTAATCCTAGCACTATACCTAACTCGTAGCACTAAACATAACAGTATCCGTATACCATTACCCTAACCCTAACACTATCTCTAAACCCTATCCCTATTTGTAACCCTAACACCATCCTTAAACCATAACCCTAACCCTAGCACTATAAAGAAACTTTAACCCAAACCCTAAAACTATCTTTAAACCCTAAACCTAAACCGACCAGTACTCTTAAACAGTAACCCTATCCCTAAAACTAGTCCTTAACCCTAACCCTAACCATAGCACGATCCCTAAAATTAACACTAACCCTAATCCTATTCCTAAACCATAAGCCTAACCCTAAAACTATCTCAAAAGCTTAACCCCATCCCTAACACTATCCTTATACACTAACTCTAACAATAGCACAATCTTAAAACAGTAACCCGAAACCTAACACTAGCCCTAAACCCTAAGACTAACCCTAACACTATCCCTAAAACATAACCCTAACCCAAAACTATCCCTCAACCTTAGCCCTAACCCTAACACTAGCCCTCAACCCTAACCCTAACCTATCCTTAAACCCTAACACTAACCCTAACCCTAACACTATCCTTAAACCATCACCCTAACACTAGCACTATCCTAAAACAGTAACCCTAAGCCTAACATTAGCCCTAAAGCCTTACGCTAACCCTAGCACTATCTCTTAACAGTAACCCTAACCCTAACCCTATTCTTAAACCCTATCTCTAACCCTAACACTGTCAAAAACCCTAACAGTAAAACCGAACACTATCCTTAAACCCTAACCCTAGCCTTAGCACTATCCCTAAATGGTAACCCTAACCGTAACAATATCCGTAAACAGTAACCCTAACCCTAACCCTAACCCCAACACTATCCCTAAACAGTAACCATAACCGTAACCCTATTCCTAAACCCTAACTTTAGCCCTAACACTATCCTTAAACACTAATCATAACCCTAGCATTATCCTTAAACAGTAACCCTAACCCTAACACTATTCCTAAACACTAACCCGCATCCTAGCACTATCCCTAAACAGTAAACCTAACTCTAACACTATCCCTCAAACCTAACCCTAACCCTTACACTATCCTTAAACTATAACTATAAACCTAATCCTAGCATGATCCTTAAACCCTAACCCTAACCCTAGCACTATCTTTAAACAGTAACCCTAACCCTAACACTAGCCCTAAAGCCTAACCCTAACCCTGGCACTATCCCTAAACAGTAACCCTAACCGTAACCCTCATCCTAAACCCTAACCCTAAACCTAACACTACCCTAACACTACCCGTAAACCCTAACACTAACGCTAACACTATCCTTAAACCCTAACCCTAACCCTAGCACTATCCCTAAACAGTAACTCTAACCCTATCAGTATCCATCAACCATAACCATAACCCCAACACTATCCCTCCAACCTAACACAAACCCTAACACTATCCTTAAACCCTTACCCTAACACTATCCCTAAACCCTAACTATAACACTTTCCCTCAACCTGAACCCTAACCTAACACTATCCTTAAACCCTAACATTAACCCTAACCCTAAAACTATCCTTAAACCCTAACCTCAACCCTAGCACTATCCTTAAACAGTAACACTAACCCTAACACTATACCAAAACCCTAACCCTAAGACTATCCATAAACCCTAACACTATCACTATCCCTCAACCATAACACTAAACTTAACACTATCCTTAAACCCTAACATTAACCCTAACCCTAAAAATATCCGTTAAACCGTAACCCTAACCCTGACACTATCCCTAAAACTTAACCCTAACCCTAACACTATCCTTAAACCTTATCCCTAACACTAGCACTATCCTTAAACAGTAACCCTAACCATAACACTAGCCCTAAACCCTAACCCTAACCCTAATACTATCCATAAAACCAAACCCTAACCCTAACACTTTCCTTCAACCCTAATCTTAACCCAAGCACTATCCTTAAACAGTAACCCTAACACTATCCAAAACCCTAATCCTAACCCTAACACTATCCCTAAGCAGTAACCCTAAGCCTAACCCTAACACTATTCCTGAACCCTAACACTAATCCTAACACTATCCCTAAGCCCTAACCCTAACACTATACAACAACCATAACCCTAAGACTAACACTAACTTTAAACCCTAAGCCCTAATCTTAACCCTAACATTATCCTTCAACCCTAACTCTAACACTAGCACTATCCTTAAACAGTAACCCTAACCCTAACACTAGCCCTAAACTCTGACCCTAACCCTAGCACTATCCCTAAACCGTAACCCTAACCCTAACACTATCATTAACTGTAACACTAACCCTAGCACTATCCTTAAACCCTAACTCTAACCCTAACCCTAACACTATCTCTAAACCCCACCCCTAACCCTAACACAATCCCTTAACAGTAACCCTAACACTAAAAATATCCCTCCATCCTAACCCTAACCCTAGCAGTATCCTTAAACCCTAATTCTAACCACAATGCTAGCACTATTCTTAAACCCTAACCCTAACCCTAGCACTATCCTTAAACAGTAACCCTTACCCTAACAATATCTCTAAACCCCACCCCTAATCCTAGCACTATCCCTAAACAGTAACCCTAACAGTATCCCTAAACCGTAACCCTAACTCTAACACTATTCCTCAACCCTAATACTAATCCTAACACTATCCCTAAACCTTAACCCTAACACTATCCCTCAACCCTAACCCTAACCGTAACACTATCCCTAAACCCTAACCCTAAGACTATCCCTAATCCCTAACCCTAAAACTAGCCCTCAACCCTAACCCTATCCCTAACACTATCCTTAAACCCGAACCCTAACCCTAACTCTAACACTATCCTTAAACTTTAACTCTCACCCTAGCACTATTCCTCAACCCTAACACTAACCTTAACACTATCCTTAAACTCTAACTCTAACCCTCAACCTATCCCTAAGCCAAACTTTAATCATCACCCTAGCAGAAAGATCGTAGCATTTCGTTGGAAGAGGCCTGCTTTACGCTTAGATTGCTTGGAATGTGTAGTGCATTCTTAGGCCCAAAACTCAACTTGCAGCTAACACAAGTATCATAGGGTTAGGGTTAGGTTTTGTGTTTAGGGATAGTGTTAGGGTTAGGATTATGGTTTAGGATAACTTAACCACAAGTTAAGTTTCTAGTTTGGGCATAAGAAGTTTGTGTTAGTTCTTTCTTAACATTTCTTTGAAAGAGGGTTTCTTTAGTCTTAATTTGCTTTGAAAGTGCAGTGCATTCTTATGCCCAAAACAAATCTTGCAGCTACAACAAAGATCTTTAGGTATGAAAATCAGGGCCATGAGTGGAGTCATTCTGCAAAAGATCTTTCTGATACTGCAAGGAAAAGTACAGATTTTGGCTGAAAAACAACATGCTTAACTCGTTAAAGTAAGCTTCTTTTCAAAACGTACTTTGAAATACAGTGTAAAACTGCTTCCAATACTAAGAGTAGATGTAGAGCAACACTGGACATCACAAGTTGTTCAACTTCCAAAGTTAAGTAAGTGGAAGAAACAAGTTTGTGCTAGTTCTTTCTTAACATTTCGTTCAAAAAGTGTTTCTTTAGTCTTAGTTTGCCTTGAAAGTGTAGCTCATTCTTAGGCTCAAAACCCAACTTGCTGGAACAAGAAAGACTTTAGGTATGAAAATCATCTCCATGTTGAGTCATTCTGCCAAAGATCTTTCTGACACTCCAAGATAAAGTACAGATGTTGGCTGAAAAACAACATGCTTAACTCGCAAAAGTAAGCTTCTTTTCAAAACGTACTTTGAAATACAGTGTAAAACTACTTCCAAAACTAAAAGTTTAAGTAGAGGAACACTGAACATCACATGTTGTTCAACTTCCAAAGTTAAGTAAGTGGAAGAAACAAGTTTGTGCTCTTTCTTAACATTTCGTTGGAAGAGGGTTTATTTAGTCTTAGGTTTCAAAGTCTAGTGCATTCTTAGGCCCAAAAATCAACTTGCAGCTACCACAAAAATCTTTAGGTATGAAAATCAGCTCCATGAGAGGAGTCATTCTGCCAAAGATCTTTCTGATACTACTAGGAAAAGTACAGATTTTGACTGAAAAACAAGATGCTTAACTCGCGAAAGTACGTTTCTTTTCAAAACGTACTTTGTAATACAGTGTAAATCTGCTTCCCTAACTAAGAGTTTATGTGGAACATCACTGAACAAACGTTGTTCAACTTCAAAAGTTAAGTAAGTGGAAGAAACAAGTTTGTGTTAGTTCTTTCTTAACATTTCGTTGGAAGAGTGTTTCTTAGTCTTAGTTTGCTTTGAAAGTGTAGTGTATACTTAGGCCCAAAACAAATCTTGCAGCTACAACAAAGATCTTTAGGAATAAAAATCAGGTCCATGATTGGAGTCATTCTGCTAAAGATCTTTCTGATACTCCAAGGAAAAGTAGAGATTTTGGCTGAAAAACAACATGCTTCTCTCATGAAAGTAAGCGTCATTTCAAAATGTCCTTTGAAATAAACTGTGAAACTGCTTCCAAAATTAAAGTTGAAGTAGAGTAACACTGAACATCACAAGTTCAACTTCGAAAGTTAAGGAAGTGGAAGAAAACGTTTGTGTAAATTCTTTCTTAACATTTCGATGGAAGAGGGTTTCTTTAGTCTTAGTTTGCTTTGAAAGTTTAGTGCATTATGAGGCCCAAAACTCAACGTGCAGCTGTAACAAAGATCTTTAGGTATGATAATCAGGTCCCTCCGTGGAATCATTCTCCCAAAGATCTTTCTGATACTCCTAGGAAAAGTTCAGATTTTGACTGAAAAACAACATGCTTCTTTCGCAAAAGTAAGCTTCTTTTCAAAACGTACGTTGAAATGGAGTGTAAAACTGCTTCCCAAACTAAGCGTTGATGTGGAGCAACACTGAACATCACAAGTTGTTCAACTTCCAAAGTTAAGTAAGTGCAAAAAACAAGTTTGTGTCAGCTCTTTCTAAACGCTTCGTTGGAAGAGGGTTTCTTTAGTCTTAGTTTGCTTTCAAAGAGTAGTGCATTCTTAATCCAAAAACTCAACTTCCAGCTATAACAACGATCTTTAGGTATGAAAATCAGCTCTATGAGTGCAGTCATTCTGCCGAAGATTTTTCTGATACACCAAGGAAACGTACAGATTTTGGCTGAAAAACCACATACTTATCTCACGAAAGTAAGCTTTTTTTCCAAACGTACTTTAAAATACAGTGTAAAACTGCTTCCAAAACTAAAAGCTTAAGTAGAGGAACACTGAACATCACATGTTGTTCAAATTCCAAAGTTAAGTAAGTGGAAGAAACAAGTTTGTGCTAGTTCTTTCTTAACATTTCGTTGGAAGAGGGTTTCTTTAGTCTTAGGTTTCAAAGTCTAGTGCATTCTTAGGCCCAAAAATCAACTTGCAGCTACCACAAATACCTTTAGGTATGAAAATCAGCTCCATGAGAGGAGTCATTCTGCCAAAGATCTTTCTGATACTACTAGGAAAAGTACTGATTTTGACTGAAAAACAACATGCTTAACTCACGAAAGTACGTTTCTTTTCAAAACCTACTTTGTAATACAGTGTAAATCTGCTTCCCTAAGAGTTTATGTGGAACATCACTGAACATCACACGTTGTTCAACTTCAAAAGTTAAGTAAGTGGAAGAAACAAGTTTGTGTTATTTCTTTCTTAACATTTCGTTGGACGAGAGTTTCTTAGTCTTAGTTTGCTTTGAAAGTGTAGTGTATACTTAGACCCAAAACAAATCTTGCAGCTACAACAAAGATCTTTAGGAATAAAAATCAGGTCCATGACTGGAGTCATTCTGCCAAAGATCTTTCTGATACTCCAAGGAAAAGTAGAGATTTTGGCTGAAAAACAACATGCTTCTCTCACGAAAGTAAGCTTCATTTCAAAATGTTCTTTGAAATAAACTGTGAAACTGCTTCCAAAACTAAAAGTTGCAGTAGAGTAACACTGAACATCACAAGTTGTTCAACTTCCAAAGTTAAGTAAGTGGAAGAAACAATTTGTGTTAGTTCTTTCTTTGAATTTTGTTGGAAGAGGGTTTCTTTAGTCTTAGTTTGCTATCAACGTGTAGTGCATTCTTAGGCCCAAAACTCAACTCGCAGCTACAACAACGATCTTTAGGTATGAAAATCAGCTCCATGTGTGGAGTCATTCTGCCCAAGATCTTTCCGATATTCTAAGAAATAGTGCAGATTTTGGATGAAAAACTACTTGTGCTTCATCCCCTTAGTCTCTCCAGAGACGGCTTTTTTGGCTGCAGTAGCCAGCTCCCTGGTATACATGAAGGCACCTTGTGACAAGGGGACACTGTCCCCACCGACTCCCATCCATACCCCCTGTCCAGGATTCACCCAGACCCCTATGCAGACACTAACACTAACCCTAACTCTAACCATATTCCTAAAACCTATCCCTTACCCTAACACTATCCTTAAACCATAATCCTAACCCTAGCACTATCCTTAAGCTGTAACCCTAACCCTATCACAAGCCCTCAACCCTAACCCTAACCCTTACACTATACCTAAACAGGGTTAGAGTCCTAATTCAAGGAAATTTTAGGGTTTAAGGATAGTGTTAGGGTTAGGGTTAGGGTTGAGGGATAGTGTTAGAGTTAGGGTTATGGTTTACGGATAATGTTAGGGTTAGGGTTACTGTTTACGGATAGTGCTAGGGTTAAGGTTAGGCTTTAGGGCTAGTGTTAGGGTTAGAGTAGTGCTAGGGATTGGGTTAGGGTTTAATGATAGTGTTAGGGTTAGGGTTAGTGTTAGGGTTTAAGGATAGTGTTAGGGTTAGGGTGAGGGTTTAGGGATAGTGTTAGGGTTAGGGTTTAAGTATAGTGTTAGGGTTTAGGGTTTAAGGATAGTGTTAGGGTTAGGTTGGAGGGATAGTGTTAGAGTTAGCGTTACGGTTTACAGATACTGTTAGGGTTAGGGTTGCGGTTTGGGATAGTGCTAGGGTTAGGGTTAGGGTTTAGGGTTAGTGTTAGGGCAGGGTTTAGGAATAGGATTAATGTTAGGGTTACTGTTTAGGGATAGTGCTAGGGTTAGGGTTAGGGTATAAGGATAGTGTTAGGTTTAGGGTTTCTGTTTAAGGATATTGCTAGGGTTAGGGTTATGGTTTAAGGATGGTGCAAGGGATAGGGTTAGGTTTTAGGGCAACTGTTAGTGTTACGGTTACTGTTTAAGGATAGTGCTAGGGTTAGGGTTAGGGTTTAAGGATAGTGTTAGGGTTATGGTTAGATTTAGGGTTTAAGGATAGTGTTAGGGTTAGGGTTAGGATTGAGGCATAGTATTAGTGTTAGGGTTACTGTTTAGGGGTAGTGCTAAGGTTAGGGTTAGGGTTAGGGCTAGTGTTAGGGATATGGTTAGGGTTATGAATAGAATTAGGGTTAGCGTTACTGTTTAGTGATAGTGGTAGGGTTAGTGTTAGGGTTTAGGGCTAGTGTTATGGATAGGGTTACTGTTTATGGATAGTGCTAGGGTTAGGTTTAGGGTTTAAGGATATTGTTAGAGAGACAGTTGCAGTTTAGGGATATTGCTAAGGTTAGGGTTAGGTTTTAGGGCTAGTGTAAGGGTTAGGATAACTGTTTAAGGATAGTGCTACAGTTAGGGTTAGGGTTAGGGTTAGGGTTAGGGTTTCGGTCTAGTCTTAGGGTTAGTGTTAGGTTTTAGGAATAGGATTAGGGTTAGGGTTACAGTTGAGGGTTAGTGCTAGTGTTAGGGTTAGGCTTCAGGGCTAGTGTTAGGGATAGGTATACTTTTTAAGGATAGCGCTAGTGTTAGGGTTTTAGGATAGTGTTAGTGTTAGGGTTAATGTTTAGGGATAGTGCTAGGGTTAGGGTTAGGTTTTAGGGCTAGTGTTAGGGTTAGGGTTACTGTTTAAGGATAGTGCTAGGGTTAGGATTAGGGTTTAAGGATAGTGTTAGGGTTAGGGTTAGTGTTTAGGGATAGTGTTAGGGTTAGGATTAGGGTTGAGGAATAGCGTTAGGATTAGAGTTACTGTTTAGGGATAGTGCTAGGGTTAGGGTTAGGGTTTAGAGATAATATTAGGTTAGGGTTACTGTTTAAGGATATTGCTACTGTTAGGATTAGGGTTTAAGGATAGTGTTAGGTTTAGGGTTAGGGCTAAGGAATGGGGTTAGGTTTAGGCTTACTATTTAGGGATAGTGCTAGGGTTAGGTTTAGGGTTAGGTTTTAGGGCTAATGTTAGGGTTAAGGTTACTGTTTTAGGATAGTACTAGGGTTAGGGTTAGGGTTAAGGTTTCAGGATAGTGTTAGGGTTAGGGTTAGTGTTGAGGGTTAGTATTAAGGTTAGGGTTACGGTTTAGGGATAGTGTTAGGGTTAGTATTACTGTTTAGGGATAGTGCTAGGGATAGGGTTAGAGTTTAGGAATAGTGTTCGAGTTAGGGTTACTCTTTAAGGATAGTTAGGGTTAGGGTTTAGGCATAGTGTTATGGTTACTTTTATTGTTTAGGAATAGGGTTAGGGTTAGTTTTACTGTTTAAGGATTGTGCTATGGTTCTAGTAAGGGTGTAAGGAGAGTGTTAGGGTTAAAGTTAGGGTTTTAGGATAGTGTTAGTGTTAGGGTTAGGGTTAGGGTTTGATGTATATTTTTAGGTTTAGGGTTATGGTTTACAGATACTGTTAGGGTTAGGGTTACTTTTTAGAGATAGTGCTAGGGTTAGGGTTATGATTTAAGGATAGTGTTAGGGTTAGGGTTAAGGTTAGGGTTTAGGGATAGTGTTAGGGTTAGGGTTATGGTTTATCGATACTGTTAGGGTTAGGGTTACGGTTTAGGGATAGTGCTAGGGTTAGTGTTAGTGTTTAAGGATGGTGTTAGTGTTAGGGTTAGGGTTTGGGATAGTGTTTGTTATAGGGTTAGGGTTTAGGAATAGGATTAAATTTAGGGCAAGGGTTATGGTTTAAGAATTTTTTTTAGGGTTAGGTTTTGGGTTGAAGGATAGTTTTAGGGATAGAGTTTAGGGATAGTCTTAGGGTTTGGGTTTAGGGACAGTGTTAGGGTTAGGGTTATTGTTTAGGGATAGTGTTAAGGTTAGGGTTATGGTTTAAAAATAGTGTTAGGGTTAGGGTTTCTGTTTAGGGATAGTGCTAGGGTTAGGGTTAGAGTTTAGGGAGAGTGTTAGTGTCTGGGTTACTGTTTAAGTATAGTGCTAGGGTTAGGGTTAGGGTTTTAGGATACTGTTGGGGTTAGGGTTAGGGTTGAGGTATACGGTTAGGGTTAGGGTTAGGGTTTACCAATAGGGTTTGGGTTAGTCTTACTGTTTAGGGATAGTGCTAGGGTTAGAGTTAGGTTTTAGGGCTAGTGTTAGGGATAGGGTTACTGTTTAAGGATAGTGCTAGGGTTAGGGTTATGGTTTAAGGATAGTTTTAGGGTTAGGGTTAGAGTTAGTCTTTAAGGATAGTCTTGGGGTTAGGGTCAGGTTTGAGGGATAGCGTTAGGGTTAGGGTTACGGTTTATGGATACTGTAAGGGTTGGGGTTACTGTTTAGGGATAGTCCTAGGCTTAGGTTAGGGTTTAAGGATAGTGTTATGGTTAGGGTTACTGTTTAAGAATAGTACTAAGGGATAGGGTTAGGGTTTAAGGATAGTGTTAGAGTTAGGGTTAGTGTTAGGGTTTAAGGATTGTCTTAGGGTTAGGGTGAGGGTTTAGGTATAGTGTTAGCGTGAGGTTTTAATGATAGTGTTAGGGTTACAGTTAGGTTGGAGGGATAATGTTAGTGATAGGGTGACTGTTTATGGATATTGTTAGGGTTAGGGTTGTGGTTTAGGGATAGTGCTAGGGTTAGGGTTAGGGTATAAGGATAGTGTTAGGGTTAGGGTTTATGAATAGGATTATTGTTAGTGTTACTGTTTAGGGATAGTGCTAGGTTTCATGTTAGGGTTTAGGGCTAGTGTTAGGGATAGGGTAACTGTTTAAGGATAGTGCTAGTGTTAGGGTGAGGGTTTAAGGATAGTGTTAGGGTTAGGGTTTCTGTTAAAGGAGAGTGCTAGGGTTAGGGTTATGGTTTAAGGATAGTGTTAGTGTTAGGGTTAGCATTAGGGTTTAGGGATAGTGTCAGGGTTAGGGTTACGGTTTAGGGATTGTGCTAGTGTTAGGTTTATGGTATAAGGATAGTGTTAGGGTTAGGGTTAGGGTTTGCGATAGTGTTAGGGTTAGAGTTAGGGTTTAGGAATAGGGTTAGGGTTTGGGTTACTGTTTAGGGATAGTGTTAGGTTTAGGGTTAGATTTAGGGTTTAAGGATAGTGTTTGGGTTAGGTTTAGGATGGGGGATAGTGTGAGGGTTAGGGTTACTGTATAGGGATAGTGTTAGTGTTACTGTTACTGTTTAGGGGTGGTGCTAGGGTTAGGGTTATAGTTTAGGAATAGTGTTAGGGTTAGGGTTACTGTTTAAGGATAGTGCTAGGATTAGGGTTAGTGTCTAAGGATAGTATTAGGTTTAGGGTTAGACTTAGGGTTTAAGGATAGTGTTAGGGTTTGAGTTAGAGTTGAGGGATTGTGTTACGGTTAGAGTTACTGTTTACGGATACTGTTAGGGTAGCGGTTACTGTTTACGGATAGTGCTAGGGTTAGGGTTAGAGTTAGTGATTAAGGATAGTGTTAGTGTTAGTATTAGGGTTTAAGGATAGTGTTAGGGTTAGGGTTAGGGTTTAAGGATAGTGATAGTGTTAGGGTTGAGGGATAGTGATAGAGTTAGGGTTTAGGGATAATGTTAGAATTAGTGTTAGGGTTGAGGAATAGTGTTAGGGTTAGTGTTACCATTTAGGGATAGTGTTAGGGTTAGGGTTAGTGCTTAGGGGTAGTGTTAGGATTATGGTTAGGGCTTTGTGGTAGTGTTAGGCTTAGGGTTAGGGTTTAGGAATAGGGTTAGTGTTAGGTTTACTGTTTAGGAATAGTGCTAGGGTTAGGGTTTCTGTATAGAGATAGTGGTAACGTTAGTGTTACGGTTTAGAGATAGTGTTAGGGTTAGGGTTACTATTTAAGGACAGTGCTAGGGTTAGGGTTAGGGTTTAAGGATAGTGTTAGGGTTAGGGTTAGTGTTGAGGGATAATGCTAGGGTTAGGGTTAGGGTTTAAGGATAATGTTAGAGTTAGGGTTAGGGTTAGGGTTTAAGCATTGTGTTAGGGTTAGGGTTAGGGTTGAGGTATAGTGTTAGGGTTCATGTCACGGTTTAGGGATAGTTTTACAGTTAGGGTTACTGTTTTGGGATAGTGCTACTGTTAGGGTTACTGTTTAGGGATAATATTAGGGTTAGGGTTACTGTTTAAGGATAGTTTGTGTTAGGGTTATGGTAGAGGGATAGTGTTAGGGTTAGGGTATCTGTTTAAGGCTAGTGCTAGGTTTAGGGTTATGGTTTAAGGATAGTGTTAGGGTTAGGACTAGGGTTAGGGTGTAGGGATAGTGTCAGGGTGAGGGTTACTGTTTACGGATATGTTAGTGTTAAAGTTATGGTTTAGGGATAGGGCTATGGTTAGACTTTAAGGCTAATGTTAGGGTTAGGATTACTGTTTTAGGATAGTGTTAGGGTTAGGGTTCAGGTTTAAGGATCGTGTTAGGGTTAGGGTTAGGTATAGGGTTAGGGTTAGGGTTTAAGGATTGTGTTTCGGTTAGGGTTTTAGTTGAAGGATAGGGTTAGGGTTTGGATTTAGGGATAGTCTTAAGGTTAGGGTTTAAGGATCGTGTTAGGGTTAGGTTTAGGGTTATGGTTTAGGAATAGAATTAGGGTTAGGAATAGTGTTTATGGTTAGTGTTAGGGTTAGGATTAGGGTTTAGGGCTAGTGTTAGGGATAGGGTTACTGTTTAAGGATAGTGCTTGGGTTAGGTTTAGGGTTTAAGGATAATGTTAGGGTTCGGGTTACAGTTTAGGGATAGTGCTAGAGTTAGGGTTAGGTTTTAGGGCTAGTGTTAAGGTTAGGGTTACTGTTTAAGGACAGTGCTAGGGTTAGAGTTAAGGTTAGGGTTAAGGTTTAGGTATAGTCTTATGGTTAGTGTTAGGGTTTAGTCTTAAGATTAGGGTTTGTATTACTGTTTAGGGTAAGTGCTAGGGGTAAGGTTAGGGTTTAAGGATACTGTTAGTGTTTGGGTTACTGTTTAGGGATAGTGCTAGGGTTAGGTTTAGAGTTGAGGGATAATGTTAGTGGTAAGGATAGTGTTAGGATGATTGTTAGGGGTGATGAATAGTGTTAGTGTTAGGGTTATGGTTTAGGTATAGTGTAAGTGTTAGGGTTACCGTTTAGGAATAGTGCTAGGATTAGGGTTAGCGTTTAGAGACAGTTTTAGGATTAAGGTTACTGTTAAAGGATAGTAATAGTGTTAAGGTTAGGGTTTAGGAATAGTGTTTGGGTTAGGGTTACTGTTACTGTTTAACCTAACCCTAACCCTAACCCTAACCCTAGCACTATCGTTAAGGAGTAACCCTAAACCTAGCACTAGCCCTAAACCCTAACCCTAACCCTAACAGTATCCTTAAACCGTAACCCTAACCCTAAAACTATCCCTCAACCCTAACCCTAACTCTAACACTATCCTTAAACCCTAAACCTAACCCTATCTCTAAACCTTAACCCTAACCTTAACACTATCCCTAAACCCTAACCTTAGCATTATCACTAACGCTGTCCTTAAACCCTAACTCTAACCCTAACTCTAAACCCTAACCCTAACCCTTACAATATCCCTCCAACCTAACCCTAACCCTAACATGATCCTTAAATCCTAACACTAAAACTAACACAAAATCCTCACCCTAAGACTATCCCTAAACTCTGACCGTAACACTTTCCCTCAACCCTAACCCTAACCCTAACATTATACTTAAACCCTAACACTAACCCAAACCCTAAAACTATCCTTAAACCCTGAGCCAAACCCTTGCACTATACCTAAACAGTAACCCTAAATGTAAACATATCCCTAAACCCAAACCCTAACCCTAACACTACCACTAAACCATAACCCTAATCATAACACTATCCTTAAACCCTAACCCTAACCCTAGCACTATCCTTAAACAGCAATCCTAACCCTAACACTATCCCTAAACTCAAACCCTAACCCTAGCACTATCTCTAAACTGTAACCCTAACCCTAAAACTATCCCTCAACCCTAAACCTAACTCTAACACTATCCTTAAACCCTAACCCTAACACAATCCTTAAACCCTAACCCTCATCATAACACTATCCTTAAACCCTAACCCTAACACTAGCACTACCTTAAACAGTAACCTTACACTAACACAAGCCCTAAAACCTAACACTAACCCTAGCACTATCCATAAACTGTAAGCCTAACCCTAACCCTATTCCTAAACCCTAACCCTCTCCCTAACACTATTTCTAAATACTAACATTAATCATTGCACTATCCATAAACCGTAACCCTAACCGTGAAACTTTCCCTAAATCCTAACACTATCCCTGACACAATCCCTAAACCCAACCCTAACCTTAGCACTATCGCTAACAGTAACCCTACCCCTAACACTATCCCTAAACTTTAACCCTAACCCTAACACTAGACCTCCAACCTAACGCTAACACTTTCCTTAAGCCCTAACCCTAAAACTATAAGAAAACCCTCACCCTATGACTATCCCTAAAGCCTGACCGTAACACTAATCCTCAAACCTAACCCTAACCCTTGCAATATCATTAAACCCTAACACGTACCCTATGCCTAACACTATCTTTAAACCCTAAACCTAACCCTAGCATTAGCACTAAAGAGTAACCCTAACCCTAACACTTACACTATACATAAACCCTAACCTAGAACTATCCTTAAACAGTAACCCTAAACCTAGGACTATCCTTAAACAGTAACCTTAACCCTAACACTAGCTCTAAAACCTAACCCTAACCCTAGCACTACCCCTAAACCGTAACCCAAACCCTAAAACTATCCTTAAACCCTAACCCTAACACTAGCACTATCCCTAAACATTAACCCTAACCCTCACTCTATCCCTCAACTCTAACCCTAAACCTAACACTATCCTTAAAACCTAAATTTAACCATGACACTAAAACTAACCTTAAACCCTATCCCTAACCCTAGCACTATCCATAAACAGTAACCCTATCCCTATCACTAGCCCTAAACGCTAACCCCAACCCTAGCATTATCCTTAAACAGTAACCCTAACCCTAACCCTATACCGAAACCCTAACCCTAACCCTAACACTATCCCTAAATCCTAACCCTAAACCAAACATTATTTTTAAACCCAAACCTCAACAATAGCACTATCCTTAAACTGTAACCCTAAACCTAACACAATCCCTAAACGCTAACCGTAACCCTAGCACTATCCCTAAACAGTAACCCTAACCCTAACCCTATTCCTAAACACAAATCCTAACCCTAATACTGTCCCAAAACCCTAACCCTAAAACGATCCTTAAACCCTAACCTTAACCCTAACCCTATTCCTAAACACTAATCCTAACCCTAACACTGTCCCTAAACCCTAACCCTAACCCGAACACTATCCTTAAACCCTAACCCTAACCCTAGCACTATTCTGAAGCAGTAGCCCTAACCCTAACACTATCCCTAAAACGTAACCCTAAACTTAACACTATCCCTCAAAACAACCCTAACCCTAACAAGATCCTTAAACACTAACCCTAACAATAACCCTAACACTATCCTTAACCCTAACCCTAACCCTGGAACTATCCTTATACAGAAAACATAACCCTAACAGTATCCCTAAACCCTAACTCTAACCCTAGCATTATCCCTAAACAATAACTCTCACCCTAAAATTATCTTTAAACCATAACCCTACCTCTAAAACTATCCCTCAATCCTAACCCTAACCCTCACACTATCCTTAAGCTCTAACCCTAACCCAAACACTATACTTAAACACTAACTCTACACTTGCACTATACTTAAACAGGAACCCTAAACATAACACTAGAGCTAAACCCTAACCCTAACCCAACAATATCCTTATACAATAACCCTAACCCTAACAGTATCCCTAAACCAAAACCCTAACCCTAGCACTATCACTAAACAGTAATCCTAACCCTAACACTATCACTAAACCGTAACACTAACCCTAACAATATCCGTCAACCCTAAACCTAACCCTAACGCTATCCTTAAACACTATCACTAACCCTAACACTATCCTTAAAATATAAACCTAACTCAAGCACTATCCCTATACAGTAACCCTAAAACTAACCCTATTCGTAAAATCTAACCCTAACCCTAACACTGTCCCTAAACACTACCCCAACCCTAACACTATCCTTAAACCCTTAACCCTAACCCTAGCACTATCCTTAAAGAGTAACCCTAACATTAACACTATCCCTAAACTGTAACCCTTACCCTAACACTATCCTTAAAACCTAACCTTAAAATTATCCCTAAACCCTCACTCTAAGACTATCCCTAAACCCTGACCCTAACACTATCCCTCAACCCTAACCCTTACCCTAACACTATCCTTAAAAACTAACCCTAATGCTAGCACCATCCTTAAACATTAACCATAACACTAACACTATCCGAAAACACTCACCAAAACCCTAACACTATTGCTCAAACCTATCACTAATTCTAACACTATCCCTAACCCCTAACCCTAACATTATCCCTCAACCCTAACCCTAACCCTAACACTATCCCAAAACACTAACCCTAAGAGTATCCCTAAAACCTAACCCTAAAACTATCCCTCAACACTAACTCTAACCCTAACACTATCCTTAAACTCTAACCCTAACCCTAACACTATCCTTAAACCCTAACCCTAACCCTAACACTATCCCTAAACCCTAACCCTAACCCTAACACGATCCCTAAACCCTAACCCTAAGAGTATCCCTAAAACCTAACCCTAAAACTATCCCTCACAGTAACTCTAACCCTAACACTATCCTTAAACTCTAACCCTAACCCTAACACTATCCTTAAACCCTAACCCTAACACTACCACTATCCATAAACAGTAACACTAACCATAACAATAGCCCTAAAGCCTAAACCTAACCCTAGCACTATCCATAAACCGTAAACCTAACCCTAAGAGTATACTTAAACTGTAACCCTAACCCTAACAGTATCCCTAAACCCTAACCCTAACCCTAATACAAACATTATAATTAAACCATAACACTAACCCTAGCACTATCCTTAAAGAGTAAACCTAACCCTAACCCTAGCCCTAAAACCTAACCGTAACCCTAGCACTATCCTTAAACTGTAACCCTTATCTTACCCTAACCCTATTCTTAACGCCTAACCCTAACACTAGCACTATCATTAAACAGTAACCCTAAGCCTAACACTATCCCTAAACCCTAACCCTAACCCTAGCACTATCCCGAAAGAGTAACCCTAACCCTAACACTATCTCTAAACCGTATCCCTAACCCTAACAATATTCCTCAAACCTAACCCTAATCCTAACACTATACCTAAACTCTAACACTAACACTAGCCCCAACCCTAACCCTAACCCTAACACTATCTTTAAAACCTAACCCTTTCCCTAACACTATCCTTAAACCCTAACCCTAACCCTAGCACTATCCTAAAACAGTCATCCTAACCCTAACACTAGCCCTAAAGGCTAACTCTAACCCTAGCACTATCCCTAAACAGTAACCCTAACACAAGTCCTATTCCTAAACCCTAACACTAAAATATCACTATCCCAAACCCTAACCCTAACCCTAAGACTATCCTTAAACCCTAACCCTAACCCTAGCACAATCCCTAAACCTTAACCCTAACCCTAACAATATCCGTAAACCATAACCCTGACCCTAACACTATCCCTAAATCCTATCCCTAACCCTAACCCTAACACTATCCTTAAACCAGTATCCTAACCATAGCATTATCCTTAAACAGTAACCCTAACCCTAACACTAGCCTTAACACCTAACCCTAACCCTAGCTATGTCCCTAAACTGTAACCCTAACCCTAACAATATCGTTAAACCCTCAACCTAACCCTAGCACTAGCCTTAAACAGTAACGCTATCCCTAACACCAGGCCTAAACCCTAACCATAACCCTAGCACTATCCCTAAACAATAACCCTAACCCTAATCCTATTCCTAAACCCTAACCCTAAACCTAAATATATCCCTAAACCCTAACCATAACCCTAAACCTAACACTATCCTTATAAGCTATCCCAAACACTAGCAGTATTTTTAAACAGTAACCCTAACCCTAACACTAGCCCTAAACCCTTAGACCAACCCTAACACTATCCTTAAACTGTAACCCTAAGCCGAAAACTACCCCTCCTCCCTAACACTAACTCTAACACTATCCTAAAGCCCTAACCCTAAAACTATCCCTAAACCCTAACCCTAACCCTGACACAATCCCTAAACCCTAACCCTAACCTTAGCACTATCCCTAAAGAGTAACACTAACCCGAATACTATTCCTAAAACGTAACCCTAACCCTGACACAATCCCTAAACCATAAACCTAACCGTAGCACTATCCTTCAACAGTAACCCTATCACTAACACTAGTACTAAACCCTAACCCTAACTCTAGCACTATCCCTAAAGTGTAACCTTAACCCTAATCCTATTCCTAAACCCTAAACCTAACAGTAACACTATCCTTAAACTCTAACCCTAACCCTAGCACTATCTTTAAGCAGTAACCCTAACCCTAACACTAGCCCTAAATTCAAACCCTTACACTATCCCTCAACCCTAACCGTCACCCTAAAACTGTCCTTAAAGCCTAAGCCTAACCCTAGCACTATCCTAAAACAGTAACCCTAACCCTAACACTAGCCCTAAGCCTAAACCTAACCCTAACACTATTCCAAAACCGTAACCCTAACACTAACACTATCCCTCCAAAATAACGCTATCCCTAACACTATCCTTAAACCCTAACCCTAACACTTTCCCTAAACCCTAAACCTAAGTGTATCCCTCAACCCTAACCCTTAAACTATCCGTCAACCATCACCATAAACCTAACACTATCCTTAAACACTAACACTAACCCTAACCCTAACACTACCCTTAAACCCTCACCCTAACCCTAGCACTATCCTTAAACAGTAACCCTTAACCTAACAATAGCCATAAACCCTAACCCTAACCCTAGCACTCTCCCTAAACAGTATCTCTAACCCTAACACTAACCCTAACACTATCCCTAAACCCTAACCCTTACCCTAACCCTAACACTATCCTTAAACCCTAACCCTAACCATAGCACTATCCCTAAACAGTAACCCTAACCCTAACACTATCCCTAAACTTTAAGACTAACCCTAACACTATTCCTAAACCCTAACCTTAACCCTAATCCTAACACTATCCTTAAACCCTAACCCTAACCATAGCACTATCCCTAAACAGTAACCCTAACCCTAACACTATCCCTAAACCGTAATCCTAACCCTAACACTATTCCTAAACCCTAACACTAATCCTAACACTATCCCTAGACCCTACACCTAACACTATCACTCAACCGTAACCCTAACCTTAACACTATATTTTAACCCTAACACTAACCCTAACCCTAACACTATCCTTAAACCCTAACCTTAACCCTAGCACTAGCCTAACACAGTAATCCTAACACTAACTCTAGCCCTAAAGACTAACCCTAACCCTAACCCTAGCACTATCCTTAAGTAATAACCCTAACTAAACCCTATCCCTAAAGCCTAACCCTAACACTAACACTATCCCAAACCCTAACCCTAACCCTAACACTATTCTTAAACCCTAAAGATAACCAAGCACTATCCCTAAACTGTAAGCCTAACGCTAATAATATCCGTAAACCGTAACCCTAACACTAACACTATCCCTAAACCCTAACCCTAACCCCAACCCTAACACTATCCTTAAACCTTAACCCTAACCCTAGCACTATCCTTAAACAGTAACCCTAAACCTAACACTAGCCCTCAACCCTAACCCTAACCCTGGCTTGGGGTTCCTGGGTTCAGGACTTCAGGGGCAGTCCTCCCTCAAAGTTCCTGGGCCAGAGGTGAAAGATGGGAGTGGGGTGTCTGTAGATCTAATGGACTTCCTATGAGATAGTGAGAAGAGAGGAATTTACAAATGAAAGAAGAGGAGATAGAGAAAAAAATATTGTTTCTGGCAGACAGAGGGTTTTCTGGCTTGGGGGTCCTAGGTCTAGGGCTTCAGGGAGCAGTCTGCCCTTGCAGTTCCTGGTCCAGGGGGCAAAAGATGGGAGTAGGGTGTCTGTAGGTCTAATCACATTCCTATGAGATAGTGAAAGGAGAGGAATTTACAAATGAACGAAGAGGAGAAGGAGAAAAAAATAGTGTACCTGGCTGACAGAATGTTTTCTGGCTTGGGGGACCAGGATCAGGCGATCCAGGGGACAGTCCTCCCTCTAAGTTCCTGGACCAGGCGGCAAAAGATGGGAGTGGGGTGTCCGTAGGTCTAATGGCCTTCCTATGAGATAGTGAGAAGAGAGGAATTTACAAATAAAAAAAAAAATGAGAAGGAGAAAAAAAAATTGTACCTAGCTGACAGAGGGTTTTCTGGCTTGAGGTTCCTGGGTCTGGGGCTTCAGGGAGCAGTCCTCACTTGCAGTTCCTGGCCCAGGGGGCAAAAGATGGGACTGGGGTGTCTGTAGGTCTAATGGACATCTAGGCTGACAAAGGGTTTTCTGTCTTGGGGGTCCTGGGTCTGGGGCTTCAGAAGGCAGTCCTCCCTTGCAGTTCCTTGCCCAGGGAGTGAAAGATGGGACTGGGGTGTCTCTAGGTCTAATGGCCTTCTTTGCTGACAAAGGGTTTACTGCCTTGGGGGTCCTGGGTCTGGGGCTTCAGGGGACAGTCCTCCCTTGCAGTTCCAGGCCTAGGGTGTGAAAGATGGAAGTAGGGTGTCTGTAGGTCTTATGGCCTTCCTGGCTTACAGAGGGTATTCTGGCTTGGTGGTCCAGGGTCTGGGGCTTCAGGGATAAGTCCTCCCTTGCAGTTCCTGGCCCAGGGTATGAAAGATGGGAGTGGGGTGTCTATATATCTAATGGCCTTCCTATGAGATAGTGAGAAAAGAGGAATTTACAAATAAAAGAAGAGGAGAAGGAGAAAAAAAAAGTGTACCTGGCTGACATAGGGTTTTCTTGCTTGGGCATACTGGGTGTTGGGTTTCAGGAGGCAGTCCTCCCTTGCAGTTCCTGGCCCAGTGGGTGAAAGATGGGAGTCTGGTGTCTGGAGGTCTAATGGCCTTCCTATGAGATAGTGAGAAGAGAGGAGTTTACAAATGAAAGAAGAGGAGAAGGAGAAAAAAAAAGTGTACCTGGGTGACAGAGGGTTTTGTGGTTTGAGGGTCCTGGGTCTGGGGCTTCAGGGGGCAGTCCTGACTTGCAGTTCCAGGCCCAGGAGGCGAAGATGGTACTGGGGTGTCTGTAGGTCTAATGGAAGTCCAGGCTGAAAGAGGGTTTTCTGGCTTGGGGGTCCTGGGTTGGGGCTTCAGAGGGCAGTCCTCCCTTGCAGCTCCTAGCCCAGGCGGTGAAAGATGGGAGTGGGGTGTCTGTAGGTCTAATGGCCTTCCTGGCTGATAGAAGGTTTTCTGTCTTGGGGGTCCTGGGCCTAGGGCTTCAGGGGGCAGTCCTCCCTTGCTGTTCCCGGGCCAGGGGGCGAAAGATGGGAGTGGGGTGTCTATAGGTGTAATGGCCTTCCTATGAGATAGTAAGAAGAGAGGAATTTACAAAAGAAAGAATAGGAGAAGGAGAAAAGAAAAAGTGTACCTGGCTGACAGAGGGTTTTCTGCTTGGGTTCCTGGGTCTGGAACTTCAGGGGGCAGTCCTCCCTTGCAGTTCCTGGCCAAGAGGGTGAAAGATGGGAGTGGTGTGTCTGTAGGTCTAATGGCCTTCCTATGAGATAGTGAGAAGAGAGGAGTTTACAAATGAAAGAAGAAGAGAAGGAGAAAAAAAAGTGTACCTGGCTGACAGAGGGTTTTCTGGCTTTGGGCTCCAGGGTCTGGGGCTTCAGGGGGCAGTCCTCCTTGGAAGTTCCTGGTCCAGGGGGTGAAAGATGAGAGTGGGGTGTCTGTAGGTCTAATGAACTTCCAATGAGATAGTGAGAACAGGGGAATTGACAAATGAAAGAAAAAGAGAAGGAGAAAAAAAAAGTGTACCTAGTGACAGAGGGTTTTCTGGCTTGGAGGTTCTGGGTCTGGGGCTTCAGGGGGCAGTCCTCCCTGGAAGTTCCTGGCCCAGGGGGCGAAAGATGAGAGTGGGGTGTCTGTAGGTCTAAAGGCCTTCCTGGGTGACAGAGGGTTTTCTGGCTTTGGGATCCAGGGTGTGGGGCTTCAGGGGGCTGTCCTCCCTTGCAGTTCCTGGTCCAAGGGGTGAAAGATGGGATTGGGGTGTCTGTAGGTCTAATGGCCTTCTTATGAGATGTCAGAAAAGAGGAATTTACAAATGAATGAAGAGGAGGAGAAAAGAAAAAGTGTACCTGGCTGGCAGAGGGTTTTCTAGCTTGGGGGTCCTCGGTCTGGGGCTTCAGGGGGCAGTCCTCACTTGCAGTTCCGGGCCCAGGGAGCGAAACATGGGAGTGGGGTGTCTGTAGGTCTAATGGAATTCCAATGAGATAGTGAGAAGAGGGGAATTCACAAATGAAAGAAGAAAAGGAGAAAAAAAAGTGTACCTGGTGACAGAGGGTTTTCTGGCTTGGAGGTCCTGGGTCTGGGGCTTCAGGGGGCAGTCCTCCTTTGCAGTTCCTGGCCCAGGGGGAGAAAGATGGGAGTGGGGTTGTAAAAATAAAATTAAACTATACTTATCCTGTTTTGTAAAGATAAAAGTTTTACCTTTGCCTATTTTGCCTCTGTACTAAAACTGATACAACCCTCATGATAAACTGAAGTTGTGGAAGCCCGAGACAATTTACTAGCTCCCTGTAAAAAGCCCCTTATCTTACTTCCTCATTCTTTCCTCTCCTCCCCCCCATGGACTTGTGTCTATATAACCTAAATGCCCCTTTGTTCGGGACTTCACTCTCTCTGTTGTGTCTTGTATGACCGAGAGTGGAGTCCTAGTGCACTAGAAATGAAGCCTCTTGTACTTTACATCAAGAACCGACTTTTGTGGTTGATTGGGGTCGCCGTAGTACTCCCTGGACAAGGAGGTTCAGCTGGGTGCCAGCTGAAACCTTTCATTTGGTGCGTTGGCTGGGAAACTCAAGGCCACCCCACTCCTACAACGTGGGCCTTGGAGGTGAGCCTTTGTCTGTCTACTATCCTTTTATCTGTCTTCCTGTAAAGGCCTGTATCTGGTATCTCAGCTGTTCGGACTATTGTAAAATAGCCAGACTGTGGTTGGCAGACGTGTCCAGAGGACCACAGGCTACAGCCCTGGGGGATGCCCCAAGGGCGAGGGAGGATCAGAAATGCCTGATTGTCTCCTGTGGTAAGGGCACAGAGGCCTTAGTAGCCAACGCCCATCTGAATCTGTTCTGAAATTGTGGAAGACCTAGGCCGGTAAGTTGCTTTTTGTTTCTCTTGTCCTGTTCTTTGTTCTTTTGTCTGTGTTTTTAACCTATCCATTGACGATGGGACAGACTGTAATGACTCCTCTGAATTTGACTCTTGGACATTGGACTGAAGTAAAGGGAAGAGGTCGCAACCTATCTATAGAGATTAGGAAGGGTCTCTGACAGACGTTCTGTACATCCGAGTAGCCCACTTTCAATGTCGGATGGCCACCCAAGGGCACATTCAATCTCAAAACTGTTCTTGCCGTTAAAGACATTGTTTTTCAGAAAGGACCAGGAAGTTATCCAGATCAACAGCCCGTACATCATCGTCTGGGAAGATCTGATACGAAAACCTCCCACCTGGGTCAGGCCCTGGACTCCCAGGCATCACCCTGATCACCCGACCCCCCCCCTCAGGTTTCGGTAAACCAGCGCCCCCGCGCAACATGGCCGCTGCCTGCCCCTCAGTGTGCGCTTTGTTCACAGCCGGTCGAGGAGCCCCCGGGGGCAGGGGTCGGGGCGCTGCGCCAGGGCGCGGGGGGGGGGGGGGGGGGGGGGAGCGTTGCGTAATCCGGTGGACGATGGGGCCTGGAGGACAGGCGGCGCCGGCATGGGGCCGGCCTAGATGCGGCTGTGTGAGGCCATGAGCAGTGAGGCCAGTGCTCTGTCCCGCCCCGGATGGGCCAGTCCCGGCCTGGCGGGGCCAAGCTGGTGGCGAGGGCTGTGCGCGGGCCAGGCCTGCCAGGCGGGCTGCCCGGGGGCCAAGACTGAAATGGACACAGAGACAGGGGCTGAGCCAAGGAGGTGGGTAGAGGGGCGAGGAGGGGGCGGAGCGCGGGTTACCCTGGAGACACTGGCCGCCAGGTCAGACCCTGGGCGGGGCGCTCGCAGGGGCCATGGTTCTGCAAATTGCGGGTTGCTCACGCCTGGAATGCCCACGGTCTGCCCCGCGTCCACCCGCCCCGTCGCCCGCACAGCCCCCTTACCGGTGGGCGCTGGTGAGCGCAATTGCGGGGGTGGGGCGCATATGATGCCCATAGAGCACACGCTCTGCTCCCATCCCGAGTGACCATGAATATACTCGGCGCGGATTGCGGGGCGTACTTGTAATTTCCCGTGCTGTGCTGATCATCAGGAAAAAAAAAAAAAAAAAAAAAAAAAAAAAAAAAAAAGAAGGTTGTGGACAGTCTAGGTGGCGGCAGCAGACTTCCCGGGCTCCAGCGGGAAGCACGGGTGCGGCTGCATGTGGTGGTGGCGGGATGCGCGCTCTGGGAGGCCAGACCTGGCGCAGCGCCTGGCAGGGTGCCTCAAGGCCGCGACCCCGCGGGACCCTCCCCTCACCCGCATACCTCAGCATGACTCCTAGCCAGAGGCCCACTCTCGCCAGCTGTGCATAGGGGCGACAGCCGGTTAGCGCACCCGCTGGCTCCCTGGCTCCATCGCAGGTCGAGCTGCCTGCAGAGGGGCCCTCCGGAGGTTCGGGCAAAAGGGACCATGAAAGTGAAGTCAACCAGTCGTGATGGAAATGCGCTGTGCATTACAGAAGAGGAACTGGCTGGAAAAGATGAGGACATGTCGTCCTTCCCATGCACCCAGGAGGGCCGGCCGAGACCCCACTGCAGCCGCTGCCAGAAAAACCTGTCTTTACACACATTGGTGTGAACTCTTTACCTCTTCCTAGCCCTGCTCCTGGTGGCCGTGGCCGTGCTGGCCTCCCTGGTTTTCAGGAAAGTGGACTCTCTCTCAAATGACATCTCCTTGGCCCAGTCCATTTATAACAAGAAGCTGGTGTCAATACAGGAAAATCTCCAAGGACTAGATCCAAAAGCCTTAAACAACTGCTCTTTCTGCCATGAGGCTGGGCAACTGGAACAAAAGATCAGAAAACTGCAAGAGGAGCTGGAAAAAAATTCAGAAAATGCAAACTGCAAGAGGAGCTGGAAAAAATTCAGAAGATGCTTCTGGCTCAGGAGGTCCAGCTAGACCAGACCTCTCGGGCCCATGAACTGCTCTCCACCACCAACAGTCAGATCTCTCAGAAGATGGGAAACTGCTCCTTTTCCATCCATCAGGTCAACCAGTCTCTGGGACTCTTTCTGGCCCAAATGAGAGGTTGGCAGGCCACCACTACTGGCCTAAAGCTCTCTCTAAAGAACCTCACCCAGAAGTGCTATAATGTTAAGGCTGCACTGGGAAGAGGAGGCCGGGGAGGGGGAGAAAGGGATAAACGGGGGTAGCGGGAAGCGCAGAACTAGCACCATCCGCGCCTTCCTTTGTGTGGCTGTGGCATCAGCGTGATTGGCTACCAGCCCCAGGACCTTCCGGAAAAAGACATTTTAAAATTCTGCCACCCCAAGGATCAGAGCCACCTGCAAAAAAGCTTCCAGCAGGTGGTCAAGCTGAAAGGCCAAGTACTGTCTGTCGTACCGATTCCGCACCAAGAACCGGGAGTGGATGCTCATCCACACCAGCAGCTTCACCTTCCAGTACCCCTACTCCGACGAGATCGAGTACATCGTCATCTGCACCAACACTAATGTCAAGCAGCTTCAGCAGCAGCAGACCGAACTAAAAGTGCACCAGAGAGATGGATTGTCTGTAGGTCTAATGGCCTTCTTATGAGATAGTCAGAAAAGAGGAATTTACTAATGAATGAAGAGGAGAAGGGGAAAAGAAAAAGTGTACCTGGCTGGCAGAGGGTTTTATAGCTTGGTGGTCCTCGGTCTGGGGCTTCAGGGGGCAGTCTTCCTTTGCAGTTCCTGGCCCAGGGGGCGAAATATGGGACTGGTGTGACTGTATGTTTAATGGACATCCAGGCTGACAGAGGGTTTTCTGGCTTGGGGGTCCTGGGTCTGTGCCTTCAGGGGGTGGTCCTCCCTTGCAGTTCCTGGCCCAGGGGGCGAAAGATGAGAGTGGGGTGTCTGCAGGTCTAATGGCCTTCCTGGCTGACAGGGTTTTCTGGCTTGGGGGTCCTGGGTCTGGGGCTTCACGGGGCAGTCCTTCCTCGCAGTTCCTGGCCCAGGGGGCGAAAGATGGGAGTGGGGTGTCTGTAGCTCTAATGGCCTTCCTGGCTGACAGAGGGTTTTCTGGCTTGGGGGTCCTGGGTCTGGGGCTTCACGGGGCAGTCCTTCCTCACACTTCCTGGCCCAGGGACGAAAGATGGGAGTGGGGTGTCTGTAGGTCTAATGGCCTTCCTGGCTGACAGGGTTTTCTGGCTTGGGGGTCCTGGGTCTGGGGCTTCAGGGAGCAGTCCTCCCTTGCAGTTCCTGTCCCTGTTGGCGAAAGATGGGAGTGGGATCAATCACATACTTTAAATATCACAGAATAGACTCCTTTCAAAATGCACACCAATTACTGGAATTTATATGTGTTTTCTAGGAATGTATGTTATGTCAATAAATGTTGACATGATAACCATGTTTGTCTCCAGCTATTTTATTTATAGTGATTTAGATGTCGTAGCCAATCCCTCTATGTGATGCTTATAGTGAGAACAGAAATGATTCTACCTAATATCCTAAAATTACTCAAGGAAAGTTCTTTAGATTCAACTTTATTTATACTTATGCTGTATGCAAAAGTCATGGGAGCAAGGATTATAGTCCAATATTAAGTTATAAAATGACTTAGGATGAGCATAGCTCAATGTATCTTACCTCGTTTATAAATAAGTTTGTATTTAAAACTAAACATTTGAATTCGTAATTATGTATAAAATATTTTTAGAAAACAAGGACCAATACATTAGACAAAATTGTTGAATAAAATTAAAAATTCTAATATGAATACACAAAAATTAACACAATACTTAGTTTAGTTTCGGATTTCTATTTGTACCAACAATGTTTAAGTTGAACTTTCAGTTAGTTTGAAGTTGACTCTTAAAAAAGCAGGTAATTTTGTCAAGATGGAAAACTAGATATGTTTATAGATTACTTAAATTACTTGTGTCCCAAAAAGATAAAAACTTAATAACAGAAGTATAAAAAACTAAATGTTCATTATTTTCTGTAACAGAATGTCATAAACCCATAGGTTAAGACATTAACAAGCTTTATAAAAGCCTCTTTAGAATTCAAGAGTTAAATTTATATTTTGTTACCAATTGCTCCTTGTACTGTTGCATGACAATCACACTTTTACTTAAAAAAAAAGAAAAGAAAAGAAATCCAAGAGACCAGCAGATGGCATAATGGTTATTTCGCTGAACTTCCGCTGTGGTTCATGTCCCAGACCTGGTAGCTTAAACCTTATGCCAGGCATGTGTGCATATGTGCCCAAAATCTTGAGAAGAGAATAGAGGAGAAGAGATTGCAGGGTGGCCATCTCCCCCAGGTATGG
>JAKSZU010000473.1:0-107230 GCA_026018925.1 Tupaia tana
ACACATAGGAGGCCCAGTTTCAGTTCCAAGTCTGACCTAAAAGTCAGACACGGTACCTATTTCTGTAATCCCTGAAGCTCAGAGCACGGGCAACATCGCAAGGCCCTGCTTGAAAGACCCACCTGTGGTCCTGCCTGGGAGGCCAAGGTAAATAGGATCAGTCTTAAACAAAATGTTCAAGATGGTTTTCCACCGTGTTAGTGAGTCAATCACCCTGAGTCTTAAATTGCTCAAGGGTCAGAGATTTGACTTATGGTATACAGCCTAATGTTTTGTTACATGTATATCTTGTGAAAATTATTATAAATGATTCATTTATTTTTTAGAGAGATTTTTGCTATAGGGCACAGGTGCTTGCTAGAGAGACAGAGAGATAGAAAGTGAGAAATCACCCCCCAGGGGGGATGGCCACACCACAATCCCTTCTCTTCCATTATTCTCTCGGGATTTGGGGCACACACGCACACATGCCCAGCGTGAGTTTTAGGTCACCGAGTCCAGAACTCAAATTGTGGTCAACTATGTGGGAGTCCAGCAATGTAGCCATAATGCCATCTGCTGGTCCTAACCTATAAGTTATTAAAGAATTTTTTCTTGGAAAAAAATCAGTCATCTGGAGGCAAAGCCTGGACTGTCTAGTACTGTTGGCTGCTCTCTGCCCTGGCCACTGGCCTCTCTAGGGAAATCCTTGTGCTGGGTGTAGTCCTGCCTCTCACAGTGCAGGCTCAGCATCTTCAGAGCCCGGCTGTGTGTGTGGCCTGAACCTCCATGGTAGCTGGGAGTGGCGAAGAGAAAAGGTGCTGAGAGGTGTCTGTAGGAGCTGCATTGTCTCCTGACCCCTTTTTCTTTCCTCCCTCAGGTCTGGACCACCAACAGAGGACTGGCCAATGTTTTCACTGTGTTTGCAAAGACTGAGGTTGTTGACTATGACAGCACAGCAAAAGACAAAATTGCAGCATTCATAGTGGAAAGAGGCCTTGGGGGAGTCACCAATGGGGAATTTGAAAATAAGCTGGGCATTTGGGGCTCTGACAGTAAGTAGCTGTGTGAATGCATGCACACATGTGTGTAAAGCAAGCATGCTACTGACTGTATACTTCATCTGAATAGAAAGATAAAATGAGATTTAGGTAGTTGTGGATCCACTTAAGCGTTTTTGCAAAACCCAGTGTAGACAGCCACAGACAAGTCTTTCATGCAATGCAGATGGGTCCCCTGAAGCCAACTCATTAACTCAGCAGACATATCTCACCTCTCCACATGTTGTTCAGAGGTCAGTTAGGGTGAAAGAGACCATAGGAGCCATCAGCCTCGTGGCAAGGTGGGAGTGGATACCAAGAAGGGTCTATAGGTAGTCTAGCATCCTAGGTAAACATTCTGTCTTTCCTGCCTAAACTCCTCCTTCCTCTCCACTCCTGTTCACCTGTGCCACCTGTAGTCCCTGCTCAGCATTCAGTTCTCTGGGGGCTGCGTCCTGAAAGAGGGTTGTCCCCAGCCCAGTGAGTACTGCCTTCCCCAGCCACGCTTACCCTCCACGACTGCAGCTCACACACATTGGCTTTGCTTGTGGCCCCCAGCATGCTCGGAACCTCCCTGGAAGGTTTGCTAATTGTTCATTCCTGTAGGGTCTTATCAGACACCCACCTCAGGACTCGACTTCAGTTTTCTCACAGTCTGGGTGTCCAGGCAGCCTGCTTCAGGCTGTGTACTGGGTTCAGGTCTGCCCATGTGTTCTATTTGCCATCAGGGGTATATTCTTCATTGGCACATTGCAGGCACTCACTCCTGTTGGGAGTATGGCACTACATTGGTTGTAGCAGTCCCATGCCAGCCTGCACATCAGCAGTAGGGTGCAGAAAGCCCACTGCAGTTACTGTGTACTCCCACATGACCAACCATGGTTCAAATACCTGACCCAGAAGATTGAAAGTAATGCCAGGTGTTTTGTGCACACATGCCTAAAATTCAGAGGGGAGAAGGGATTGTGGTATGGCCATCGCCTTGGGGGGTAATCTTTCACTTTCTCTCTTTCTGTCTCTGTGTCTCCAGTGAGCACAACTGCCCTGTAGCAAAAATCTCTTTCTAAAAAAAAAAGGTGAATTTAAGTTAGTTGGATTCTGTCTCAATAAAAAATAAATAAATCTGACTCCAAGAAGAACAATGAGGGCAGGAACTCCAGACCCAGTACTGTGTGCTCACAGAACCTGGGCTTATGCAGGCCACAGGCCTGCACTCTCTCACACCTGCAGGGAGGGTCCCATCCTGACACCTGGGAGAGGAAGAAGCCACATCTTGATTGCACACTCCATTCTTCAAGGAGCCAGCTGGTCTCCCCATCTCCATTTTGCTGATTTCTCAGTAGAGAACCACACAGTTACCTGCCAAGCCCAAGCTGGTCTACTGCGAGCAGGGGTGCAACAGGAAGCTGGCAGACCACAAGCCACAGGTGACCTGCACTGACCACAAGGGGTGTGGTTGGCAACTCACCTTAAACCCACCTCCTACTTCCCCAAGGACATTATCGATGGGCACCCTGGTGTTTCCAAAATGGACTTCACAAGCTGAAACACACGAAATGTAGAACCTTGTGTGACAAGTGCGAGCTGTTGTGCACCTGACCCACAAACACACAATTCACTCACCCACCACCTGGCAGACAGGGCAGGAGGACAAGCCCCTGCCTTGTGGTATCACACTTTAGTTAGGGAGACAAACTACAAATAAGAACTGAAAATTATGTGCTACAGATAAACTGAACAGTGCATGGGAACATAAAGAAATGGAGGTGGAGGGTGAATAGCAATTTTACATTAAGGCTAAGTCCCAGCTCTTAAGGTGACACTTAACAGAAGTCTGAAGTATGAGAAAGAGCCTGTCACACAGAATCAGACACAGAGAAGCAAGCAGGTGGAACAGCATTTCCTAAGGCCTCAGGGTGGATGGGATTATTGGTTCAATAGTTCCCTTTCTTTGTCTTTTTGTTTGTTTCTTTTTCAGAGATTTTTGCTATAGGGTGCATGCACTTGCTAGAGAGACAGAGAGAGAGAGAGAGACAGAGAGAGAGAGAGAGAGAAAGTGAGAAATAACCCTCAAGAGGGGATGGCCACACCATAATCCATTCTCTCTTTCACGATTTTGGGCATGTACACACACATGCCTGGTGTTAGTTTTCAAGCCGCCAGGTTTGGGACTCAAACCATAGTTGGCCATGTGGGAGTCCAGTGGCTTAATACTACAGTACCTACTTATCCCAAAATTCATCATTTCAAATGGACACTTTAGAGATTTTCAGTATATTCACTGTGTTGTACCATCACCTCTGTCTAACTTCAGAATGTTTCTATCATTCCCCGAAGAAATGTCATAGTTTTCAGTCCCCATTATTCCAACCCCTGGCCACCTCAATTTCACTTTGTGTCTCTACAGATTTGTGTTTTCTGGATACTCATATAAATGGAGTCCTGTATAATAGGAGGTCTTTTGTACCTGGCTTCTTAACATAGCATTTTTTTTAATTATACATTTAATCACTATACATCACTTAGCTTGTAAATTGGATTTTCCAACATGAATACTCTTCACACCCGTCCAGTTGAGGATACTGTACACATTATCATCAACAGATAATAATCCATTTCTGTGTCCCATAAATGTCTGCTTATCTATTTTTCTCCTTAATATCTTTCCTCGGACTAATGTTTTCAAAACCCATATATAGGGACCAGTAGTTAGCGTAATGGCTATGTTGCTGGACTCCCATGTAGTCGACCGTGGTTCGAGTCCCAGACCTGGTGGCTTAAACTCACGCCAGGCGCATGTGCATACATGCCCAAGATCCCAAGAGGAGAATGGAGGAGAAGGGATTGCAGCATGGCCATCCCCCCTGGGGGGTAATTTCTTGATTTCTGTCTCTCTGTCTCTCTCTGTCTCTCTGGTGAGCGCACACACCCTATAGCAAAAACCTCTCCAAAAGAATTATATATATATATATATATATATATATATATATATATATATATACACATATTATGGCACATATAGAAACTCTATTACTTTTTATTTTAGGTTTTTGTAATAGGGTGCATTCACTCGCTATAGAGACAGTGAGAGAGAAAGTGAAAAATCACCCCCTAGGGAGGATGGCCATGCTGCAACCACTTCTCCATTCTCCTCCTGGGATTTTGGGCATGCATGCACACACACCCAGCATGGTTTTCAAACCACCAGGTCTGAGACCTGAACTGCAATGGGCCAGGTGGAAGTCCAGTGCCTTAACCACCATGCCACTTGCTGGTCCCAAATATTGATTACTGTAAAGGCTGAATAATGCTCCATCATGTGGACCCACCGCAGTTTATTTGCCCATTCATCTGATGATGAGCAATTGGGTTGTTTGCAATTTCTGGCTATTATCAGTAATGCTGATATGGTCACTACCATTCAGGTTTTCGTGAGGGAAAAAAATATATATATAAAATTGTATCTTATATTTAGGCTTTTGTCATAGGGTGTGTGTGCTTAACAGAGAGACCAGGAGAGGGAAAGTGAGAAACCTCCACAGATGGCCACACTGCAATCCCTTCTCCACTCTCTCTGGGACTTCAGGCATGCATGCACATACACATACGTGTTTTTCAAGCTGCCAGGTGTCAGGAAAACTGTGCAGTTGGCCATATGGGATCCAGTCACCTTAACCACCATATCACCTGCTGGCTCTAGAAAATGTGTAATTCTTTTGGTATATACCTAAAAACAGGATTGCTGGATCATATGGTAACTCTTAAGGTTTTTGTTTATTTATTCTATGAGAGAGATACAGAGACAGGCACACCCAGCAGGGTCTCCATGCCACATCATCCCTGCGTAGTCAGCCCATCTGGGTTATGGTCATGTGTTCATGCCTAGTGTACACAGGGAGACCTCAGGACACACACCTGGGACCTTCCCGTGTGGCTTCAGCATGAGAGTGTTGTGCTATACTATGCACTGCAGCTAGCCCCTTCAGTGGGCTTTTCGGAGAACTGCTGAGTTGTTCAGCACAGTGGCTGCACCCATGACTAAGCTGTCTGTTCTGACGTATCAGGGCTGAGCTTTCTCCTAGCCATAAGGAAGGCTGAAATGCTGGCATGAAGTTCTCTGGAGCCTTGCCTCTGGTTTCAAGAAACCCTCTGACACAGACAGGCCACTGCTGGGTAGCCCCCCCCCCGGTACCTTTATGCCTGTGACTTTCTCTGCTCTCCCTGCAGTTGGCTGTGAACATCCCCAACATACCCTTGTGGGTGGGTCCACAAGGGTAGCCCATGGCTGGGTTACTCAAGAAACTGGTAGGTCTGGACATGACTTCTCCACCCCAACCCAGGAGGCTCTACTGCTTCCCCATGGGCAGGCTGGCACCCTGCAAGAGCACCTGGACAGACAGTTTAGCTAAAATTCAGCTTCTAGGGTTTGGTTTATTCCAAGCCTGCCCTCAGACTGCCCCCAAGGACTGGCTTCCTACTCAGCATGCTTGTCCTACATGCACAAAGGATGTGAGATGGGATGGACTTCCTGCCTGTGGTAAAGGGATTGCTGCCCTGCCCATTAAGGTAAGAGCTAATGAGTGGACCTTACACTGTGCTGGGGATCCAGTAGGGTTAGCTCTCATCCCCACAGGTCCCCATCCTGTAAGTGACTGCACAGGAGTGATGGAAGATCCCACAGAAATACACACTCATGCACACATATGTACACATGAAAGAATAGTACACACATGTACAGTATAAAAATACTACATCTTTCTAGAAAACACAACTCCAATGGAGCCCTTGCAAATACTTCTGTAAGATATAAATTTCTTTCTACTATAAAAGAATCACACAACTCAGCATGGACACACATACACAAATACACATCCAGGTTTACATAGGTACAAGTGAAGAAATAATACACTGTAAAAAGTTACTACATCTCTCTAGAAAACACAACTCCACAGGAATATTTGCCAAATCTTCCTAAAAGATTAAAACTCCTTTTTTACTGAAAAGAAATTGTACTTATGAACAATGGACATGCACACAAAAACACACACCCACATTAACATAGGCACATAGGAGTAAAAAATGGACACATATAGAGTCAAAAAACAATACATCTTTCTAAAGAATACAACTGCAGCAGTCTTTGGCTAACCATTTATAAGCTCTAAAATTATTTTGTGCTGAAAATAAATTGCACTCTTGAACCTTGGACACACATGTAAATACACACCAACTTTCACAAAAGTACACAGATATGATACACACAGTTACAGTACAAAGTACTGCATTTCCATTTTTAAAAAACTTCAATGGAGCCTTTGGTCAACCTTCTGAAAGTTTGGAAATCTTTTTATGCTGTAAATAAATTGCACTCCTGGAGCTCAGGCAATCACACACAAACACAGACACATGTTCAAATATGCACACATACATGAATAACACACAAAAGCATAATATAAAGGTACTGCATCTTTCTAGAAAACACAACTGCAATGGAGCCTTTGGAAATTTATCTATAAGCTATAGAATTCTTTTATACTATAAACAAATCACAAGCCTACAACTTGGACACACACACAGTAATACAAACCCATGTGCACATATGCACACATGTATGAATAATAGACACAAGCACAGTAGATAGGTAACAATTTCCCTAAAGAAAACCACTCCAGTGGAGCTGACCACTAATTCTTCTGTAACTTTGAAATCCTTTGTACCATAAATAAATTGCACTACTGAGCTTAGAGAAGCACATACAAACACAGACACAGGGTCACATATGCACACATGCATGAATAATACACAAACAGTATAAAGGCACTAAATCTATCTAGATAACACAACAGCAATGGAGCCTTTTAGAAATCCTTCTGTAAGTTCTTAAATTCTTTTCTATTGCAAATTAATCACAAGCCTGTAGTTTAGACAAACTCACAAAAATACAGTCACATTCACAAATGCATACATACATGAAAAATGGACATGTGTTCAGTAGAAAAGTAATTCATCTTCCTAAAACTACAACTCCAGTGGAGCCTATGGCAAATCCTTTTGTAAGCTCTAAATTATTTTGCAAAGTAAATAAATTGTACTCCTGAAGATTGGACACACACACATAAATACACAGCGACATTCACAAAAGCACACAGGTATGAATAATACACACAGGCACAGTACAAAGAAACCACATCTGCATTAAAAAAAAAAATCAACAAACTTTCAATGGAACCTCTGGCAAATCCTTCTGCAAGCAGTTGCCAAAACCTTCTGTGAAACCTTTTTCTGCTGTAAATACATTGAACTCACAGAGCTTGGACAGACACACACAAATACAGACACACATTCAAATATGCACACATGTATGAATAATACATCCACAGTATTAATGTACTCCATCTTTCTCAAAAACACAACTGTAAGGGAGCTTTTCACATATCATTCTGTAAGCTCCAGAATTCTTTTATATTTTAAATGTATCACAAGCCTACAACTTGGACACACACACAGTAATACAAATCCACACTCACATATGCACATATGTAGGAATAATGGACATGTCCACAGGAGAAAGGTAACACATTTCTCTAAAGAATACCACTCCAGTAGTGGCTTTAGCAAATCAGTTTGTAAGTCCTGAAATCATTTCATACTTTAAATAAATTGCAATCCTGAAGCTTGGACACACACAAGCAAATATGACCAATGTTCACAAAAGCACACAGATATTTAAAAATCCACACAGACACAGGACAAAGATACTACATCTTTATCACAAGAACTTCAATGTTGCCTTTGGCAAATCTTCATGTAAGCTCTGAAACCCTTTTCTACTGTAAATAATTTGCACTCCCAAAGCTTAGATAAGCACATATAAACACAGACACACATTCACATACACACAGGTGTGAATAATACACACATGCAAACAATAAAGGCATTACATCTATCTAGAAGACACAACTCCAGTAGAGCTTTTTGCAAATCCTTTTGTGAGCTCTAAAATCTCAAGCCTGAAGATTGGACACACACATACAAATACACAGACATGCTCACATATGTGCACATGTATGAATAATACACAGATGTACAATATAAAGGCACTACATCTTTCTAGAAAACACAATTGCAATGGAGCCATTTGCAAATCCTCCCCTAAGCTTTACAATCCTTTTCTACTGTAAACGAATCACAAGCCTACAACCAGGACACACACACACTACTACACACCCATGTTCACATATGCAAAGATGTATGAATAATGAATACATGCACAGTCGGAAGGTAATAAATCTCCCTAAAAATACAACTCCAGTGGAGCCTATGGCAAATACTTCTGTAAGCTCTAAAATTATTTTGCACTTTAAATAAATTGCACTCCTTAAGGTTGGACACACAGAGATAAATACACACCAACAGTCACAAAAGCACACACGTATGAATAATACACACAGGCACAGTATAAAGAAATCACATCTGCATTAAAAAATAGAACTTCAATGGAGCCTTTGGCAAGTCCTTCTGTAAGCTGTGAAATCTTTTTCTGCTGTAAATACATTGCACTCCCAGAGCTTAGACAGGCACACACAAACACAGACACACATTTAAATATGCATGCATGTATGAATAACACACACACGCAGTATAAATGTACTCCATCTTTCCAGAAAACACAACTGCAATGTAGCCTGTCTCAAATCTTTCTGTAAGCTCTAGAATCCTCTTCTGCTATAAATGAATCTGAAGCCTAAAACTTGAACACACACAAAGAGAAATCAATGTTCACATGCATACATGTATGAATAATGAACACAAGCACAGTAGTAGAAAAGTAACACATTTCCCTAAAGACTACACCTCCAGTAGAGCCTTTGGCAAATTCTTCTGTAAGGTCTGAAACCCTTTACTTCTGTAATTAAATTGCACCCTCAAAGCTTAGACAAGCATGCACAAACACACATTCACGTGTATAAATAATACACGCACACACACACAATATAATAGTACTACAGTTTTCAAAAAAAAACGCTATCCAATGGTGTGGTTTATAAATCTTTCTGATAGCTCTGAAATCCTTTTGTACTCCAAATTTATCACACTCTTGCAACTTGAAAACACACATGCAAATACACATTCACATATGCACACATGAATGAATAACAGACAAAACATGCACAGTAGAACGGTACATCTGTCCAGAAAATACAACTCCACGTTTGTACACAGGAGTGAATTCACATTTTAGAGACTATCTCAGTTACTCATTGGACATTTTCCAAACACTGACTTTCTGAAAAAATAAATACAGATGGATGTTCCATGGACAAGTTGAGTCACCGTGACTGGACTGGCTCTCACAAAGATGTCCTTTTTTTTTCTTCCCATGCATTCTTTAGAGCATAAGTATAATAAAGTTAAGCATTTGGCACTATGAAGATAATATTCAAAAAGGAAAGACATGAACAGTCTGTGATCATAAGGATTCCCCCAATGCTCTTTATGTCAGAAGAGTTTTAAAAGTTGTTCAGTCTATCTCAGTGATGCTTTGGGCAAAGTAATCAAAACAAAGAAACATAAAACATCGGGGTCTTCTATGAGAACTGTTAGAAGTTATTGGGCAAAAATGATTTAGGTTTCAGAGGCTCGCAAAGAATTCTTGGAAACCAAATTTCTGGAATTTTTCCAAACTTGGTTGAACTTTTAAGTACATTAACTATGGGACCAACAAGTGACATGGAGCTTAAAGCACTGGATTCCCACATGGTTGGCCACAGTTTGAGTCCTGGACACTGCAACTTGAAAATCACATCAGCTGTGTAGACATGCATGCCAAAATCCCAGGAAGAGAATGGAGAAGGAATTGTGGCATGTCCATCCCCCCCCGGGGGCTATTTCTCACTTTCCATCTCACTTTTCTAGTGGGGGATTTCTCACTTTACCACTGTCTCTCTCCAGCCACTGCGAACACCCTAAAACAAACAAACAAAAATACCTAAAGAAATACAGTAAATTTGATGCCAATAGAGCTAGTTATGAAGTGAATGATTAAAAAGAATATCTGTGCTTTATTTGTGTACTAAAATACATGATGGATCAGTGATGTTCCGAGGAACAGAACTGAGACTATCAGAGTCTAAATAGGGTTGACTGTGTGACAGAATTAGCTCCCTTCAGAAAGTGTGTTCAAATGCAATACCACGTCATGGCCACAGGAGGGAGCTCCATAACTCTCTTGAAAGGAAAGAAAAATAGATTCAGTCTAGCATGGGATATTCTCAACAAATAGGAAACAAAGGCTCTGAAATAAAAATATTCCTGGTGATATATCTGATAATGGACACGTAGAGCAGGTTAGAAAGGGAAAAGGCCAGATAGCCTTCCCAATAAAAGGGAAAAAAGTTAAGTGGGGGAAGCCCATGGCCTGATGGTTAAGGCAGCTGGATCCCATCAAGTCCAAGACCCAGCAGCTTGAGAAACGTCAGGTGAGTGAATGGGCATACCCCAAATTATGAAAGGATGACTCTCACTCTCCCTCTCCCTCTCCCTCTCTTCTCTTTCTCTCTCTCCACCCACCCCCATGTGCCATCTGGGAAAAAAAAATTAAACTGAATCTGTTCAACTCACTATCTTAATTTACTGTGCCTAATTTCTACATATTAATTCAAGTGTGATAACCATTTTAAATATGACAAGAAGTTACATTCTTCTTTTTGTGACTTCAACAGGTATGAGACATTCTCATTTCTGTTCTAAAAATCACCTTATGAACATGTAGGGGCACCTACTGGGCATCACGATAAAGTGTAACCAAGGTACTTCCCACACAAAGTAACTTATCAAATGTAATACAGAGAAATATAGTCTCAGAATTGCACAGGTTGAAATCAGAAGCATTTGATACCTTTGACACAATAGTTTGAACAGAATGAAAGTAGACTTTAAGCTCTTCAAAAGGAATTCCTGCAGTCTATAAAATGTTACACTTATAGCAAGTGCCATCCTCTTGCTTCAAGTGAAGGTGAGAATGTACACTTTGGATGACTGTAAAACATAAATGACACATATAACTATGCTTTCACAGTTTGCCAAAGAAAAAAATTAAAGAAGCTAGGAAAGTATAAATCCCAAAATAAATTTTCCATTACTGTGGTAAAAACCATATAAAAATTAAGATGATAAGTCGTGAAAATTTCACCAATGAAATGAAGACTAACGTGCCTTACAGTTTTGTCTGTTTAACAGGAGAAAATATATTTTCAGGAAATACATTTGATTTGCAAAAAGCAGTCACTGACATCGCTCATAAACCTAAGGATTTACGTCCGATGGAAACTTCAACTTTTTTCCTTGTAGTTCTTGCCATGGGATGTGCCACTCACTAGAGACAGACGGGGGTCGGGGTGGGGGGCAGTGAAAAAAATGCCCAGGGCAGAGATGGCCCTGCCGGAATCCCCGCTTCTCTCTTCTGCTCCCTTGACGACTTTGGGCACACGCCAAGCGATCCTGAAGCCACTGTGGAGTCAGCCACCGGGAACGTAGCGCCCTAACCTCATGTAGCTTGCTGGCACAGCAACGTGGATTTTCAAAAAGACAGGTGAAGCCTTGGCGCCAAGGGAGAAAAGCTCACTGCTCAGAAGCGGAACTCCGTGTCCCGGGTCCTACCGGCATGCGAGTGGGGCACCCGAAGGTGTTGGGGAAGCGTGCCTTCTGGCATCATAGCCGGAAGTCTATCCAGGGGCTTGTGGGAATTGTAGTTCACTACACTGCCAGAAGTCTTTCTCCTGGAGGCCTGTGGGTAATGTAGTCCGATACTGTGTATGGCGGTCTTCCTGCCAGAGGGCCAGGGGAATGTAGTCTGGCTCTAGGCCCATAACTCCTTCTCTCGGAGGGCTCCAGGTACAGCAGTCTCACGCGATGACTGGAGGCCTACATCTGAGAGGCCTGTGGAAAGTGTAGTTTGGCCCTCGGCCTGGTAGGCTTCCTCCCAGAGGCCTGTGGGTAATGGAGTCCGGAAGTAGGCCCAGAGAGCGCGCTCCCAGAGAGTTCTGGGTATTGTAGTCCGATCACGCCCTCTCGCCACCTCCAGGGAAGAGCGGGGACCTCCAGGAGCGGAGTCTGGCGCTAGGCCTGCAGGCCTTTCTCTCCAGGCCTCAGTGCAGCGTGTTCTGGTGCTGTGCGCTGAGATCTTTCCCCCAGAGGCCTCCGGGCGGTGTGGTCGCTGCGCTGCAGAGAGAAGCTTCCCTTGACAGCCCACTATGGCCTGGAACATCCTTTGAGAAGAGTTCCAAACAAACCCTGGTTTGGTCGGTTAAAGATACTAGGCACTCAGGACTAGCAGTTGGCGTAATGGCTATGTCGCTGGACTCCTATGTAATCGACCGTGGTTCGAGTCCCAGAGCCAGTGGCTTAAACTCACGCCAGGCATCATGCGTGCCCAAGATCCCGAGAGGAGAATGGAGGAGAAGGGATCGTGGCGTGGCCATCTCCCCTGGGGGGTGATTTCTCCTTTCTGTCTCTCCTTCTCTCTGTCTTATAGGGCATGCGCACTATAACACAAACCTCTCCAAAAAAAAAAAAAGAAGAAAAGAAAAGAAACCCCGACACTCAGTGAGTTACCAAACCAGTCCACAAGCACACATGGGCAGACATCTACAGGCCACAAGAGCCGAGGCCTTGGAAAGGGCCACAAGTTCCACCACACCGTTGGTGGCTCTCACTGTGTAGTTTGGAGAAAGCGCAATACTCTCCAGCTCCACCGTTAAGGCAAATCTAAAAAATGTTCGTAAAATCCATACCTAATAAACAATTTAGGACAGTCATATCTGCTTACAAGTGTTATTTCTCTGTTAAACTAGTCTGTAGATTGTTTCATAAATGCTTTGTCAAATTACAAAAGTTCCAAGTGCAATAATGTTTGAAGATTATAAATGATAGTGTATCTTGTTTCTAATAAGGTAAAGTTTTTTGTCTGCTTTATCTTATTAGGGAGTTATATGTTGGTGTTTAAAACGTGTGGTATAATAGGTGTAAAAATAAATTCTTTAAAACAGGAGTTCAGAAACTAGCCCTGTAGATTTGTTTGGTGCATGTGGTGAGACCTACAGCTTTATCAGGGTGGTGGCAATGCTCTGCTTAACTTTCAATTGGCTAGTTTTTGGATTAGGGTTAGTACAAACTTAAATTTGGATTTAACTTGGAAATTAGTAGAGTTGGAGGAAGATATCCTAACCCATGTCATGGTCGTGTAGAAAATTAACGGGCTCTGGGACCAGCAGTTAGCATAATGGCTATGTCGCTGGACTCCCATGTAGTCGACCACGGTTCGCGTCCTGGGCCCGGTGGCTTAAACTCACGCCAGGCGCGTGTGCGTGCGTGCCCAAGATCCCGAGAGGAGAATGGAGGAGAAGGGATTGCGGCATGGCCATCCCCCCTGGGGGGTGATTTCTCGCTTTCTGTCTCTCTGTTTCTCTCTGTCTGTCTGGCAAGCGCACGCGCCCTATAGCAAAAACCTCTCCAAAAAAAAGAAAAGAAAAGAAAAGAAAATTAACGGGCTCAGCCTGAGCCTCCATTTTGGATTTAATCCAGCATTCCATTTGTGTAGCTTGGATCTGGAAGGAAAAGGGTTTACCCAAGCACCTCCATTTCCAGAAGAAGAAACCTATTGCAAGAGGCTTCTCCTACCAATGAAACCAGTCTGAGTTAATCTAACAGAACTGCCACCATCTTCAGAGTATTTACAAGGTAAAAGCTGGGGTGTTCCTATGGCTCCCTGGGATCTGGAATCCTGGTTTTATGTGGAGAGTAGTCAATAATGGTATTTGCACTGGTTTATTTTGTAGCTGGCAGAAACTGAACACTAGGCAAAGTTCCAAGTATGTGAGGTTAGAAAAAAACTTTAAATACTTGTAACACTAATTCATGACTGTTACAAAGCCTCAAGCTCGGTAGGGGAAAGAATGATTGTCTAAAAGCACATTGCAGCACAGTCTAAGTCTTACGGATCGTCTCAGGTCAACCCACTTACCGCTGCCATAAGGCTACTGAAGAAAGTCACAGTTGATGTCAGTACAGGTTCATGGTTTCCAGTCTAACTTGATGTTTTGTCCCCAGTTACTTTTCTCATCCCTGGTCAAATTACCCTAAAAATTCTGACCGTTCTGCAGAACTGAGCAGTCTGTTCTGTGCCTACCTTGACTTTAAACATGCCACTAAATCGTGTTGCGTTTCTGTTGACATCATGTTTTCCAGTACAGTATGCTCCTGTTCCCCAGGGTCAATTTGAAGGTGAAGGAAATACAGAATTTCCCTAATTCTTTTCAAGTTATGGCAAATAATAGTTTGAATTCAAAATCTAACTGCTGGTTTTCCAGAATGAACTTTTCCAATTTTCTCTATAGTTTTTAAAAGGCTCAGTTAATTGCCAGAAAATATTCATATTAGGTTAATAAAACCTCTTGAATCCTAGATTCATTTTAACTCAGAAAGTCTTAAACCATACATTTGACTTTGTTCAACTAAAGGAATAAATTGTCTTTTAAAAAAAAAAAGAAAGAAAAAGAAATAATGGGTAAGAATTCTAAATCCCACTACGTGCTTTAGAGTCGTCCTTGCCATTGGTGCTGTCTCTGTCATCCTCCTTCCTCATCCTATTTTTCATCATTCTTGATCAACACGAGCTTGTCATTCTCCCGATCTTCATTATCACCATCCTATAGGTCCCCCTCCTCAGCAGTCATCCACACCCCCTCAGATTCCATCTTCACGTTAGTCTCATCTTTCTCCTGGGAGCTCCTTCTCTGCTCCTCTTCTGACGTATTATCCACCTCTTCTGTTTGTTTTCTCTGCTCCATTTTTTATTTTTTCCAGGTTTTCCAGAAGAGAATATCCACTTTTTGTTTTTTGGGATTTTTTTCTCATTTTAAACCTAAACGTGACTTTTGTTGTTGTTTTTAAATATTTTTTATTTCATTTTCTTTTATACATTCAGTCATGTTATTTAGCTTACAAAGTGGATATTTCAACATGTAAATATTTCTCCCTAATCCGGTTGATAAAACTATAAAATTAACTTCAACAGATAATACCACATTTCTTTGTCCACTTTTTGTTTTATCTGAGTCGTCTCCTTTTAACTTTACAGACTTGGAAGATCCTCATTGTCCACTCTTAGATTTGAAGTTTTTGCCCCTTCTTGAAGCATTTCCTGATACACACTGGAGTTTCGAGGGCACTACAGCAAGAGCAATAAGAGGTGGCAGTGGAACACATGCTAGAAACTGTACGTCCTGTCATCATAGTCGCGTTGAAAGTCAGAGTCCAAGTCAAAAGAGGAGTCATACATCTCTGCTACAGATTGTTTCACATCTGCTTTTCCTCAGTTCACTTTTTGCTCTGAGGCCAGATTAACATCTAAAACCTAGCCAGCAATCATCCTGCCATCCTCTCCTGCCACAGCAGCCTGGGCACTCCTCTCATTAACATACTGAATGAAAACAAGGCTCTTATGAACAGAGCAACCCACAATTTTGCCATAGTTTGAAAAAACTGCTTCCACATCAGACTGCTTGACCCCAAGAGTGTTGAGAGTCCCATGAATACATGGGAATTCATGGAGCAAGGATCTCTCTTATAGGTAACATCGCTAGTCACTGTGATTGATGGCAAGATTCTTCACAAAGCCAAAAAGCTGAGTAAGGTTTATTGGTCACTATACTGAGCAAGGTGTTGGGTGAAAATTCACCTTTGTGTTGTGCACCACTTCACATCCGGGTGTCAGAGAGCTCTGACTGGTGACCAGTGTCCTATCTATGCTTCTTCAAAGGCTTGGTGAAAGGCCAATAAAAAAAATATTTTTGAGAGGTTTTTTGCTATACGGCACGTGTGCTCACCAGACAGACAGAGAGAGACATAGAGACAGAAAGCGAGAAATCACCCCCCGGGGGGATGGCCATGCCGCAATCCCTTCTTCTCCATTCTCCTCTTGGGATCTCGGGCACGCACGCACACACGCCCGGTGTGAGTTTTAAGCCACCAGGTCTGGGATGTGAACTGTGGTCAACTACGTGGGAGTCCAGCAACATAGCCATTACGCTAACTGCTGGTTCCCAAGGTCAATAAAAATTTTAAGAGAGATTGTTGCCATAGCATGTGTGCACTCACCAGAGAGACAGAGAAAGACAGACAGAAAGTGAGATTTCACCCCCAGGGGGGATGGCCATGCTGCAATTTCTTCTCCTTCATTCTTCTCTCGGGAACTTGGGTATGCACACACATGTGCCCAGCATGAGTTTGAATCATCTAGGTCTGGGACTCAAACCATAGCTGATTACATGTGAGTCCAGTGACATAACCATTATGCCATCTGCTGGTCCTGCAAAAATTTTTCTAAAAATTAAACTGAATCTATACTTTGTTCAACTAACAATCTTAATATTTGGCAAACATCTGTATCAGTTCATTCAAGTATGATAACCTTTTATACATTATTTTTAAAATTATATACTTTTTATGAGTTCAACAAACATAGAACGCTCTCATCTCTGTTTTAAAAATTGCCTTATGAATGCATAGGGCACCCAATGACTTTAGAATAAAATTCAACTAGCACACTTCCTGCACTAAATAAGACTTGCCAAATACTCAGACATACATAATCTCAAAATAAAAATTACACAATGCTGAAATAAAAACATTTAATACTTTTTAAATGTTATTTTAACAGATCAGAAATAGACCTTAAAGGTCTCAAAAAAAAAAAAAAAAAAGGCTGCTGCTATGGCACCATGAGAAAGCTTGTGGTGAAGTGGGGCAAAGAAAAAGAAGCAGGTACTGAAGTTACCCCTGACTGCACCCACCCTGTAGAAGATAGAATCCCGGATGCTGCCAATTGTGAGCAGTTTCTCCAAGAGAGAATCAAAGTGGATGGAAAAGCTGGGAATCTCGGTGGAGGTATTGTAACCAGTGAAAGGAGCAAGAGCAAGATCACTGTAACATCTGAGGTGCCTTTTCCCAAAAGGTATTTAAAATATCTCACCAAAATATATTTGAAGAAGAATAATCTACGTGATTGGTTGCGCATAGTTGCTAACAGCAAAGAGAGTTACGAATTATGTTACTTCCAGATTAACCAGGATGAAGAAGAGGAGGAAGATGAGGATTAAAATTCATTTATCTGAAATATTTTGTATGAGTTCTTGAATAAAACTTGGGAACTAAAAAAAAAAAAAAAAAAAAACCCTGGCAACATATAAAGCAGTACACTTACTAGAAGGCCCATCCCCTTGTTTCCTATGAAGAAGTGAAAGTAACTTTTAATGAATGTAAGACATTAATGATACATACGAATATTTTTTCAATGATTAAAAATAAACAAAAAGAGTCTTCAAGAACCAGGTCCATGGCTCCTGTGATCTAGCCATGATGGGGGAAACGGAGGAATGAAGAGATTCCACTAATAATTCAGCCTCCAGTATAGACAACTCGCGTGTCCTCGACCCTCAGATTGAACTTCCAAGTTTGGGACGAAATCAACCATCCACAAGATGACTAGAAATCGTTTCAGGGCCACAAGAAATATGGAGAAGCAGGAAAATACCTCTCCTCCAAGAGAAAAGGATAACTCCTCTTCATCCACACACAATTCAATGGAAGTCATGTAAATGTCTGATAAAGAATTCAGAACATTCATAATGGCAAAGCTTACAGAGATGGAAGAGAAGAGAGACAAGGAACTACTGAAGAGGAAGGAGAAAGGAGTTGAAGAGTTCCAGGAGATGAGGAAATTCATGCAAGATCTAAAAGAGGAATTTCACACATTACAAAAGAATCAGATGGAACTGTTAGAGATGAAGGCTATAATTCAAGAAGTCAAAATTTCCCTTGAAAGTATTAAAAGCAGACTAGATCATACAGAAAATAGAATCTCAAATGTAGAAGAGAAAATGGCTGGCCTAGAAAAATCCACCATGAAGACTGAGAAAATGGCCCAAAAATTTGAGAATAATATACGAGAAATAGTAGATACAATTAAACGTCCGAACATCTGGATAATAGGCATCCCAGAAGGCGAAGAAACTCATAAGGGCATTGATAATCTATTCCATGAAGTCCTGCAAGAAAACTTTCCAAACCTGGAGAGGCACTCAAAGATCCATTCCCAAGAAGTACAGAGGACCCCAAACAGAATCAACCCAAGAAGATCTTCTCCAAGACACATTATAGCCAGATTGACCAAAACCACAGACAAAGACAGGATACTAAGACTGGCAAGAGAAAAACGGCAAGTTACCTACAAAGGATATCCCATCAGACTAACGGCAGATCTCTCATCGGAAACAATGCGAGCGAGGAGAGAATGGGAGAATATATTCAAAGCATTAAAGGAAAAGCAATTTCAACCGAGAATTCTGTACCCAGCAAGGTTATCATTCATTTGGGAAGAAAAGACATGAACATTCCTAGATAAACAAGACCTGAAAGAATTTACCAGCACCAGACCAGATCTCCAAGAAGTTCTTAAGGGAGTGCTATGTCAGTAAAATTAAATGCAGACACACAGAAACAAGAGTTCAGAAACTAAGAAAATGGGCAACTTAATTGTAGGGACAAAGTCTGGAGTTGAGTATTATATCCCAGAGCTCAATCTGGAAAATCGAACCTCAACAGAAACAGAAGAAAATTAAGTACATGAGACTGAACTCATGAAACAGCATTCTATGACTTGACTAAAATATTGCTGCTTTTCTTCTAAGCTTTGTTGTCCGGTTTTAAGGATTTTTGTCCTGTCTTGAGTTGTCAATGGATTCAGGTACCTAATATTTGAACAGAATACTAACCTTGAAACCTTAAGTTTCAAGGAAATATCCTTACCAGTTCAAAACTGCTTTTCGTGAAACCATCAGCTGAACTTGCTATTGTAAATAGTTAGATTACTTATGATATTGTGTGATCAATGAAATGTCGGGAGAAAAGGAATTGAAGATAACTGTAGACAGCAGAGATAGTGTAATAAGAGAGTGGAATAGGGCAGAGGGTCAGACATGGGGTAAAAAATATATATACATGAAAGTAGAAATGGAATATTATAGATGATAACATGCATGATTAAGCCACTATCCAGTTGATTAAGCCACTATCCAGTTTATTCTAGATGGGAAATCACATTTTGTATGTTGTGATGATGCTCAGGGAATGAATGTAAATTAATAGAAAAAAATTTTTTCAGAAAAAAAAGGGCATTAAAAATACCTATCTGATGACTGCAGTAAGCTATATAGCCCTAGGTAGGTGCTACTTTATAGTATGTTCTTTCTACTCACTGAGGTTTATGCCTAAAGTCAGACTTGTGTTCATGGATATGTATATTTCAGCTGTGCTTGCTATTGAAAATATTTAGATTTATTAAGATATTTAGTGAAACAATAAAATAGGGGAGGCAGAGAAAGCAACAATAGATACCAGACACAATGTGGGAGGTGAGTGGGAGATGGCAGAGGGTGAGATAGGGAATCAAGAATGGGAAAAAAGGCAAAATATACAGAAAACAAGAAATGGAAAATTATGTGCTGACAATAACACACATCTTGATGTGCTTGATTGAGCCAATATACAGTGCACTGTGAATGGAAAAATCTCATTTTGTATGCTATAATGATGTACAGTGAATGAATGTAAATAAATAAATAAATAAATAAATAAATAATTTTAATAAATAAATAAATAAACAAAAAGAAACTTTAAAGGATAAACAAAACCTGGAAGAATTTACCAACACCAGTTCATTTCTCCAAGAAGTTCTGAAGGGAGTGCTATATCAGGAAAATTAAAGTCAGACACACAGAAATAAGAGTTTTAAAAACCTCTAAAAAAAAAAAAAAAAGGCCAGCTTAATGGTAGGGACAAATCTGTAATTGAATATTATCTTCCAGAATTTAAATGGAAAGCTCAAACTACAACAGAACTTACATTAAGTACATGAGACTGAGCTGATGAAATAAAATTTTATGACTTTTGAATAAAACAATACTGATCTTTTTCTATGCTTTGTACTCCCAAGATAAGGATTTTTGTCTTTTCTTGAATTATCAACAGATTCATGTACCTACTATTTGAACAGAATCCTAACCTGTTTCCCGGCTCTAAGACTTACACAAAGTTCTCTTAACTTCTTTTATTTTGATTCATTTTTTAAACTGCCTTTCTTGAAATTAAAAAAATATATTTAAAAAATACCTGTTTAATGACCACAGTAAGCTATATAGCCTCATCTAGGTGCTTTTTTATAGTGTATTCATTCTACTCAGTTTCATGCCTAAAGCCAAACATTTGTTCTCAGATATTTATATATCAGCTGAACTTGCTATTGAAAGTAGTTAGATCAATTAATATATTTTGTTAACCAATAAAATGTGGGGGGAAGGAATGGAAAGAAACTGTAGATACCATAGATAGGGTGGGAGAAGGGCAGGAAATGGCATATGGTGAAAAATGGGGGTGGGGAAATATATATATATATATATATATATATATATATATATATATAACAAGAAAATGAAAATTATTTGTTGATGATAACATGTATGACTAAGCCACTGTATAGTGTATTCTTTTTTATTTCAAATTGTTTTATACATTCAATCACATTATTTAGCTTGCAAAGTGAATATTCCAACATGTGTGCATTTCTCCCCAATCAAGTTGATAATACTATAAAGTTATCTTCAACAGATAATACCCTATTTCTTTGTCTCATTAATACTTTGCCTCTCTGTTTTTCTCCTTAATGTCCTTCTTCAGACTCTACTCCTTCACCCATCCTCTTCCCACACTATATCTGGTATTCTCAACCATTTACTGTGTTTCTATATCCTTTAGTCATTCATTTTTAGTCACAGAGTGTGGACACTAGATATATATTAAGTGGCGACATAAAATGTCTCTCCTTCATAGTCTGGCTTGCTTCACTCAGCAGTAAATCTTCCATATTCATCCACTTTCTGTCAAAAGCCAGGGTCTTATTGTTTTTTATGGCTGAGTAGTATTCCATAGAGCATAGGTGCCACAGTTTTTCAGTCCGTTCATCTGTTCATGGGCATTTGAGTTGGTTCCATGTCTTAGCAATTGTGAATAATCCCGAAACAAACATCGATGTACAAGCACTTTTCTGACTAAGCATTCTTGTATCCTTTGGGTAGATACCAATGAGTGGGATTCCTGTATCATATGGTAGTTCTATTTGTAGATCTTTGAGGAATCTCCATATTGATCTCCACAGTGGCTGGACTCATTTACATTCTCACCAGCAGTGTAGGAGAGTATCCCTTTCACCACACTACAGCCAGCATTTACCATTTTCTGTATTCTTTTTTTTTACTCTTACTCATTCTGATTGGGGTTAGGTGGTATCTCATTGTGATTTTGATCTGATCTGCAGCTCCCTTACAATGAAGGATGTTGAGCATTTTTTTCATATGCCTTTTGACTATTCATATGTCTTCCTTGGAGAGTGATTATTTTTATTTTTTTTCTTTTTTAAAAATTTATTTAGTATTTTTATGCATTCAATCACATTATTTAACTTACAAAGTGAACATTTTAATATGTGAACCTTTCTCCCCAATCTAGTTGATCAAAATATCTTCAACAGATAACACCACTACCTCCTCATCCCATCAATGCTCTGTCTCTGTATCCCTCCTCCAAATGTCCTTCCCCAGGACCCACTCCTCCACACACACCACATCTGGCAATCACACCAATCTCTTGTGTTTGTACATCCTTTAGTCAGTCAGTTTCAGTCATAGAGTGCAGACACTCGGTATATATTAAGTGGGGACATAAAATGTCTCTCCTTCATAGCCTGGCTTGCTTCACTCAGCAGTAAATCTTCCATATTCTTCCATTTTCTGTCAAAAGCCAGGGTTTTGCTGGGGTTTTTTTATGGCTGAATAGTATTCCATAGAGAATATGTGCCACAGTTTTCCAATCCGTTCATCTGTATGGGGGCATTTGGGTTGGTTCCATGTCTTTGCAATCGTGAATAGTGCCACGATAAACATTGATGTGCAAGCACTTTTCCGATGAAGAATTCTTCTGTCCTTTGGGTAGATACCGAGGAGTGGGATTGCTGGATCATATGGTAGTTCTCTTTGTAGATTTTTGAGGAATCTCCAAAATGTTCTCCACAGTGGTTGGACTAATTTACATTCCCACCACCAGTGTAAGAGAGTTCCCCTTTCACCACACCTGCCAACACTTATCATTTTGTTTTTTTTAATCTTAGACATTCTGACTGGGGTTAGGTGATATCTCATTGTTGTTTTGATCTGCATTTCCCTTACAATGAGGGGTGTTGAGCATTTTTTCATATGCCTTTTGGCTATTCGTATGTCATCTTTAGAGAGTGGTTTTTTCAACTCATTCTCCCATTTTATAATAGGGCTGATCTTTTTTCCAAACAGCTGCTTGAGTTCCTTGTGTATTCTGGTTATCAGTCCCTCATCTGATGCATAATTTACAAAAATATTTTCCCATTCTGAGGGCTGTTGATTCACACGAATTACTGTGTCTTTTGCCATGCAGAAACTTCTTAGTCTGATATAATCCCACTTGTCTATTTTGGGGATTATCGATTGTGCCTTAGGGGCCTTATTTAAGAAGTCTTTCCCTACACCAATGTCTCCTAGAGTTTTCCCAGTGTTTTCTAGGAGAAGTTTTATAGTTTGAAGTCTTAGATTTAGATCTTTGATCCACCTTGACTTGATTTTTGTCAAAGGTTAGAGGTAGGAGTTCAGATTCATCTTTCTGTAGGTGGAAATCCAGTTTTTCCAGCACCATTTGCTGAAGAGGTTTTCCTTTTCCCACTGGACTGACTGGTACCCCTTGTCAAAAATCAGTTGACTGAATGCTTGGGAATTTATTTCTGGGATCTCTATTCTGTTCCATTGGTCCACATGTCTGTTTCTGTGCCAGTACCATGCTGTTTTGATTACCACAACTTTGTAGCATATTTTTCAGTCAGGGAGTGAGATGCCACCCACTCCACTCTTCTTGTTCAGAACTGCTTTGGCAATACGGGGTCTCTTATGATTCTAGACAAACTTTATGATTGTCTTTCCTAGATCTGTGAAGAATGTGTCTGGTACTTTGATTGGCATTGCATTAAATAGGTAGATTAATTTGGGTAGAATTGCCATTTTGATTATATTAATTCTTCCAATTCAGGAACATGGGATGTCCTTCCACTTTTTTGTGTCATTTTCAATTTCTTTTTTTACCTTCTCGTAGTTTTCCTTGTGGAGGTCTTTAACTTCTTTGGTTAGATTTATTCCTAAATATCTTATACTTTTAGTGGCTATGGTAAATGGAATAAGTTTTTTCAGTTCTATCTCAGTCTGCCTGTTATTCGTATATAGAAATGCTATCGATTTCTGTATATTGATTTTATATCCTGCAACTTTACTGAATTCATGTATTACTTCCAGTAGTTTTTCCATGGAGACCATTGGGTCTTCTATGTATACAATCATGTCATCTGCAAATAGAGAGAGTTTCACCTCTTCTTTTCCTATTCGAATGCCCTTTATTTTTTTCCTCTTTTCTGATTGCGTTGGCGAGGACTTCCAGTACTATATTGAAAAGGAGAGGAGAAAGTGGGCATCCTTGTCTTGTTCCTGTGTTTAGTGGGAAAGTTTTCAGCTTTTCTCCATTCAGGATGATGTTTGCTATGGATTTTTCATAGATAGCTTTTATTGTGTTGAGAAATGACCCTTCTATGCCGATTTTGCTGAGAGTCTTGATCATGAAGGGATGTTGTATCTTATCAAATGCTTTTTCTGCATCAATCGATATGACCATATGGTTTTTATCTTTCTTTCTGTTAATATGATGTATTACATTTATGGTTTTGCATATGTTCAACCAACCTTGCATTTCTGGAATAAAACCTACCTGATCATGATGTATAATTTTTTTTATAAGCTGTTGGATACAACTGGCTAGTATCTTGTTGAGAATCTTTGCATCTATATTCATCAGATATATTGGTGTATAGTTTTCCTTCCTTGTCCTGTCCTTACATGTTTTAAGGATAAGGGTGACAGAGGCTTCATAGACTGATTTAGGGAGAGAGTCACCCTTTTGGATCTTTAGAAATAACTTGAGCAGAATGGGGGTTAACTATTCTTTTTAAGTTTTCTAGAACTCAGAGGTGAAGCTATCATGGCCAAGGTTTTTCTTTGTGGGAAGGTTATTTATTACTGATTCAATCTCCTGACTTGTTATAGGCCTATTCAGACTTTCTATATCCTCCTGGCTCAATCTTGGTAGATTATATGTGTCCAGGAAATTGTCCTTCTCATCCAGATTGTCTTGTTTCTTGGCATATAGTTGTTCATAGTATCCTCTAATGATGTTTTGTATTTCTACTTTGTAGTTATATTGCCTGCTTCATTGCAGATTTGATTCACCTGGTTCCTTTCTCTCTTCTTAATAACTCTCACTAGTGGTGTATTGATTTTGTTTATCTTTTCAAAGAACTGGTTTTACTTTCATTTTTCATGTAGTTCACTTATTTTCTATTTCATTTATTTCTGCTCATATCTTTATTATTTCCTTTCTCCTGGAGTTTTTTGGATTTTTTTGCTGTTGCTTTTCCAATTCTCTAAGGCATGATGTTAGGTGATCCATTTGCCTTCTTTCTGCCTTCCTCTTATGTGCATAAATTGCTATGAACTTCCCTCTTATGACTGTTTTAGCAGTGTCCCAAAGATTATGGAAACTCGTGTCTTTATTGTCATTGGATTCCATGAATCTTTTGATTTCAGTCTTTATTTCATCAGTAGTTGTGGAGTCATTCAGAAGTAGGTTATTTTGTTTCCATGTATTTGAGTATTTTTGAGGATTTCTCTTGAAATTAAACTCAAGTTTAATGCCATCATGGTTAGAGAAGATGCTAGATATAGTTTCTATGTCTTTGAATCTGTAGAGGCTTGCTTTGTGCCCTATTATGTTGTCAATTTTCGAAAAGGTTCTATGTGGGGGTGAGAAAAAAGTATATCTCGTGGTTTTTGGATGGACAGTTCTATAGATGTCTGTTAAGTCCATTTGATTTATGGTATCATTCAGATCCTTTATCTCTTTATCTATTTTTTGTCTAGATGATCTGTCCCAAGGGCATAGTGCAGTTAGTGCAGTGTTGAGGTCTCCAACAATTAGTGTATTGCAGTCTATCTTCCCTTTAGATCTAACAGTCTTTCCTTCACATATTTGGTGCTCCTCTGTTAGGAGCATAGATACTTATAAGCGTTATATCTTCTTGATCTATTGATCCTTTTACTACAATATAGTGCCCTTCTTTGTCTCTTCGAACAGTTTTTGTTTTAAAGCCTATTTTGTCAGAAATTAGTATCGCATCTCCAGCTCTTTTTTGGTTCCCATTTGCATGGAAAACCTTTTTCCAACCCTTCACTTACAGTCTGTGTATGTCTTTATCCATGAGGTAGGTTTCCTGTAGGCAACAGATAGAGGGTTTCTTTCTTTTTTATCCATTCAGCCAGTCTGTGTCTCTTGATTGGAGAAGTTAATCCATTCACATTAAATGTTATTATCGATGTTACCAGATCTGTCCTGACATTTAAGTTGGCCATTGCCTTAGTTGCCTTTTATTCCTTTGTTTCTGCCTGTTAATTCTTTAGTTTTCCTGGAACAGTACTTTCTTCAGGGTTTCTTGAAGAGCTGGTCTGGTGTTGGCAAATTCTTTCAGGTTTTGTTTGTCTGAGAAGATTTTAATCTTTTTTTCCCATATAAAGGATAATCTTGCAGGATGTAATAATCTTGGTTGAAACTGTTTCTCTCTTAACACTTTCAATATATCTTCCCATTCTTTCCTTGCTTGCATTGTTTCCATTGAGAGGTCAGGTGTTAGCCTGATGGGATGACCTTTGTAAGTCACTTCTCATTTCTCTCTTGCCAGTTTTAGTATCATGTCTTTATCTGTGGTCTTGGACAGTCTGGCTAAGATCTGCCTTGGGGAAGATCTTCTGGGGTTGAGTCTATTTGGGGTCCTTTGTATTTCTTGGGTCTAGGTACTTGAGTGCCTCTCTACACTTGGAAAATTTTCTCCCAGGATTTCATGGAATAGATTTTCCATGCCGTTATTAGTTTCTTCACCTTCTGGGATGCCAGTTATTCTGAGGTTTGGGTGACTTATAGAATCTAGTATTTCTTGTATATTATCCTCATGCTTTTTTGTTATTTTCTCTATCTTCTTGGTGGTTTTTCCTAGGTCAGAGGTTTTATCTTCTACATCAGAGATTTGATCTTCTTCATGGCCTAATCGATTTTTAATACTTTCAAAAGAGTTTTGATTTCCTGTATTACAGGCTTCATCTCTAATAGCTCCATCTGATTCTTTCTCAGAGTATCCATTTCTTCTTTCATATCCTGGAAGTACTTCCTAATCTCCTGTAGTTCGTTATCTCTTTTCTGTTCCAACTCATAGAATTTGTTCAATATGAATGTTCTAAATTCTTTTCCTGACATTTTGGTAATGTCCTCAGATTTTAGGAGAGATGGAGGGAAGTTAGTATATTTCTTTGATGGAGACATATTTCCTGGCTTATTCAGACCTGAGGCCCTTCTACTTATAGCCATTGGAAGATGTATTCACTTTTGAATACCTCTCAGGAGAACATTTCTTCAACTAGGAGCAAGTGTGTTTCCCTTTTGCTGTGAATTGATGTGTGCAAAAGTCTTCTCTTCTGTTGTTTTTTAGCAATGTGGTCTCAAGAGGTGTACTCTACTCAAGTGTCTGAAGAGTACTATCTTCATATTCACAGGTTGTTCATTATAGGGGAGGATCTCAGGGAACCTTACAATACTAGGGAATTTCAGAACTGTGATTCTAGATCTGTCTAATTCCTCTGGCAGGGTGGAGGATGAGGAAGACAGGATAATGTAAGATGAAAAAAAAAGACTATAGAGAATGAAGAAAAAGTTGCGTGCCTCTAAAGGGCCTGGGGTCCTAGTCTTGGGAGCCTGAAAGTGGAGGAGGGGCAGTGGTGCCCCTGCCTGTTTCCCTTGCTGGCCAGAGGTCTGGAGATGGCAATGGAGGGTTCCTGAGAGCAAGGGCCAGTCTCTAAAGGGCTTGAGGTCCTGGTCTTGGGAGACTGGAAGTGGAGCAGGGGCAGTGGTGCCTCTGCCTCAGTTTCCCTTGCTGGCCAGAGGTCTGGAGATGGAGATGGAGGGCTCCTGAGAGCAAGGGCCAGTCTGTCAGAGAGTGCTTTTTTTCAACTCATTCCCCCATCTTTTAATAGGGATGAGATTTGTTTTCCAGTGTTAAGGAGTTTTGTCTTTTCTCAAGTTGTGGACAGGTCCATGTACCTACTATTCAAACAGAATTCTAACCTGTTTCCTGGTTTTAAGTATTAAGCAAAGTTCTCTTAACATTTTTTTATTTTGATGTATCAAAGCTAAAACTGCCTTTCTTGAAATTAAAAAGTGTATTTTTAAAAATATCTATTTGGGGGACCAGCAGTTAGCGTAATGGCTATGTCGCTGGACTCCCACGTAGTCGACCGCGGTTCGAGTCCCGGACCCGGCGGCTTAAACTCACGCCGGGCGCGTGTGCGTGCGTGCCCAGGATCCCGAGAGGAGAATGGAGGAGAAGGGATTGCGGCGTGGCCATCCCCCCTGGGGGGTGATTTCCTGCTTTCTATCTCTCTGTCTCTCTCTGTCTGTCTGGCGAGCGCACGCGCCCTATAGCAAAAACCTCTCCAAAAAAAGAAAAAAAAAAAAAAATATCTATTTGGTAACCACAGTAAGCTATATAGCCTTAGCTATGTGCTATTTTATAGTATATTCATTCTATCCACAGAGTTTCATGCCTAAAGTCAACTTTTATTCACAGACATGTATATATCAGCCGAACTTACTATTGAAAGTATTTAGATTAATTAAGATGTTTTGTGAATCAATACAATGTGGGAAAGAATAAAGGAATGAAGCAACTGTAGAAACCATTGACAGGGTGGGAAGAGGATGGGAAATGGCAGACGGTGAGAAATAGGGGGAATATATATGTGTTTGTGTATACACACACACACACACACACACACATATATATGTATATATATATTTACAAGAAACATATATATACAAAAAACAAGAAATGGAAAATTATTTGTTGATGATAACATGTATGCTTAAGATACTTTACAGTATATTCTGGCTGGACAATCACATTTTGTATGCTGAGGTGATGTCCAGTGAAAGTATGTAAAATAAATAAAAATTAATTAATTAATTAATTTAAAAAATAGGGATGAGCATCTTTTGGGGGGGATCTGCTTGAGTTCCTTTTGTATTCTGGTTAACAGTTCCTTATCTGACACATATTTTACAAAAATATTTTCCCATTCTGAGGGCTGTTGATTCACACTAATTACTGTGTCTTTTGCCATCCAATAACTTCTTAATCTGATTTAATCCCACTTGTCTATTTTGGGGATTTTTTACTGCGCTTTGGGGGTCTTATTTAAGAAGTCTTCGCCTATCCCAATGACTCCCCAGTGCTTTCCAGCAGCAGTTTTATAGTTTGAGGTTTTAGGTTTAGATTTTTTATCCACTTTGAGTTGATTTTTGTCAATAGTGAGAAGTAGTTTTTCAGATTCATCTTTCTGCAGATGGTTATCCAGTTTTTCCAGCACCATTTGCTAAAGAGATTTCCTTCCCCACTGGATTGACTGGCACCCTTTGTCAAAAAATAAGCTGGTTTTATGTTTGGAAGTGTATTTCTAGGATCTCTATCTTCTTCCATTTTTCTACCTGTCTGTTTCTGTGCCAATACCATGCTGTTTTGATTATCACAGCTTTATGGTATATTTTGGGCTCAGGGAGTGAGAGGCTGCCCACTCCAATCTTCTTGTGCAGTATTGCTTTGGCAATAGGGGGTCTTTTATTATCCCAGGCGAATTGTATGATTGTCTTTTCTAGATATGTGAAGAATGTCTCTGGTACTTTGATTGGGATTGTTTTAAATGTGTAGATTAATTTGGGTAGAATTGACATTTTTTAAATTTTTTATTTATTTATTTTAAATTATTTTTAAATTTTTAAATTAATTAATTTACATTCATTCACTGAGCATTGTCACAGCATACAAAATGGGATTTCCCATCCAGAATATACGGCATAGTAGCTTAATCACACATGTTATTGTCAATAATTTTCCATTTCTAGTTATATATATTTTTTTCCCCTATTTGTCACCCTCTGCCATTTCCCACCCTCCTCTTACACTATCTCAGGTCTCCACTTTTATATTAATTCTTCCAATCCAGGAACATGGGATGTCTTTCCACTTTTTTGTGTCATTTTCCATTAATTTTTATAGTTTCTCATAGTTTTCCTTGTAGAGGTCTTGAACTTCTTTGGTTAGATTTATTCCTAGGTATCTTGTACTTTTTGTGGCTATGGTAAATGGAATTACTTTCTTCAGTTCCATCTCAGTCTGCTCCTGTTCATATATAGAAATGCTATAGATTTCTGAATGTTGATTTTGTATTCTGCAACTTTACTGTATTCATTTATTACATCCAGGAATTTTTTGTGGATACTATTGGGTTTTCTATGTATACAATCATGTCATCTGCAAATAGAGATAATTTCATGCTTCTTCTCCTATTTGAAATTCTTTTATTTTATTCTCTTTTCTGATTGCTTTGGCGAGGACTTCCAGTACTATGTTGAAAAGGAGTGGAGAAAGTGGGAAGAGAGACTAACTTAAGTGCAATAGATTTCTCCAACTATTTCAAATACATTTAATAGATCTTAAAAAAGTCACGTACCAATTAGGAGCATCCATTACATTTGGTCAATATGTCTTAGATCCTCCTAGTAGTCCTTTCTTGCCACAGATTTGTCAACAAAATAAAATTCTACTTGCCTGTAGACGTTTTTTTCTTTTTTGCTACTGGGTGAATACACTCTCCAGAGAGACAGAATAAATGAGAAATCATCCCCAGGGGGAATGGCTACACCACAAAACATTCTCCTCTCAGGATGCTGGGCACACACACATGTACATTAACCTGGCTTGTTTTTCATGCTACGTGGTCCAGAACTTGATCCACTCAGTCAGCTGTAGGGGGTTCAGCCACCTCACCACTATGCCACTGGCTATCCCTCTTGTCTAGGATTTTGTACTTCATGTTTTTCTGATGGCAACCCTGGTATCCTTAAGTGACCAAGGATCCTGTGTTTGATGGGCAGGTATTTAACTTGATTCCATCAAGCTCAATTTGTAGACTTTCTATTACAGCAAAGCCCAAGGACACATCATGTTCCTCAAGTGTCTAGAACCTTGGATAGACACCTGCCTTTTCACCATACTGCTCTCCCAAAGTAAGTTGTGTACTGGGAACATTTGGCTCTTTTTTAGAAAAATTGCTGGAAGGGCAGCACTGACCACCAGTGGACAAAGACTGACCCTGGGTGAGCTCTAGACCTTGGAGGCTGCTGGTGAAGACCCCCCAGAAACTGCACAGTATGTGCATCAGGACATGCCACACAGTATGTGGGATGCCATGTGGCACCCTCATGTCCCAGGCCAGCCCCACACAGGCTCTGTATGGGGCACGGTGGAGTGGACACCACATACATGGCCAGAGCAGGGAGACCAGAACATAGGTGACTCAGGCTTGTCCAGGTACTGGGAAGGAGCTAGAGTACCTTGCCTTAGGCCAGCATCCTCATGGCCACTCTGAAGGATGGAATCTCATCACCTGTGCAGGGCCAGAATCCCTGAGCTGTGAAGACCACTCCATAATGGCACAGCTCCTCCTTGTGAGCAGCCTTGGCATGGTGCTGCCCATGGTCCCTTTTTTTTTTTTTTTCATTTGTTTCTTTGAGAGGTTTTGCCTTTGAGCATGTACACTTGCTGGAGAGAGAGAGACACAGAGACAGTGAGAAATCACCCACCCCAGAGGGGATAGCCACGCTGCAATCTGTCATCCATTCTCCTCCCAGGATCTTGGGCATGCACACACACATGCCCGGCATGACTTTGAAGCCACTGGGTCTGGGACTCGAACCATGGTCAGCCAGGTGGGAGTCCAACAACATAACTGCTACACCATCTGCTGGTCCCCCAATCCCATTTTTACAGTTAGAGAAACTGAGGTCTGAACGAGATGCTCTCAGGGCCTGGCAATGTCCCCAGTCCAGTGGTGTCTGCTGATTGGCAGAGTTGACTGTTGAGATTAGAGTCCACAGAAGAGAGGGCACCAACCCAACCTGACTCCCCAAAATCCATTCCTCGTCCACAGCAGGTGAGCAGCACAGGTGGTCAGGTAGGTGGCAGATAGGGGTCACTGTACAGTGGGCAGGGGCTAAGCATCCTGACTTGAGAAGGCAGCTGCCTCTGACCATGCCAGGCTCAGCTTTTCCAGGCCTCTGCTGGTGCAACTCGGCACAGGCATGCTCCCTCACAGACTCTCCTTGGGAGAGGGGGACTCACCTCTGACCCCTAAACCTATAGCCTACCCCTTCCCCTATATCCCCAATCCTGACTGTAACCCTCTAACCCTAACCCCAAACCCTCAACCCCTGACTCCTAACCACTAGCCCCAAATCCCTAACCCGACTGTAAACAGTGGGTCAGGAAGGCAAGTCTGAAACATGCTACCAAATAGATGAATCTGGAGTCACTGACACTGTAGTGAGATAATCCAGGCAGAGAAGGGCAGATATTGTATTGATCTGTGTGAGTTTCCTCGACAGTCAGCTCACAGAAGAAAGGGGGCAGTACGGCTGCGTATCCCGAAACAGAGACCTTCCAGTGCTGCGCTCACTCCTTTGGTTTTGGAATATTTGCATGTGCATTATGAGCTACCCTGGGGATGACACCCGTGTACACACAGAGGTATCTTATTTCTGACCTACACTTCGCGTACACAGACAGAGACTTCGTGAATGCTTGTATTGCAGCATTTTGACTGCCACTTACCGCATGAGTTCTGTGTGGACTTTTCCACTTTTGACTTCCTGTCAGTGCTCAAAGCTTGCCTTGGAACATTTCACATTTCATGTTTTCTGATATGGGATGCTCAACCTGTAGTGAATCCAGAGGCTGAGGAAAGAGGAAAATAAGAAGACTAGGTCATGTCAAAAACACCTTTCTGTTGTTCTCCCTTTCCCGGTCTCTCTCTCTCTCATCCTTCTCTCATTAAAAAATAAAAGGTTCAGCCCCAACTGTGGTAGCACATGCCAGATGTGCTGCTTGGCTCACTGAGGTCACATGGGAGGCCTGACTTCCTGAGTTTAGGCTGCAGCACACCCTGAAAGGCTAGTGTGATGGCACAGGCCTGTGGTCTCAGCTGCTTGGGGCGTTCAGGTAGAGAGAGCACCACACAGTGACACCCTATTTAAGCCACCACAGACACGCACCACCAAAGGACCAAAAAAAAAAAAAGATTTAAACAGTAAAAACTATCTCATGTCTGTGTTATCACAAACATAAGAAGAACAAAGTGCTGGTGTTTGTCACGACAGGGATGAGCCACAGAAATGACAGAAGTAAAGGAGACAGAAAGCAAAAGTCCACGCGATGTGTGAGTCATGTATGTGGACCCTCCAGAACAGGCAGACCCAGAGACAGAAAGCAGGTTCACAGCTGCCAGGGAGGGGTGGGAAGAGACTCCTCAAGGTTTCTGAGTTTCCTTTCAGGTCATTAAAATGCTCCACAGCACAGAGAGAGTTGTCCGATACTGCCAAAGTGGTCAATTCCATGGAATTGTGTCCTTACATAAGGCTAACGTGATGACACTTATGTCATATGAATTTCATAAAGAAAAACCTCAGTTCTTACCTTAATTTTAATCCACTAAATGGAGTTGTTCCACAGAGGACACGGAGGAAAGCTGCAGTTTTCCGGAGCTGTGGTTACTCCACTGACACAGGGCCACCACCCACGGCCTTGGGAAAATCAGTGCTTTATAGTAAACTGGTGGTTTCCAGTTGTGGACGGCAGCATGCCCAATATATGCAGGTGGGTCTTATCGATCACGGCCAAAGCTAGACTGGGCTTTGAGCCTGATGCCCACCCTCCATGCAAGCACCAAAATTCAAGCACCGCAGAGCACATTCTGGCCTGTGTGTGTGTCAACAAGACCAACAGGCACCCTCATGTTATGTATAGCACCTGCCAGGATGTCATTCCTACGCCACCTCTGACACAGATCAGGGCCTGGGAGGGCCCCCTGGAGTGTCTGCAGGGCAGCTACAGACCATCCCATCCCAGCTGTGAGGAAGAGGGAGGTCACATCGTCCTGGCAGCCCATACCCATCCCTGAGCCCCACACACTCAGACACACAGTCTGGTCTTGCTGCCCTGAGTCTTCCCTCTTTTTCTACCATGGGCTGCCACTGATCTCCAGGCTGGGGCAGAAAGGTGCTATTCCCTAGGGTGGTGCCCAGTCAACCGAGGCCAGGTGGTGCCCTCTGGCGGGTGCTAAGGAGGAGCTCCTGTGCTGGCAAAGGCACTGGCTGGGAGGAAGCAGGAAGGGGGTTCCTGGGCAGAAGATGGGTCCTCACCCTCTGTTGGCAATCTGGGTTGATTCATGACGAGGCTCCCTGCTGGCCGTGAGAGCAATGTGGGAGGAGGCTCACTGCCAGCTGAGGCCACTTAGTCTTGGCTGGCCATCGGGGCAGTTCAGGGTGAGCCTCGCTATGAGCTGAGGTTGGGCACTCCCTGCTGGCTATGAGGTTGACGCAGGGTGAGGCTAACTCACCAGTGCAGACCAGATGTCTCCTCTAGGCTGTCCAATGGGATCAGACAAATTCAGATCTCATCTTTGGCTATTTGCCTATAACCAGAAGGACTCCTGAGACCTAGGGAAAGACTAGGGTGCTCCATGTAAAGGAGTCTGAGGCCATTGCTGAAAGAACTGTGAGGTCACACCACTGGATCTAGAAAGGGTCTCATGACTATAGCTGAGAAGCTGATGAACATTGCTAACCAAAACCAAGCTGGATTGGAGTTGATTACATGGGAATACATGAACCAATGATGATTGTTGATATATGGACTGTGGCTTGAAAAACTGTTGTTTCCCTAACTAACATTCTATTTTTTGAATTTAAGAAACTCCTTTCTCTAATCTCTTAAACTATAATTTGTAACAATTTAGTAGATTTTACATCTGTAAACAGAAGCCAAGCAATTACCTTATTCTTTCCCTGATCCCTCCAGAACTGAGAAACTCTCATTGAATATTCTCATGGTGGTAAGTCATTTGCACATGCACGAGTTTAATAAGAGTCTGTTTACCTTATAACAGGACATAACTGGGAACATTGGTCACACACACATACACACACACACACACACACACACACACACATATATATAGCTTTGATTATGATGTCATAATTGATTATGTTGCACATAGGACCAGATATGACAGGATAATTTCTAGAAATAAAGTTGACTTAACAGAGCCACTGCTCACACAGCCTCTGAGGAAAACAAAACAAAGCAAAAACTGAAAACGGCCTGATACCTGCTGTACAGCATTACAGAACAGCAAAGAAGGTCGCTTCCTGGTAGTCCTAGGAATCTCAAGATATTTTGAATGTTTCCAGGGACCTCAAGCAGAGAGAAATTCATCAAAACCTACAGGTTCTAGGGTGAAATCTGGTGGTGGGTTCTAGGCTCAGCTTCCTAGCCTCAAAAAGGAAGTTAAAGGTGCTTCTCCCCCCAGACTTTCCTGGACTGCCAGCAGGCAATAGCGTCTCCTGCAAGCCTCTGGCCAGCATTGGATACTGAGGAAGGGTCACCTCTGACCCCCACCCCACTTCCAGACCCCCAGGCCCAAGACTCCACCTTCTAGGTAGGTAGCCAGGATCTCCTTGAGACGGTTTTTTTTTTTCTTTTCTCTTGAACTCCCTGCATTCTCTTGTTAACACCTAGCCCTCCTTCTCCCCCCAGACTTTCCTGGACTGCCAGCAGGCAATAGCGTCTCCTGCAAGCCTCTGGCCAGCACTGGATACTGAGGGAGGGTCACCTCTGACCCCCACCCCACTTCCAGACCCCCAGGCCCCAGACTCCACCTTCTAGGTAGGTAGCCAGGATCTCCTTGAGGCGGGTTTTCTTTTTTTCTTTTCTCTTGAACTCCCTGCATTCTCTTGTTAACACCTAGCCCTCCTTCTCCCCCCAGACTTTCCTGGACTGCCAGCAGGCAATAGCGTTGCCTGCAAGCCTCTGGCCAGCACTGTATACTGAGGGAGGGTCACCTCTGACCCCCACCCCACTTCCAGACCCCCAGGCCCCAGACTCCACCTTCTAGGTAGGTAGCCAGGATCTCCTTGAGGCGGGTTTTCTTTTTTTCTTTTCTCTTGAACTCCCTGCATTCTCTTGTTAACACCTAGCCCTCCTTCTCCCCCCAGACTTTCCTGGACTGCCAGCAGGCAATAGCGTTGCCTGCAAGCCTCTGGCCAGCACTGGATACTGAGGGAGGGTCACCTCTGACCCCCACCCCACTTCCAGACCCCCAGGCCCCAGACTCCACCTTCTAGGTAGGTAGCCAGGATCTCCTTGAGGCGGTTTTGTTTTTTTCTTTTCTCTTGAACTCCCTGCATTCTCTTGTTAACACCTAGCCCTCCTTCTCCCCTGAGACTTTCCTGGACTGCCAGCAGGCAATAGCGTCGCCTGCAAGCCTCTGGCCAGCACTGGATACTGAGGGAGGGTCACCTCTGACCCCCACCCCACTTCCAGACCCCCAGGCCCCAGACTCCACCTTCTAGGTAGGTAGCCGGGATCTCCTTGCGGTGGTTTTATTTTTTTTCTTTTCTCTTGAACTCCCTGCATTCTCTTGTTAACACCTAGCCCTCCTTCTCCCCAAGACTTTCCTGGACTGCCAGCAGGCAATAGCGCCGCCTGCAATCCTCTGGCCAGCACTGGACACTGAGGGAGGGTCACCTCTGACCCCCACCCCACTTCCAGACCCCCAGGCCCCAGACTCCACCTTCTAGGTAGGTAGCCAGGATCTCCTTGAGGCGGTTTTTTTTTTTCTTTTCTCTTGAACTCCCTGCATTCTCTTGTTAACACCTAGCCCTTCTTCTCCCCCCAGACTTTCCTGGACTGCCAGCAGGCAATAGCGTCGCCTGCAAGCCTCTGGCCAGCACTGGATACTGAGGGAGGGTCACCTCTGACCCCCACCCCACTTCCAGACCCCCAGGCCCCAGACTCCACCTTCTAGGTAGGTAGCCAGGATCTCCTTGAGGCAGTTTTTTTTTTTCTTTTCTCTTGAACTCCCTGCATTCTCTTGTTAACACCTAGCCCTCCTTCTCCCCCCCAGACTTTCCTGGACTGCCAGCAGGCAATAGCGCCGCCTGCAATCCTCTGGCCAGCACTGGACACTGAGAGAGGGTCACCTCTGACCCCCACCCCACTTCCAGACCCCCAGGCCCCAGACTCCACCTTCTAGGTAGGTAGCCAGGATCTCCTTGAGGCGGTTTTTTTTTTTCTTTTCTCTTGAACTCCCTGCATTTTCTTGTTAACACCTAGCCCTCCTTCTCCCCCCAGACTTTCCTGGACTGCCAGCAGGCAATAGCGTCGCCTGCAAGCCTCTGGCGAAATCGTGCGCCGTGCTAACACGCGATTTTTCTGTGTTGTCTTTCCTTTCGTTGCTTATTGTCCTCTCCTCCTTATTTTTTACCGTGCCAGACAGACTAGACAGGTCTAGAATCATATATCTGAAATTTCCTAGGAAGGTAAGTGTCTTTGGGATCCTCCCTAGTACTGATCACCTTTGAAAAAGGAGATACTGCTTGTTAGACACTTCTGTAGCGTTCCCCTCCTGAAAACACATTGGTAAAAACAACAGAAGAGAGACTTCAACAAACAGCTATTCCCATCAAAAAGGAAAGACTCTTTCTTCTCGTGGGACAAAAGTTCTCCCAAGAAGTCTTTAAAAGGGAAGTAATCTTCCAATGGCTAAAAGTAGAAAAAGAGCCTCAGGTCTGAATAACCAAGAAAATATGTCTCCAACAAAGGAAAATGCCCCTCCATGTCTCGTAAATATGGAGGACGTTACCAAAATGACAGACACAGAATTCCGAACATTCATGGTGACCAAATTCTGTGAATTGGAAAAAAAAAGAGACAACGAACTACAGGAAATTAGGAAGTCCTTCCAGGATATGAAAGAAGAAATGGATACTCTGAGAAAGAATCAGGTGGAACTATTAGAGATAAAGTCTATAATACAAGAAATCAAAAACTCTCTGGAAAGTATTAAGAGCCGATTAGACCATGCTGAAGATCGAATCTCTGATGTAGAAGATAAAACCTCTGATCTAGAAAAAAACTACAAAAAGATCGAGAAAATAACTAAAAAACATGAGGATAATATACGAGAAATACTAGACTCTATTAGACGCCCAAACATCAGAATAATCGGCATCCCAGAAGGTGAAGAAACTAATAGCAGAATGGAAAATCTATTCCATGACATCTTGGAAGAAAATTTCCCAAGCCTAGAGAGGCACCGAACCATCCGGACCCAAGAAATACAAAGGACCCCAAATAGAATCAACCCCAGAAGATCTTCCCCAAGGCACATCTTAGCCAGACTGTCTAACGTCACAGAAAAAGACATGATACTAAAACTGGCAAGAGACAAACGAGAAATAACTTACAAAGGCCATCCCATAAGACTAACACCAGACCTCTCATCAGAAACAATGCAAGCAAGAAAAGAATGGGAAGACATACTGAAAGTGTTAAGAGAGAAACAATTTCAGCCAAGACTATTATACCCTGCAAGATTATCCTTCATTTGGGAAAAAAAGATTAAAATCTTCTCAGACAAACAAAACCTGAAAGAATTTGCCAACACCAGACCAGCTCTTCAAGAAATCCTGAAGAAAGTACTGTTCCAGGAAAACTAAAGACGCAACAGCCAGAAACAAAGAAATAACAGGCAACTAAGACAATGGCTAACTTAAATGTCGGTACAGACCCTATAACATTGATAATAACATTGAATGTTAATGGGTTAAATTCTGCAATCAAGAGACACAGACTGGCTGAATGGATAAAAAAAACAGAAACCCTCTATCTGTTGCCTACAAGAAACCCACCTCATGGAAAAAGACATACATAGACTGAAAGTGAAGGGTTAGAAAAAGGTTTTCCATGCAGTTGGGAACCAAAAAAGAGCTGGAGTTGCGATACTAATTTCTGACAAAATAGGCTTTAAAACAAAAAGTGTCCGAAGAGACAAAGAAGGGCACTATATCATAGTAAAAGGCTCTATAGATTGAGAAGATATAACGCTTATTAATATCTATGCTCCTAATACAGGAGCACCCAAATATGTGAAGGAAAGATTGTTAGATCTGAAAGGGGAGATAGACTGCAACACACTAATTGTTGGAGATCTCAACACCGCATTATCCCCTCTGGACAGATCATCTAGGCAAAAAATAGGTAGAGAGATCAAGGACCTAAATGATACCATAAATCAATTGGACTTAACAGACATCTATAGAACTTTCCACCCAAAAAACACAAGATATAGTTTTTTCACACCCCGACATGGAACTTTCTCGAAGATTGACCACATCATAGGACACAAAGCAAGCCTCTGCAGATTCAGAGGCATAGAAACTATTTCCAGCATCTTCTCTGACCATGATGGAATTAAACTCGAGTTTAATTTCAAGAGAAATCCTCAAAAATACCTAAAAACATGGAAACTAAATAGCCTACTCCTGAATGACTCCACTATTACCGAAGAAATAAAGTCCGAAATCAAAAGATTCATGGAAGCCAATGACAATGAAGATACAAGTTTCCATAATCATTGGGACACTGCCAAAGCAGTCATAAGAGGGAAATTCATAGCAATTAGTGCACATAAGAGGAAGACAGAGAAAAGGCTAATGGATCACCTAACATCAAGCCTTAGAGAATTGGAAAAGCAACAGCAAAAAAATCCAAAAAATTACAGGAGAAAGGAAATAATAAAGATCCGAGCAGAAATAAATGAAATAGAAAATAAACGTACTATACAGAAAGTAAGTGAAAGCAAAAGCTGGTTCTTTGAAAGGATAAACAAAATTGATACCCCACTAGCGAGACTTATTAAGAAGAAGAGAGAAAGGAACCAGGTGAATCAAATCTGCAATGAGGCTGGTAACATAACAACAGACATAGTAGAAATTCAAAACATCATTAGAGGATACTTTGAACATCTATATGCTAAGAAACAAGATAATCTGGATGAGATGGACAAATTCCTGGACAAATATATTCTACCAAGAATGAGCCAGGAAGAAATAGAAAGTCTGAATAGGCCCATAACAAGCCAGGAGATTGAATCAGTAATAAGTAACCTCCCAACAAAGAAAAGCCCTGGCCCCGATGGATTCACCTCTGAATTCTACAAAACTTTCAAAGAAGAGTTAACTCCCATTCTGCTCAAATTATTTCTAAAGATCCAAAAGGGTGAATCTCTCCCTAATTCATTCTATGAAGCCTCTGTCACCCTCATCCTCAAAACAGATAAGGACAGGACAAGGAAGGAAAACTATAGACCAATATCTCTGATGAACATAGACTCAAAGATTCTCAACAAGATACTAGCAAATCGTATTCAACAACTTATACAGAAGATCATACACCATGATCAGGTAGGCTTTATTCCAGGAATGCAAGGTTGGTTCAACATACGCAAAACCATAAATGTAATACACCATATTAATAGGAAGAAAGATAAAAACCATATGGTCATACCAATTAATGCAGAAAAAGCATTTGATAAGATACAACATCCCTTCATGATCAAGACTCTTAGCAAAATCGGCATAGAAGGGCCATTTCTCAATACAATAAAAGCCATCTATGAAAAACCCATAGCGAACATCATCCTGAATGGAGAAAAGCTGAAAGCTTTCCCACTAAACACAGGAACAAGACAAGGATGCCCACTTTCTCCTCTCCTTTTCAATATAGTACTGGAAGTCCTCGCCAATGCAATCAGAAAAGAGGAAAAAAATAAAGGGCATTCGAATAGGAAAAGAAGAGGTGAAACTCTCTCTATTTGCAGATGACATGATTGTATACATAGAAGACCCAATGGTCTCCATGGAAAAACTACTGGAAGTAATACATGAATTCAGTAAAGTTGCAGGATATAAAATCAATATACAGAAATCGATAGCATTTCTATATACGAATAACAGGCAGACTGAGATAGAACTGAAAAAACTTATTCCATTTACCATAGCCACTAAAAGTATAAGATATTTAGGAATAAATCTAACCAAAGAAGTTAAAGACCTCCACAAGGAAAACTACGAGAAGGTAAAAAAAGAAATTGAAAATGACACAAAAAAATGGAAGGACATCCCATGTTCATGGATTGGAAGAGTTAATATAATCAAAATGGCAATTCTACCCAAATTAATCTACCTATTTAATGCAATGCCAATCAAAGTACCAGACACATTCTTCACAGATCTAGAAAAGACAATCTTAAAATTTGTCTGGAATCATAAAAGACCCCGTATTGCCAAAGCACTTCTACACAAGAAGAATGGAGTGGGTGGCATCTCAATCCCCGATCCAAAAATATATTACAAAGCTGTGGTAATAAAGACAGCATGGTATTGGCACAGAAACAGACATGTGGACCAGTGGAACAGAATAGAGTCCCCAGAAATAAGTGCCCAAACATACAGTCAACTGATCTTTGACAAGGGGTACCAGTCAATCCAGTGGGAAAATGAAAGCCTCTTCAGCAAGTGGTGCTGGAGAAACTGGACTTCCACTTGCAGAAAGATGAATCTGAACCCCTACCTCTCTCCTTTGACAAGAATCAAGTCAAGGTGGATCAAGGATCTAAATCTAAGACCTCAAACTATAAAGCTGCTCCTGGAGAATGCTGGGGAAACTCTGGGAGACATTGGTGTAGGGAAAGACTTCCTAAAGAAGACCCTCAAAGCAGAGTCCATTGTCCACAAAATAGACAAGTGGGATTACATCAGACTAAGAAGTTTCTGCATGGCCAAAGACACAGTAGTTAGTGTGAATCGACAGCCCTCAGAATGGGAAAATATTTTTGTAAATGTTGCATCAGATAAGGGACTGATAACCAGAATACACAAGGAACTAAAAAAGGTGTTTGGAAAAAAGATGAGCAACCCTATTAAAAGATGGGAGAAGGAGATGAAGAAAACACTCTCTAAAGATGACATACGAATGGCCAAAAGGCATATGAAAAAATGTTCAACCTCCCTCATCGTAAGGGAAATGCAGATTAAAAACAACAATGAGGTACCACCTAACCCCAGTCAGATTGTCTAATATTAAAAAAACAAAAAATGATAAGTGTTGGCGGGGGTGTGGTGAAAGGGGAACTCTTTTACACTGCTGGTGGGAATGTAGATTGGTCCAACCACTGTGGAGAATAATTTGGAGATTCCTCAAAAATCTACAGATAGATCTGCCATATGATCCAGAGATCCCACTCCTCGGTATCTACCCAAAGGACAGAAGAATCCTTCATTGGAAAAGTGCTTGCACATCGATGTTTATTGCAGCACTATTCACAATTGCTAAGTCATGGAACCAACCCAGATGCCCCCGTGTGGAGGAATGGATTGAAAAACTGTGGCACATATACTCTATGGAATACTACTCAGCCATAAAAACCAACAGAGCCCTGGCTTTTGACAGAAAGTGGAAGAATATGGAAGATGTACTGCTGAGTGAGGCAAGCCAGGCTATGAAGGAGAGACATTGTATGTCCCCACTTAACATATACCGTTTGTCTGCATTCTATGTCGGAAACTGATTGACTAACAGTTGAACAAACACAAGAGATGGGTGTGAATGTCAGATGAGGTGTATGTGGAGGAGTGGGGCCCAACGAAAGACATTTGGAGAAGGGATACAGAGGTAGAGCATTGACGGGATGGGGAGGTGTGGTGTTATCTGTTGAAGATAATTCGATCAACGGGTCTGGGGAGAAATGTTCACATATCGAAATGGTCTCATTGTAAGCCAAACAATATGATTGAAAGTATATACAAAAATAAATAAAGTAATTAATAAAAAAAAAGGAAGTTAAAGGTGATGTCGTCTGGTGTTGCTACCAGAATCTCTCGCCTGGCAGTCTAGCGAGTATATTCATTCATCCTCTCTAGAAGTTTTCCTCCCGGGACGATCTCGGGAGGTAGTGTGATCTGGATCTTCCCCTTGAGGGGTTCTCCGAGAGCCCACTAGCTAGCGTAGACTGGTGTTTAAGCCAGGAATTCTTTTTCCTGGTGATTCTGGAAACTGTCCTTTGGCTCTCTGGAGGCTGATTTTCCTCCCTACCTCTGTGAGTGGTGTCCCCTAAAGCCTTACCTCCATGTTGACCACCCAGAGCTTACTTGGTAGTGCAGTCTTTGTCACTAGTTGTAACTTCTGTTCAGAAACACCGCTGTGCTGTGAGGTCCAGCCTTTCTGCTCAGAATTCCTCCACCTGGCAACTGAGAAAAATGTACTCTGGAGTTAGGGTGGCGAATTCTTGCCAGAGCCCTTTAGGTATTTCAGTTGAAGCTCTACTCAGAATTTTCATTCCCAGTATCTTTGGGGTATTATAGTTTTTGCCAGTACATGGAATTTTTGCTCCCAGGAGCCGTTGAGTTTTGGAGTCTGGTATTTTGTCCCTGGAATATTTCTCCCAGGGACTGTGAAAAGTGCATTCTGGTCAGAAGTTTTCCTTCTGGGTGCCTCTGGTTAGCATAGTCTGTAATTCTACACAGAAATATTTTTTCCAAGGCATCAGGGTAGCTTAATTTGGCATTTCTGCCCAGAAAGCCCCATGTGAACCACTCCAGGAAGGGTACTCTGCCATTCTCCAGGAAGCCTTCCTCAGAGTCCCGGTAGTGGAGTCTGGTGACTCAGCACAATTTCCCCCTCCTAGTGACACTGTGAAGTGCACTCTGAGTTTCTGGTGGTAGATTTCCTCTCTGTGCCTCTGAGTAAGGTAATATGAATCTCCACCCAAAAAAAAGTCTTTCTCCCAGATGTCTCTGTGTAATATATCTGGTGAATCTGCCTGGAACTGTTCCTCTGGACAGTCCAGGAAATTTATTTTGTTGTTCTCTGTGGATGTTTTCTTCCCAGAGAATTCTGGGCAATGTAGTCTGTATCTTTACTCAGATTTTCCTCCTAAAGCCTCTAGCTAGTGTAGTCTGGTTTTTCTGACCAGAATTCTTCCTCCCAGTGGCTGTGGAAAGCATACTCTGGCTTTCTGGGGACGTGTTTTTCTCTCTAGGCCTTGTGTTGTAGTTGAAGTTCTCCCTAGCAGTCGTCCACCCAGTGTCTTCTGGGTAGTGTGGTTGTGGCGCTGTCCGAGATCACACTCCCGGCAGACTTGGGGTCTTGAAGTCTGAGGTTCCCCATCAGAGCTACTGCCTTCAGGGTCTCTGGGAATTGCATTATAGCATTCTGGCCAGAGGTTTTCCTTCTGAGGCCACTTGTTAGTGTATTCTGTGGTCCACATAGAAATTTTTCTTTCACAGGCCTATGAATTGTGTAGTCTGGTGTTTCTGCCTAGAAAACTTCCCCTGGCCTCTCTGGGAAGTGAATGTCATCATTCTGTCTGGAATTCCTGTCCCCAAAGCCTACTTGGCAGTGTGGTTGTGTTTCTGCCCGGAAGTCTTCCTCCTGTTTCCTCTGGAAAGTGCACTCCAGCTTTCTGGTAGTAGCTAAATTTTCTTCCTAGGCTCTAGGTAATGCAGTCTAAAGCTCTACCCAGAATTCCTCCTCTAAGATGGCTCTGGGTAATGTAGTCTGGTTTTTTCCAGGATGTCTTCCCCCATAGAATACAGGAAAGTTAGAAAAGTTATTATTTCTGGAGACTTTCTTCCCAGAAAAGTCTGGATAATGTAGTCTAACTTTTTACCCAGAAGTCTCCCTCCTACAGCCCTCTAGGTAGTATAGTCTAGCATTTCTTTAAAAAAATTCCAGACTCCTCTATGGCTCCTGAGAACTAGTGATTTCAGGGGGAAAAGAGAAATTAAGATTTTCTACTGATAATTCAGCCTCCAGCCCACAAACTCGAGTGCTAGGAAGCCCCTCAGCCTTCTCTCTGTCTCTCTCTCTGTCTCTGTCTCTCTCTGCCTCTGTCTCTGTCTTCTCATTTTGTAGTAATTTTTCCTTTAAAAAAAATTTAAAGTAAAGTATTTTCTCAGCTTTCAGCCCCTCCTTTATCTTGTTAATAATCCTTTCTCTGAGACACCCCACTCCCATCTTTCGACCCCTGGGCCAGGAACTGCGAGGGAGGACTGCCCCCTGAAGCTCCAGCCCCAGGACCCCCAAGCCAGAAACCCCTCTGTCAGCCAGGTACACTTTTTTTTTCTCCTTCTCCTCTTCTTTCATTTATAAATTTCTCTCTTCTCACTAGCACATAGGAAGGCCATTAGACCTACAGACACCCCACTCCCATCTTTCGACCCCTGGAACATTCTCGAAGATTGACCACATCAATGGGCACAAAGCAAGCCTCTACAGATTCAAAGGCATAGAAACTATACCCAGCATCTTCTCTGACCATGATGAAATTAAACTTGAGTTTAATTTCAAGAGAAATCCTCAAAAATACTCAAATACATGGAAACTTAACAACCTACTCCTGAATGAATCCACAACTACTGAAGAAATAAAGACTGAAATCAAAAGGTTCATGGAAACCAATGACAATGAGGACATGAGTTTCCATAATCTTTGGGACACTGCTAAAGCAGTCATAAGAGGAAAGTTCATAGCAATTAGTGCACATAAGAGGAAGATGGAATGAAGGCAAATGGATCACTTAACATTATGCCTCACAGAATAGGAAAAGCAACAGCAAAAAGATCCAAAAAACTCCAGGAGAAAGGAAATAATAAAGATATGAGCAGAAATAAATGAAATAGAAAATAAACGAACTATACAGAAGATAAATGAAAGTAAAAGCTGGTTCTTTGAAAAGATAAACAAAATTGATACACCACTAGCGAGACTTATTAAGAAGAAGTGAGAAAAGAACCAGGTGAATCAAATCTGCAATGAAGCAGGAAATATAACAACAGACAAAGTAGAAATACAGAGCATCATTAGAGGATACTATGAACAACTATATGCCAAGAAACAAGACAATCTGGATGAGATGGACAAATTCCTGGACACGTATAATCTACCTGGATTAAGCCAAGAGGATATAGAAAGTATGAATAGGTCCATAAAAAGCCAGGAGATCGAATCAGTTATAAATAACCTCCCAACAAAGAAAAGCCCTGGCCCTGATGGCTTCACCTCTGAATTCTACAAAACTTTCAAAGAACAGTTAACCCCCATTCTGCTCAAGTTATTTCTAAAGATCCAAAAGGGCGACCCTCTCCCTAATTCATTCTATGAAGCCTCTATCACCTTTATCCTTAAAACACATAAGGACAGGACAAGGAAGGAAAACTATACACCAATATATCTGATGAATATAGACGCAAAGATTCTCAACAAGATATTAGCAAATTGTATGCAACAGCTTATAAAAAATATTATACATCATGATCAGGTAGGCCTTATCCCAGGAATGCAAGGTTGGTTCAACATACGCAAAACCATAAATGTAATACACCATATTAATAGGAAGAAAGATAAAAACCATATGGTCATACCAATTGATGCAGAAAAAGCATTTGATAAGATACAACATCCCTTCATGATCAAGACTCTCAGCAAAATCGGCATAGAAGGGTCATTTCTCAACACAATAAAAGCTATCTATGAAAAACCCTTAGCGAACATCATCCTCAATGGAGAAAAGCTGAAAGCTTTTCCACTAAAAACGGGTACAAGACAAGGATGTCCACTTTCTCCACTCCTCTTCAATATAGTACTGGAAGTTCTGGCCATTGCAATCAGAAAGGAGGAAAAAATAACAGGAATTCGAATAGGAAAAGAAGAGGTGAAACTCTCTCTATTCTCAGATGACATGATTGTATACATGGAAGACCCAATGGTTACCATGAAAAAATTTCTGAAATTAATGCACTAATACAATAAAGTTGCAGGATACAAAATCGATATACAGAAATCTATAGCATTTCTGTATATGAACAACAGGCAGACTGAGATAGAACTGAAAAAAGTTGTTCCATTTACCATAGCCACAAAAAGTGTAAGATACTTAGGGATAAATCTAACCAAAGAAGTTAAAGACCTTCACAAGGAAAACTATGAGAAGCTAAAAAAAGAAATTGAAAATGACACAAAAAAGTGGAAGTACATCCCATGTTCCTGAATTGGAAGAATTAATATAATCAAAATGGCAATTCTACCCAAATTAATCTACCTATTTAATGCAATGCCAATCAAAGTACCAGACACATTCTTCACAGATCTAGGAAAGACAATCATAAAGTTTGTCTGGAATCATAAGAGACCCCGTATTGCCAAAGCAGTTCTGAACAAGAAGAGTGGAGTGGGCGGCATCTCACTCCCTGACCCAAAACTATACTACAAAGTTGTGGTAATCAAAACAGCATGGTACTGGCACAGAAACAGACAGGTGGACCAATGGAACAGAATAGAGTCCCCAGAAATGAATGCTCAAACTTACAGCCAAGGGGTACCAGTCAATCAAGAGGGAAAAAGGAAACCTCTTCAGCAAATGGTGCTGGCAAAACTGGATCTCCACTTGCAGAAAGATGAATCTGAACCCCTACCTTTCACCTCTGACAAAAATAAAGTCAAGGTGAATCAAAGATCTAAATCTAAGACCTCGAACTATAAAACTGCTCCTGGAAAACACCAGGGAAACTCTGGGAGACATTGGGGTAGGGAAAGACTTCTTAAATAAGACTCCCAAAGCACAGTCAATAATCCCCAAAATAGACAAGTGGGATTACATCAGACTAAGAAATTTCTGCATGGCAAAAGACACAGTGTTTAGTGTGAATAGACAGACCTCAGAATGGAAAAATATTTTTGTAAACTATGCGTCAGATAAGGGACTGATCACCAAAATTCACAAGGAACTCAAGCAGCTGTTCCTGAAAAAGACAATCGATCCTATTAAAAGATGGGAGAATGAGTTGAAAAAAACACTCTCTAAAGATGACATACGAATAGCTAAAAGGCATATGAAAAAATGCTCAACGTCCCTCATTGTAAGAGAAATGCAGATCAAAACAACAATGAGATATCACCTAACCCCAGTCAGAATGTCTAAGATTAAAAAAAAAAAAAATGGTAAGTGCTAGCGAGGGTGTGGTGAAAAGGGAACTCTCTTACACTGCTGGTGGGAATGTAAATTGGTCCAACCACTGTGGAAAACAATTTGGAGATTCCTCAAAAATCTACAAATAGAACTACCATATGATCCAGCAGTCCCACACCTTGGTATCTACCCAAAGGACAGAAGAATACTTTATTGGAAAAGTGTTTGCACATCGATATTTATTGCGGCCCTTTTCACGATTGCTAAGTCATGGAAGCAACCTAAATGCCCACGAACTGATGAATGGTTAGAAAAACTGTGGCACATATATTCAATAGAATACTATTCATCCATAAAAAAAAAACCTTGGCTTTTGACAGGAAGTGGATGAATATGGAAGACTTACTGCTGAGTGAAGCAAGACATGCTATGAAGGAGAGGCATTGTATGTCCCCACTTAATATATACCGAGTGTCTGCACTCTATGACTGAAACTAATTGTCTAAAGGATATAGAAACGTAGTATATAGATGTAAATACCAGATATAGTGTGTGTGAAAGAGGAGGGTTTGAAGAAGGACATTTGGAGGAGGGACAGGGAGGAAAAGCATTAATGGCACAAAGAGGTGTGGTATTATCTGTTGAAGATGTTTCGTGGTTTTATCGATGGTGCTGGGTAGAGGTGTTCACCTGTTGAAATATCCATTTTGTAAGACAAATAATAATGTGATTGAATGTATGGAAGAAAATGAAATGAAAAAATAAATTAAAAAAATAATAATAATCCTCTCTCCCCCTCTCACCCAAGAGAGGAAAGGGGCAGGCCTTCAGAAGAAGATTCCTCATGGCTCCTGAGAACTAGTGATTTTGTGCGACACACTTGTGCAAAATTTTTTGCTTTTTAAAAAATAATAATAATAAGTTTTTTAGCTGTTTTTTTCCCTTCTTTTTTTCTCTGTTTCTTTGTTGTTGTTATTGTTGTTTTTTCTCTCTTCTCTTTTCTTTTTCTTTTATCTCATCTCTCTGCTCCTCAATCTCCATTCACTGTGTTTCTAGACAGATCTAAGGGAACTATAGCCAAACATCCAAATACTATTAGGGTTAACATATTCCTCAATATCCACTGAATCTGCTGCACAAAGGGATAAAAACGGAATGACAAAGAGATTCCAGATCACCTCCTTCTGCATGCTCCTGAACGCTCAGATTAAACTTCAAGTTTAGGAAGAAACACACCATCCATCAGATGACTAGAAATCACCACAGGGCCACAAGAAATATGGAAAAGCAAGAAAATACCTCTCCTCCAAGAAAAAAGAATAACTCCTCTTCATCCACAGACAGCTCAATGGAAATCATGGAAATGTCTGATAAAGAATTTAGAATATTCATAATGACGAAGCTAACAGAGATGGAAGAGAAGTGAGACAGTGAACTGTAGAAGAGGAAGGAGAAAAGAGCTGACCAGTTCCAGGAGGTGAGGAAATTTTTGCAAGATCTAAAAGAGAAATTACACACTAAAAAATAATCAAAGGAACCTATTAGAGATGAAGGCTATAATACAGGAAGTCAAAATCTCCCTTTAAAGTATTTAAAGCAGACTAGATAATACAAAAAATAGAATCTCAGATGTAGAGGACAAAATTGCTGGCCTGGGGACCAGCAGTTAGTGTAGTGGCTATGTCGCTGGACTCCCATGTAGTCGACCGCGTTTCGAGTCCCAGACCCAGTGGCTTAAACTCATGCTGGGTGCATGTGCGTGCATGCCCAAGATCCTGAGAGGAGAATGGTGGAGAAGGGATTGCAGTGTGGCCATCCCCCCGAAAGGGTGATTTCTCACTTTCTGTCTCTCTGTTTCTGTCTGTCTTTCTGGCGAGCACATGCGCCCTATAGCAAAAACCTCTCAAAAAATAAAATTACTGGCCTAGAAAAATCCACCACAAAGACTGAGAAAATTGCCCCCCAAAAATGAGAATAATATATGAGAAATACTAGATACCATCAAATGTCCAAACATCCGTATAATTGGTATTCCAGAAGGCAAAGAGACTCATAAGGGCGTTGATAATCTATTCCATGAAATCCTGCAAGAAAATTTTCCAAACCTAGAGAGGCACTCAAAAATCCAGTTTCAATAAAAACAAAGGAGGGGACCAGAAGTTAGCGTAATGGCTATGTCGCTGGACTCCCACGTAGTCAACCGTGGTTCGCGTCTCAGACCCGGTGGCTTAAAACTCACACCGGGTGTGTGTGCGTGCATGCCCAAGATCCCGAGAGGAGAATGGAGGAGAAGGAATTGCAGCGTGGCCATCCCCCCTGGGGGGGGGGTGATTTCTCACTTTCTGTATCTCTGTCTCTCTGGCGAGCGCACGCGCCCTATAGCAAAAACCTCTCCAAGAAAAAAGAAAGAAAGAAAAACAAAGGACTCCAATAGAATCAACTCAAAAAGATTTTCTCCAAGACACATTATAGCCAGATTAGCCAAAACCACAGACAAAGACAAGATACTAAGATTGGCAAGAGAAAAATGGCAAGTTACCTACAAAGGATATCCCATCAGGCTAACAGCAGACCTCTCATCGGAAACAATGCGAGCAAGGAAAGAATGGGGAAATATACTCAAGTGTTAATGGAAAAGCAATTTCAACCAAGAATACTGTACCTGGCAAGATTATCTTTCATATGGGAAGAAAAGACAAGAACATTCTTAGATAAACGAAACTTGAAAGAATTTACCAACACCAGACCAGATCTCCAAGAAGTTCTCAAGGGAGTGCTATACCAGGAAAATTAATGACACACAGAAATAAGAGTTCAGAACTAAGAAAATGGTCAACTTAATCATAGGGACAAGTCTGGAGTTGAATATTATGTCCCAGAATTTAATTGGGAAGATCGAACCGCAACAGAAGATAGAGAAGAGCAAATTGGCATTTCTGCCCAAAAACCTTCCTCTTGACCACTCTAGAAAGTGAATTCTGTCATTCTGTCAGAATTATTTCTGTCAGAGGCTAGTAGGCACGGCAATCTGGCATTTACATCCTGAATTCTCCCTCCTAGTAACACTCTGAAGAGCTCTATGGCTATCTGGTGACTAGATTTCCTTCCTAGACTTCTGGGTAATGTAGTCAAAGCTCTACCTGGAACCTTTCATTTCAGATATCTTTCAATAATGTAGTCTGGTGTTTGTGCCAAGAACTCTTACTCTGGCCAGTCTACAAAGTTTATTCTGTCATTGTGTCCAGAAGTTTTCCTCCCAGAGATTTATGGGTAGTGTAGTCTGAATCCTAGAGCCCTCTAGCTAGTAGTCTGGTGTTTCTGACCAGAATTCTTCCTCCTGGCAGCTTTAAAGTGTACTCTGGCTTTGTGGTAAAAATATTTCTTTCCAGGCCTCTGTATGTTTTAAGTGCTGCTCTACCTGGAATTCTCCCTACCCAGTGTCTTCTGGGTCATATGATTTTTACTCTACCTTGAAGTCATTCTCCCAAACCCTCAGGACTTTGAAGTATAACACTCACTCACAGAATTATTAATCCCAGGGATTCTGGGAATTGTGTTATGACATTCTGGCCAGAGGTATTCCTTCTGGAGAACACTGCTTAGTGTAGATTTAGAAAGATTCCACCTGGAAATCTTTCTTTCACAGGCAGTAAGTGGTGTAGTCTGGCATTTCTGCCTAGAAGTTTCCCCTGGCCACTCTAGGAAGTAAATTTTGTTATTTTGTCAGGAATTCTTCCTCCCAAAGCCTTGTATGTAGTATAATCTGGCATTTCAGACAGAAGTCTTCCTCCAGGCTCCTCTGGAAAGTGCACTAAATCTCTCTGGTAGAATGATTCCCTCCCTAGGCTTCTGGGTAATTCAGTCTAAAGTTCTACCTGAAAGTCTCCCTCTGAGATCGCTAAGGGTAATGTAGTCTGGTGTTTCTGTCAGGGACTCTTCCCCCAGAGAATCCAGGAAAACCATACAGCCATTCCTTCAGGAGGTTTTCTTTTTTCCTTCTTTTTTCTTTCTTTCTTTCTTTCTTTTTTTTTTTTCTTTTGGAGAGGTTTTTGTGTGTGCTCACCAGACAGACAGAGAGTGACAGAGAGACAGAAAGCAAGAAATCACCCTCCGGGGGGTGCCCACGCCACAATCCCCTCTCCTCCATTCTCCTCTCGGGATCTTGGGCATGCACGCACACGCGCCCGGTGTGAGTTTACGCCACCACGTCTGGGACTCGAAATGTGGTCGGCTACGTGGGAGTCCAGCGACATAGCCATTATGCTAACTGCTGGTCCCAGGAGGTTTTCTTTTCAAACATGTCTGAGTAGTGTAGTCTAAATCTTTACCCAGATGTGTGCCCACGAGAGCACACTAACTAGTGTGGTTTGGCATTTATACCCAGGATCATTCCTCCTGGTTATTCTGGAAAGTGTCCTCTGGCTTCCTGGTGGCAAGTTTTCCACCCTACACCCATCGGTAGAGTAGTCCGAAGATTTACATCAAAGTCAGCCTCCCAGAGTCCATTGGAGGAACAAAGACCACCTCCCAGAGTCTGTTACTAACAGGTGAAATTCTCTTCACAAATGTCACTGTGTTGTGTAGTTGGCACTTCTCTCAAGAATTCATCTTTCCAGAAAATGTACTCTGGCTTTTGGAGGTGAATTTTTTTCCCGCAGATTCCTAGGTATCTTAGTTCAAGCTCTACCCAGAATTCTCCATCCCAGTGTCCTCTGAGCACTGTTCCTGAAATTCAGAAACCTCTGGGTATTGGAGCCTAGCATTTTGTCCCAAAAGTATTACTCCTGGAACTCTGGCGTTCTGGTCAGGTTATTCCTTGCATGCCTCTGCTGAGTGCAGTTGTGGTTCTATTGAAAAGTATTTTTTCAGAGGCATCAGGGAGAGTAATTTGGTGTTTCTAACCAGAAAGCTTTCTGCTAGCCACTCTAGAATTGTTTTCTACCATCCTGTCAGGGTTCTTCCTCTTAGAGGTTTCTAGGTACTGTAGTCTGGCATTTCAGCCATGAATTTTTCCTCCTGGTGACTGTAAAGTGAACTCTGGGTTTTTGGTGGCTAGATTTCTCCCCTAGCCTGAAGCTCTAGCTGGAAGTCCCCCCAGAAGGCTCTGTGTCATGCTCTGTGTTCTGGAGTTTGTGCCCAGAACCCCAGCCAGTCTGCCAAGTTTATTCTAGCGTTCTGCTGGAACATTTCCTCTCAGAGACCTCTCGGTAGTGTAGTCTAAATCTCTATCCGGAAGTCTGGTACTGTGACTCCCTCCTTAAGACCTCTAGCTAGTGTTGCCTGGCATTTCTGACATGAACTGTCTCTCCTGGTGACTGTGGAGACAGTGCTTTTGCTTTGCAGTGGTGAGCTGGCCTGTCAGGCCTCTGTGGCTATGGTCTATAAAACATGACCCTGACGCTAACTCCAAATGTAACACTGAACCAAAAACTAACTTTCAACCAGACCCTGACGCTAACACCAACCGTAACACTGAACCAAAAACTAACAGTAGCCCTAAACTTACTCCCTCAAACTAAGTTCAAACCTAACCTAACCTGAAGCCTAAATCAAACCATAGACCTAACCCTAAGCATAGGGGGACACCTTAAGCTTAACCTCAAACCTAACCAGACCCTGACGCTAACTCCAACTGTAACACTGAACCGAAAACTAACAGTAGCCCTAAACTTACTCCCTCAAACTAAGTTCAAACCTAACCTAACCTGAAGCCTAAATCAAACCATAGACATAACCATAACCCTAGGCGGACACCTTAAGATTAACCCCAACCCTAACCTGACCCTGAAGCTAACTCCAAGCGTAACACTTAACCGAAAACTAACAGTAGCCCTAAACTTACTCCCTCAAACTAAGTTCAAACCTAACCTAACCTGAAGCCTAAATCAAACCATGGACCTAAGCCTAACCCTAGATGGACACCTGAACCTTAACCGAAACCCTAACCTGACCCTGACGCTAACTCCAACTGTAACACTGAACCGAAAATTAACAGTAGCCATAAACTTACTCCCTCAAACTAAGTTAAACCTAACCTAACCTGAACCCTAAATCAAACCATAGACATTACTCTAACCCTAGGCGAACACCTTAAGCTTAACCCCAACCCTAACCTGACCCTGACGCTAACTCCAACCATAACACTGAACCGAAAACTAACAGTAGCCCTAAACTTACTCGCTCAAACTAAGTTCAAACCTAACCTAACCTGAAGCCTAAATCAAACCATAGACCTAACCCTAACTCTGGGCGGACACCTTAAGCTTAACCCCAACCCTATCCTGACCCTGACGCTAACTCCAACCGTAACACTGAACCAAAAACTAACAGTAGCCCAAAACTTACTCCCTCAAACTAAGTTCAAACCGAACCTAAGCTGAAGCCTATATCAAACCATAGACCTAACCCTAACCGTAGGCAGACACCTTACGCTTAACCCCAACCCTAAACTGACCCTGACGCTAACTCCAACCGTAACACTGAACCAAAAACTAAAAGTAGCCCTAAACTTACTCCCTCAAACTAAGTTCAAACCTGACCTAACCTGAAGCCTAAATCAAACCATAGACATTACTCTAACCCTAGGCGAACACCTTAAGCTTAACCCCAACCCTAACCTGACCCTGACGCTAACTCCAAGTGTAACACTGAACCAAAAACTAACGGTAGCCCTAAACTTACTCCCTCAACCTAAGTTCAAAACTAAAGTAACCTGAAGCGTACATCAAAACATAGACCTAACCCTAACCCAAGGCGGATACCTTAAGCTTAACCCCAAACCTAACCTGACCCTGACACTAACTCCCACCGTAACACTGAACCGAAATCTAACAGTAGCCCTAAACGTACTCCCTCAAACTAAGTTCAAACCTAACCTAACCTGAAGCCTATATCAAACCATAGAGCTAACCCTAACCATAGGCAGACACCTTAAGCTTAACCCCAACACTAACCTGACCCTGACGCTAACTCCAACCGTAACAATGAACCGAAAACTAACAATAGCCCTAAACTTACTCCCTCAAACTAAGTTCAAACCTAACCTAACCTGAAGCCTAAATCAAACCATAGACCTAACACTAACCCTAGGCAGACACCTTAAGCACAACCCCAACCCTAACCTGACCCTGAAGCTAACTCCAAGCGTAACACTGAACCGAAAACTAACCGTAGCCCTAAACTTACTCCCTCAAACTAAGTTCAAACCTAACCTAACTTGAAGCCTAAATCAAACCATAGACCTAACCCTAACCCTAGGTGGACACCTTAAGCTTAACCCCAACCCTATCCTGACCCTGACGCTAATTCCATTTGTAACTCTGAACGGAAAACTAACAGTAGCCCTAAACTTCTTCCCTCAAACTAAGTTAAACCTAACCTAACCTGAAGTCTAAATCAAATCATAGTCATAACCATAACCCTAGGCGGACACCTTAAGCTTAACCCCAACCCTAACCTGACCCTGATGATAACTCCAACCGTAACACTTAACCGAAAACTAGCAGTAACCCTAAACATACTCCTTCAAACTAAGTTCAAACCTAACCTAACCTGAAGCCTAAATCAAACCATAGACCTAACCCTAACCCAAGGCAGACATCTTAAGCTTAACCCCAACCCTAACCTAACCCCGACGCTAACTCCAATCGTATCACTGAACCAAAAACTAACAGTAGCCCTAAACTTACTCCCTCAAACTAAGTTCAAACCTAACCTAACCTGAAGCCTAAATCAAACCATAGACCTAACCCTAACCCTGGGCGGACACCTTAAGCTTAACCTCAACCCTATCCTGACCCTGACGCTAACTCCAACCGTAACACTGAACCGAAAACTAACAGTAGCCTGAAACTTACTCCCTCAAACTAAGTTCAAACATAACCTAACCTGAAGCCTAAATCAAACCGTAGACCTAACCCTAACCCTAGGCAGACACCTTACGCTTAACCCCAACCCTAACCTGACCCTGACGCTAACTCCAACCGTAACACTGAACCGAAAACTAACAGTAGCCCTAAACTTACTCCCTCAAACTAAGTTCAAACCTAACCTAACCTGAAGCCTAAATCAAACCATAGAGCTAACCCTAACCCTTGGCAGACACCTTAAGCTTAACCCCAACCCTAACCTGACCCTGACACTAACTCCAACCGTAACACTGAACCAAAAACTAACAGTAACCCTAAACTTACTCCCTCAAACTAAGTTCAAACCTAACCTAACCTGAAGCCTAAATCAAACCATAGACCTAACCCTAACGCTAGGCAGACACCTTAAGCTTTAGCGGGCTATGAAGCTCACTGAGTCCCTGATGCTTCACATCAGCATTACTTGTGTACCCATGCTGCCTTACCATTTCATTGACACCATCGTCTTCTATGGCCAACCTTCCTGGGCAGTGGTAAGAAATCTGAGAAAGGTCTGCCCCCAGGCACCCTGATAAAGTCGAGTGACAAGGACAGCAGGATTTCCCTCTTCCATTCATGCTTCACCACGCCTAGATTCTCTCCCCAAGTTTGACACCAGGAAGCTAACAGGCTAATTCAGCAATTTCTAATGTATCTAGTGCTCCGGTCCCTTGGTGGCACCCCTGAGAAGAGAGGGGCCTGCCTTGGTGCCCTAGCCAGCAATCAGTGGAGGGCCAACTCTTTAGTACAGCCATCCAGCACTGCACAGAGGACGCTGGATCCCACATGGCTGACCAGGGTTTGGCCCCAGTCACTTAAACACTAGGCCCAGCATCCTGATGAGATGGAGATCTGGAGGAAAAAAGATTGCTGGGTGACTAGGACCCATTGGGAGGTGTCTTGCTCTTTCTTTCTCTCTTTTGTACATGCTGTACCCTCAAACATTAAAAATAATAATAGTCAATGGAGCAGAACTCTACCCTGGGGTCTCTCCCAAGCCATTGGCCCCTGGAGAATGCTCGCCCTGGGCCTATGTTCAAGTCTTTGGTGCAGAGAGACTCTCAGACTTTGAGAACTGCCCAGCCCTCGGACAGTCTCTCTCTCTGAGAAGGAAGCTTCTGACATCATGCCTTGTTCAGGAGCCAAAGGTGCTTTCTAGAGCTTGGCCTGATTCTACAAATGCTGGGTGACGTGGTCTAGGGAGCAAAAAAAGGGACACCCCCCACACCCGGGCTTTTTCTTTTAATGAAGCCTGATATTCTATTCTGGGAGTCATGCTCATTTGTGTGAGGGGAAGGTTGTCCTCGGAAGCCTGGGAAGGCGGTATGAATAAATCATAAAGCGCTTTACAAATCAGCATTAGCTCCGAACACGAGGGCTCGGGAAGATGTTAGGGCCCCGTTCTCACCACCCCTGAGAATTCATTTATTTGCAGTCAAGGCTGCTTCAGAGGCTCTGCAAGGGGGAGCCCACATTCATGACTGTGGGGAAAAGGCATAGATTAACTACTCTGGACTGAATTGGGTCAGCACACACGTGTACACGGGTTAAGACCAGGGTCATTGATTTAATCATTCCCAATATTGCCCAGGAAGAGGAATGGAAAGCTCTTGCATTTAGAGCTGAAATAGCAATCCCAATGGGTGGATTGGGGTTGTACCCAACCTGCTACTCCAGGGGATCTGACTCCTTTATTTCCCTTGCTGCCTTGGTTTCCATGATCTCAAAGCCTAGAAGGCTACCCCAGCAAACTCTCACCCAGTTAGGTGGGGTGCAGAAGGAGAGTAGGGCCGGAAGGTGCAGTGAGCACAGACCTCAAAACACCTGGGTTTGCTATTCCCACACACACTAGCACCTGGCCATGGCAAGTGACTTAGCCTGTCTGAGCATCAGTTTCATCATCTGTGAGATGAGCAGGACAATGCTCCCTTGTAGAATTGTCATGTACCAGACAAGCTGCCTGGTACACAGGGCAAGAGTGGGGTGTGGGGCTGTGGGAGGAGGGGTAAGCATCGCAGTTCATCATCTCTCCTCCCCATCACAGTGGGATTTCCTGATGGCCTTCCCTGTATTCTGCCAGAAATCTTAATGGATAGGGGACGAAGGAGACTATGAAGTCAGCTCCAGATGTGGTGCAGTTTGGTTTGTCCTGCTACCGTGTTACTGCCACTTTTTTTGTCCCTTTTAGTTTCCAATTAGGAAGAGAAATACAATGACAAGCCATAGATGTCAGGAGGAAACCTATAACAGTCACGTGATCAGGCCTCTAGAGACTTGCCTCTGTTCGGAAAGGCCATTGTAACTTGGACAGGCATGGGGTGTGCACATGTGTGAGCCCACATGCACGTGGCTCTCTCATACACACACACACACACACACACACACACACAGCACTACTGCTAGGGAAGCAGTCACACTTAGCTTCCATCCCCTACTCTGACCCTTTCCGGAATCTTCCCAGCTTGTCAGTGCTGGTTTCAGCAAGTCTTGCAAACAGCTCCCGCTACACCATGCTGTCTCCCTGGACACTGTGTGGGTAGTGGAATCACCATAGCAACGTGGCCCCTGTGGGCACAGAGCTGCCTACGAGGATGGTGCTGGGCACGGGCCAGAACCCCAGTACTCAGGTGCGGGGGCTGCCACTCACAGCTGACAAGCTGACCTGGCTCTGGAATCCCAGCTGGGTCAGCCCTGGGAGGAAGGAGGGTGGGGAAGAGAAAAGGCTCTTATCATCCTTGGGACTCTCAGACAGAAACCCTAGCTGGGGCATGGGAGGGGCAAGAAGGGACTCAGCAAAGAGGATGAGATGGACCCTGGTGGACCTGGGATCCCAGTGCAGGTCTGCAACAGCCTCCAAGGCTCTGGGGAGCATTGCTGGGGCTGGAGGGAACCAACAGATTCAAAGATGTCTGAGATGTTTCATTTTTTTGTTTTGTTTTAATATATATATATTTTTTGGTCAACTGGCTTGTACCCCCCCCCAAAAAAAAAAAAAAATACAGGTCAAGTAAATTCCTAGGAATCTGGGAAATTTTGATGCCAACCAAATTTTTGTTCATTCAGATTGTTTAAAATTAAAATATTCATATACCCTAGAATTCACCCTTTTCTTAAATTGCCAGAGGGAGGGGACCAGCATCAGGTGGTATGGAGGCTGGAGCACTGAACATGCCCAACCGCAGTTCAAGTCTTGGACCTGGTGGCTTGCTTTCTTGCTTTTTCTGTGTGTGTGTGTGTGTGTGTGTGTGTGTGTGTGTCACTCTGGTCAAATTAAAAAATAAATTAATGAATAAATAAAATTAAATAATTTTTTTTGGGGGGGGAGGTTTTTGCTATAGGACGCATGCACTCACCAGAAAGACGGAGAGACAGAGAGCAAGAAATCACTCCCCCAGAGGGGATGACCATGGTGCAATCCCTTCTCCATTCTCCTCTCTGGATCTTGGGCAGACATGCACATACGCCCGGCGTGAGTTTAAGCCACCGGGTCCAGGACTTGAACTGTGGTTGACTACATGGGAATCCAGCGACATAGCCATTACGCCAACTGCTGGTCCCTAAATAGATAATTCTTAAAAATAAATAAATAAGTTGCCAAAGGGTATGTACACCCACCAGAGACAGAGCTAGACAGAGAAAAAGAGAAGGAAAAAGCACCCCCCATGGGGCGTGGTCACGGCACACTTTTTTCTCCTGCACCTCTTCATCCCGCTGGGATTTCAGGCACACACGCACATGTGCCCAGTGTGTTTTTCCAGCCACTGGGGCTGAGGATTTAAACTGTGGCCAGTCATGTGGGATCCAACTCCCTTAAGCACTAGGCTACAGGATCAGCACAAAGTTCACCCTTTTAAGGTACACCATTCATGGTTTTAGCGTATTTATTCATTTGTTTTTCATGCCTTCTCAGCAAATGTAAGAGGGTCGAGCACAGAGAGACTTTGCAGGCGAACTGCCTGTGTTCACGACTGTGCTGCCTTTTAGCTGTGTGACTGTATTTGGCATCTCTGAACCTTAGTTTGCTCTTCTGTAATAGGATTGTAAGGATTAAATGAGATTGTAAGTGCAAAGCCATTAGTGCCTTCCACATAGCGCGGTTCAGTAGTGGCCGTCATCATTTTGAATGAATAATGGATCTGTGTCTGAATAGTTGCACTCACCTCCGGACACTACTAAGAGAAACCCTGGGGAGGCCGAGTAAACTTGACAAAGAGGAAGCTGGGTAAACGGCGCTGCTGGCTGATGCGGGTTAGGAGTGTCCATGGTGACTTCCGGCCCTGCTAGATCTACAATAGGACAGAGTAGGGCCTCTGAAATAAGCCTCTACCCCCATGAGCATGTAAGGGGCAGCTCTTAGGGCAGGACAGCTCTTAGGGCCCCTGAGGACTCAGGCCACAAGACCCCAGCGATTAGAATCTGGTGTGAAGCCAGTTGGGTGCAGGGGTGCTCTGATGGGAGATCAGGGGAGCAATTTACTGTCAAGTTATTCAATATCTGGCTGTGGCACACCTTTTTTTAATTTTATTTATTTATTTATTTATTTTAGGTGGGAGGGTTGCCATAGGATGCATGTGATTATAGGGTAGAGACAGAGAGAGGGAAGGTGAGAAATCACCCACCCACCCCCCACCCCCCCGGGAGGATGGCCACACCACAATCCTTCCTCCTGCATTCTCTTGGGTTTGGGGCATGGAAGCATACATGTCCAGTGTGATTTGCAAGCCACCAGGTCCAAGACTCGAATTGTGGTCAACCATGTGGGAGTTAAGCACCTTAACTACTGTGCCACCTGCTGGCCCTATGCACAATCCCTTTTACAGAAGAGTACACTAAGGTTTGGGGGTCACTGGGCACTCTCCAGACTCTCTAAGGCTCAGCTCTAGCAGCCCTACTGCCTCCACTTGCTGACGATTCTGACTCCTTTATTTTTTACTTACACACACACACACACACACACACACACACACACCAGAAGGTTACTTGCTCAGTGCGCTCTCACAAGCTGAACCCCGCTGTGAGTCTAGGATCCATGCATTAAGAACCTGAACATGACCAGCATCCCAGAAGCCCTCTGTGCCCTTGCAGTCACTGCCCTGAGGTACCCCATCTCCACCCCCCACCTGGAGGGCAACCACCATCCTGACATCTCCCTCCCCTACAGTGCTGTCAGTGTGTGTGGATCACCTGGGTGTCCAGGTGAAATAGGCCTCAATAGGCCCGGGAGTGGGGGGGCTGATGCTACACCACTGACACTCCTGGGAGTGCAGGAGCTGCATTCTCAGCCTGCACCTAGGGCAGCAAGACGATTATAGAGAGGCCTTATTTGTGCGTTGGGTTCTTAGAGCCCGGTCGTGTAAGGGAAATGGATGTACCAGTAATGCAGTGCCCTGAGGACCAGCCATGGGAGGACTGGGGCTCCTGGGCTGGAAGACCTGAGTGCGGCCTCTACCCTGGGGCCTCAGGAAGCAAGGCAGTCCTGTCATAGCCGGCAGGGTTGGGTTTGGGTCCTGAAGTGCATTTTCAGCCTCTTCACCCTGCTCACAGGGCTGTGTACACTCGGGGTGGACAGCAACTGGGCAGGGAGAAGGAGGGGGACCCCCTTGTCCTGACCTCTCCCAGAGAGGCTAGGATTTCCTCACTCTAACTGAAAAGACAAAGGCTACCTAGAAACACCCACTTGGCCTCCCACTAAATTCAAGTCCAGTTGGAATTAGTGACATGTTTTCACTCGAAAGGCCATAAATGTCCATGTTCTTGTTTTTTGTTTTATTGTCTCTGGGATTTCCTTTTGAGGCAGTTAGGAGGTAAAACAGTGCAATAATGTAGGTTTGGGGCTGTGGCAGCATGTGATCCTGCACTCTCTGGCTGGCCGTGATAAAACACTTTGTGCTTTCAGAACACAGCCAGGAATCTGGCCAGGGGACACCCACAGGGTTTGATGGTGACCTTCTCTGGCAGGTTCAGATGAACTGAGGGTGGTGGCCACCGGGACTGGCACTGATGGCCTACTTGGGCCAGCTGGAGCTCCAGACAGGGTGCAGGTTCTCTCTTTTCAGCAGTGGTCCCCCACGCCACCTCTCTGTCCCCTCCATCCAGACCCTTCCCCAGGGAAGGCCTTGCAGTAGGGGGGCTAAGCAGGGCACCGGGCTCTCTCCAGACTCCCCAACCAATGGCAAGTGATACCCTCCCTTCCTACACTCTCACGTGGGCTGCTCTGAGGCCTGTTCTTGTGGGCATTCTTGTTCTCGCAATTCATTCACATGTCCACATTCCCCAGGCACCTACTGTGTGCCAGACACTGCATGCACAGAGCCAGACCACCCAGATGGACAGGGAGTAGACAGTGTAGTTGAAACGTGTAATTAAACCATAACCCCCATTGTCTATATTGTACACCCTGATAGAGGCAGGCCTAGGAGTGGGGAAGGGCCAGAACAAATCAGGGAAGACTTGAAACAGGGGACACCTCTAACCAAGCTCCAGCTATTTCTGAGAGCCCTAAAAAATGCCTCTTACTAGCCCACGGGTTTCACCATGGCCTAGCCATCCCATTCTTCCTCTCTTGCCCTGATACCCACTCAATCACAGAGCTGTGTGGAGGCACACATCAGCCCCCTCCCCAACAAGCACCCATGCCCTCTCCCCAACAAGCACCTATAGCCCCATCTTGAGAGCATTGTGTTTCCAGAAAGTTCTACAACCTCTATTCCCAAGGCACCTTCCTTGCTCTGCATTGTCTTGTCCCCTGAGCCAAGGCGGCCGAGTGCAGTTGTGTGTCTTGTGCACTGCACAGGGTGTTGGTGTCACAGCCAAGTGGAAGCTGACTTTCAGCCTGTGGTCTGTTCTGAGCCAAGCTCTTTGGCCGGAAGGGCCTGGAGGAGAGGGAGCTTTTCTTTTTATTTTTTTCAGAGAGGTTTTTGCTATAGGGCACATGCGCTCGCCAGAAAGAGAGAGACAGAGAGACAGAAATCGAGAAATCACTCCCTCAGGGGTATGGCCAAGCCACAATCTCTTCTCCATTTTCCTCTCGGGATCCTGGGCACACATGCACACATGCCCGGCATGAGTTTAAGCCACCGGGTCTGGGACTCGAACCGCAGTCGACTACATGGGAGTCCAGCAACATAGCCATTACGCTAACTGCTGGTCCCAGGGATTTTTTTCAAAAGGGCCCAGAGAGAGTGCCTCTCAGAAATTCCTCCTCCCAGAGAGGATGCCTTCCTCTGATTTGCTCCAAAGCTCCTAAAATGTCCTCACTGGCCCAGATTTAGGTCCCAAAATACTATTGCTTGTGCTCAGAATTTCCTGTGGCCCTGAGCCATTCTCCAGAACTGCTCTGCTCTATCTATAGGGATTGTCTATGTGCATCTAGTGAGTGCTCTTCAGAGGCATTACCTGGGTCTCCCTCCACCCCCTGCCCCAGCAAGACAAGGCCCTGGAGACCTTGGGCTTCTCAGCTCTGGGTGACAGTGCCTTCCCCCCTCCTTGCACGTAACGGGGTCTGGGGCTTCATTTGGACAGTCTGGGTCTTCCTGTACTGCCTTCTCACTTATTGATTGGAAAGGGTGCATGATCAGAATGAAATAAAAGGCCCTTTTGAGAACCTTTTTGGAGAGCGGGAATGCAGCTTGCCCTTAGCATCCAGATAGCCACTGGGGTTTCTTCTCCATCTGACTTCTGCCCCTGGGCCCTCTGCACAGGACCCCTGTCGTCTGTGAGAGCAGACCTGCAAGCAGAGCCTGTGTGTCCGTCTTCCTGCTGATCCCCAAAAAAAGCAGTGAAAGCCCTTCGCCCTGCCAGGCAGGCCTTCGTAAAATCAGTGGAGCTAGCGGCTGAGCAGAATCACTCCAGGCATAGATTTCTCTTTCCATTTAGAGATTTGTTCACATTTTCCTGGTAGTTATTTATTTAATTAATTTCAGGGATTTTTGCTGTGGGGCGATGCACTTGCTGGAGAGATAGAAAGAGAAATCCCCTCTGGGGGGATGGCCACACTGCAAACCCTTCTCCTACAGTCTCTTCTTGGGATTTTGGACACAACACACATGAGTTTCAAGCCACCAGGTCCAGGACTCGAACCACAGTTGACCACATGAGAGTGCGGAGGCATTATCGGGTACCTGAGGTGTCACCTTGGTCTCTGATAGCATTGCCATGGGAGTCCTGTACCTTATCCACTATGCCACCTGTGGGCCCCACATCTTCTCCCCTTTTTCATAGTTGATACTGACATGTGCAATGCCACCCAAAGTTGTTCTCCCCCGAAAGATATATATGTTCAAGGCGATTTGTAGAGGGGATGAGTACTTTGTGGCTGAAGAGAGAAGGCCTTAACATCAGAAGAGCAAACATGTTTTTTTTTCTTTTTTTTGGAGAGGTTTTTGCTATAAGGCACGTGCACTCGCCACAAAGACACAGAGAGACAGAGAGACAGAAAGCGAGAAATCACCCCCCGAGGGGGATGGCCACGCCGCAATCCCTTCTCCTCCATTCTCCTCTTGGGATCTTGGGCACGCACGCACATGTGCCCAGCATGAGTTTAAGCCACCAAGTCTGGGACTCGAACCACAGTCGACTACGTGGGAGTCCAGCGACATAGCCATTATGCTAACTGCTGGTCCCGAGCAAATATGTTTAAGACTTTGGGAGAAAAAGTGAAGTGGTCATTGGTTTGGTGTCGGTGAATCAAGAGGAGCTTGTATTGGAGGCACACGTAGCCAAATAATCATCAGAGCCCCTCAGACCCTTCTAGCTTATTTGGCATCCCAGAGCCACACCAAAGGGAAGGACCCAGGACAACCTCAAATGAAACCTTCCTCAGTATGGGAAATGCCCCTACAGCATCCTAACCAGGGTCCTCCAAGCTTTACTTGACTATGTGGGGGGATGCAGCTTGCCTCCAGGATCCAGCCAGCTACTGGGGTTCCTCCTCCACCTGACTTCCTGGCTCTGGGCCCTCTGTGATGATGCAGAGACCCAGTCACCCTGGACTCCTTCCAGGAGAACTCACTACCTACCCAACAGCACATTTCTCTTGGGTGGTCTCAGCCCCTTCTGCTATCCCATGTTCTGCTCCCCTCCTTGCTGGTCCTTTCACATGCTTGTTCAGGCTCAAATTGTGCATTTCTGGTGATGGAGAGTGTATGACCTCCTCGACTGGCCCTCCCTCTCTCCCGAACTCCTGGGATTCAGCCCCGCCATCTCATGGGAGAGGCAGAAAGTGGTGAGAGGACATTGTCTCAGTGTGACCAGAGCAGAAACATGTATGAAGGCACAGGTGTGAGGAGCAGCTGTAATTCTCTGCAAGGTCTGCGTGGGCTTCTCTGAGGCGGTGGCCCATGAGTCTGGATATCCGAGGACAGTGAGAATCTGTGAGCAAGGTAGACCAGGAGTGTACTCTGGGAAGAGGAAACAGCTCGAGCCAGGCCCAGCAGCATGAGCTGGCATGGTGTGAGGGGTACAGTTAAGCCTTGTGGTTTTGCTTCGGGGTGGAGTGGCAGGGCTGCTCCTCTGCTAGGGACCTTCAGTGTCACCTGAGGGCTCTGAGGGGCAATGAAGTGTTTAAACCTGGCATTCTTGCTTACATTGCACTAGGGAACTGTCTCTTAGGAGAGTGGAGGATGAATGAGGGGTGCAAGCAGATGGCCTAGGGACTGAACAGGAGGGTGAGGGTCGGGGAGGAGCCTGTGGTGACTCCTAGTCCCTAACTTGGGTGACAAGTAGATGGCAGCACCACTCTTAGTCAGGAGGGATGAGAGCAGCTCAGAGGAAGAGTTGACAGGCTCAACTTTGCTGTGGAGTGTGAAGGTGTGGGGACACCTGAGGGTCACCTTGGCCTCTGATGGCATTGCCATATGCAGGTCTGGAGCTCAGAAGAGACATATGGACTGAGAAAGGTAATTGTCAGCAAAAAAAAAAAAGGGGGGGGGAACATCTCACTTTCTCTCTCTCTCTCTCTCTCTCTCTCTCTCTCTCTCTGTCCCTCTGTATCAAGTATACATGCCCCCTGGCAAATTAAAAAAAAAGTGATCAAAGCCTGAAAGTGGGGGTGATAACCCAGGGAGATCACCCTTAAGTGGGCAGAGAAGGTCCAGAGTCTGTTTCAGTCTTACAGACTCAGGCAGCAGAAGAATGGAGAAATAACTCGCCCCAGTGATGACCCTGTGCATAGCCGACCTAGGTGGGTGGCTCTGCTGGTGGGGTCCCCCATCCCACTCTTGCTAGTTGTTCCTCTGGTGTGGATTCATTGTCGTCTCAGAGCTGCCTCCACATGGGATATAAGCACCCTAGGGAGTGTACACAATGATCTAGTGGATCCCACGGGGTCTTTTTATCAGAAGAGTATTATACAACTTTTATTTATTTATTTTTTTAATATACAAAAAAAAGTTAGAGAAATGAAGCCGCATGGATATTTAATACTAGGATAGGCTCCGTGGGGGTGTCTGGAGGGTGTACGCGGGATCTGTCCCGAGGACGGAGTGGTCAAACAGTCCATGCATGAAGGCACGAGGCATGAGGAGGAACAGCTGTGGCAGTGACAGGGCACTGTGTCAAGAGTTCCCAAGACAGGAACGGAAGTTCCCTCAGGTTCAGTAATTCACTAAGATTCACAGGACTCAGCATACAGTCGCACTCAGAGCTGGGATTTATCACGGCCAAAGGTACACAAGATCAACAAGATGAAAAATGCTCGGGTGTGCGGTCTGGAGGAATGTGGGTGCAGGCTTCCAAGAGCCCTCTGCCCATGGAGTCGAACAGGACACACTCAGTTCTACCACATGAATAGTGACAACACGTGTGGAGTGCTGTCTGCCGGGGATGCTCACAAGAGACTCAGTGCCCGGGTTTTTCACGGGGGTTGGTCACATCGGCACGCTCCACCTAGCAACACCAAAATTCCAGGCTCCAAGCAGGAAGGCAGGTGCTCGGCATAAGCCATGTTGTCTGCATGAGCAGTTCAAGCACGTGAGCCACTCTTGCCACTGAGCGAGTGGGGCGACCTCCCGAAATCCAAGTGCCCAGGCACCAGTTCCGACCTTGGAACAAGGCGTTCTAAGAATGATAGCTCAGATCTCCTTTGATAACTCTTTTTTCCCCAGGTACCCACAGGCATTCTCTGCGTTCAGCAATGGCAACATATTGCAGTTTCAGGATGCCATGTTAAATGTGCATTATGGAACTTAGCTAACTTTTTTTTCTTTAAAGAGAGATTTTTGCTATAGAGCATGTGCGCTCGCTGGAAAATGAGAGAGAGACAGAGAGACAGGAAGTGAGAAATCACCCCCCCACACCGGGGTGGGTGGCATGCCACAATCCTTTCTCCTCCATTCTCCTCTTGGGATCTTGGGCATGCATGCACCTGTGCCCCACAGGTGCATGCCCTGAGCTGCTGAGTCCAGGCCTCGAACAAGGTAGACTACGTGGAAGTCCAGCAATGTAACCATTATGCCATCTGCTGGTCCTGAATTTAACTAACTTCGTATTATGAGGTCCTGACAAATTCAGCCCTCACGCGATAGACAAGTGGCCTGAGAATGATTGCTTCTACGAACACAAGTCAAAGCAGATATCAGTAATGCTACAGGCACATTAGAGTGACACCTGTCCTCAAAATATGAGATCTCTGTCTGCCTCATGAGGAGACGAAAACTATTATTTCAAGTGTCCATCTTTTAAAAAATATATATGTATCTGTACATGCTCAAGATCAAAATTAGTTTTCTGGTAGAAGAAAATGATCAAAAACTCTTGCAGACCAATGACTTTAATGGTCATGTTAACAAATTCACTTTCAAAGTACATCGAGACACTCCCCCACCCAGAAGATTGTTGTGAGGTAGGTGGCCAGCTCCCCAGGTGTGTCCTTGCTCTCAGACAACTGGCTCCTCGGTGGGGAGGAGCCGGGTCTGGGCTAAGGAGGGTTTGAGGAGGTAGCGGCATGATGCCAGGGAGAAAGGGCTGGACAGGAATTGACCTCCAGGTTCAGCTCTGGCGCTCTGTGGAGCAGCTGAGGAAAATAAACACTCCAGCCTCAGTTTCTTCATCTGTAAAGTGGTTCCCTCACTCGACAGACGCTCCAAAAAATTCACCTTGGCTTTTGTTGTGGTTTGTCTTTATTATCACATACTTTGTCTCTGGCCTGATAATACTCATTGAATAAATAGATGAACAAATGAACCAATGAATGAATGAATAAAGCAACAAATGAACAATGAATGAGTGAGCGAGGCGATCTGCGAGGGCCCATGCAGTTCGGACGAATGACGAATGTGTGATCTGGGTGCTGAATAAGCTCAGAGTCAAATTCCCAGTAATTGGCTCTTTCCCTGTTCCTGTTCTGTCGAGGCTTCCTGCATCCTGTATGATAATACAGGTCATAATGTGGCCCTCCTACGCTCTCTCTTAAGCATTGAGGTTTATTCTTGCCTGTCTGATTTCCCCTGTTTTTCAAATAAAATAAAAAAGGAAGAAAGAAAATAGAAGGTCAGATTGCCACCTGTACCATTGTCGGCATTCCCACTTCACACGACCGCGTCTCGGAACAGGCGCGCTCATGTCGTCGTCCTTCCCTGGACTCAGGGGCTCAGCCTTACAATTTGCTCAGCCAGTTCCTATTTTTAACATTAAAATGGAAAGGAGAAGTACTCTGTCTCAGGAAAGCTGGTGAGCCAAGTTACTGAAAGACAGGAGGAAAGTGAATACATGAGGGGCTGGGCTAGGAGCGATTCTAACTTCCTAAAATGCCGACAGCAGCCCTGGCCAAGCTGTCTCTCTTTTTCTCCTACCCCGTCCACCATTTTTCTTGTGTCCCACTGAGGCAGGTCGACGTTTCTAAGAGAACTTAGCTCAGCACAGCTGAGAGCAAATAGAGGAAAGACCAAAGCCTACAACCGCAGCTCACAGAACATAGGGCTTTTTTGTCCCAGTGAGCAAAGGCCCCAGAGCTCCAGGTGCACAGCCCGGGGCTGGGCCATGATGTGGCCCTATCTGGAGATACCTGGGCCTCCTGGATCCTGGAGGACGTCCAGCCAGCTGGCGAAGGTGGTGTCGGGAGTGAAGGCAGCACAGGTGGGGGCTCCTGGAGGCCCCAAGACCTAACAGATGGTGGCCAGCCCATCCCAGCCAGCATGAATCCAGCTGGTTGGCACCTATTAGGGGCAGCTCTTCTCATTGGCCACCGGCCCAGGTTTGGGGATCAGGGCACGCCTTGGTCTGATGAGACCATGGTGAGAGGCAGACAGAGCCTTAGTCCTGAGTGGGATCCCAAATCTGAGTTGGGCTCAGCAGCCAGCCTGGCCTGGTGCTGAGTAACTGGACTCCTGAGGTCACACTGGGCAGGTAAGCCAGGCTTCCTAGGGAGGACTGGGCTGCAGTGGGGAGGGAAGACCAGAGGGCTAGCCTACTGTCTTCTTAGTGACCCTTCAGTGTCCTGTGTCCTGGGCTCTCTATGCCTCTCTCTCTCTCTCTCTCTCTCTCTCTCTCTCTCTCTCTGTGTCTCTCTCTCTCACTAGCTACTCTGGGAACTATGGGGCCATCAAAGTTAGGCTTTGAATCTCACACCCTTCAGTGCCCAGTGCCCAGCCCTGGCATGTGGCCGGCAGAACTAAATGTCTGTGGGATTGGAATCTGAGTGAAAGAGCAGAGATGCCAGTGAAACGCAGCAATAGCAGGTGGAGCATTGGCCCCACCCTGTAGACTCCCGCCTCTAGGTCAGGACATGGATTCTCACCGTGGGCTACACAACTGCCTTTGGGGCTATGTTTGCAAAGACATGGAGGGTCCACGCCATCTTCAAAAACGTGAAAATGAAGAAGAAGGTAATCTCTGCCCTTCTGTTTCAGGGTACTGGCAGTGTTTGCTTAGCATTTATTTAGCAAGTCTGTACTAGGCACCTACTATATGCCAAACTCTGAGGTGTTTACTGAGGATTCAAGCAAAACACAGTCCCCACCTGCAGCCACCTTCAGCCTCCTGGGGAAACAGCTAGCAAACAGTTTATGACTCACGGCAATAAGGACTGGTTAGGGTCATATGAGGGGTGCCGGGGTATGAGGCAATCAGGGAAGGCTTCATGTAGTAAGGGCCACCAATGTTGGACCTCGAGGGTGAGTGGGAGTTGTCCTGGCTAAGTTAGGCGAGGATGGGATTGCTGCACACCTCGTAGGGAACACAGTGCATGTGGAAGCCTAGAATAAGACAGAGGTGGGCAAGGGGCCGAGGGAAGCTCGGTATGGCAGGTGTTTGGAGTTCATGGGGACAGGGGGGAAGAAGAGGCCAGAGGGGAGGGCAGGAGCCACATTAAGGAATCTGAACATTAACTTATGGGCAGTGGGAGCCCTTAAATGGAGGCCAGACTGAAGTTACTGATTCCATTTTCAAAGAGGCCCTAAGAGTAGCAGTCCCAACCTTTTCGGCACCAAGGATCAGTTTTGTGGAAGACAGCTTATTCACAGACTAGGGGGTGGGGAGGTAATGGTTTCGGGATGATTCAAGCACATTACATCTATTGTGAACTTTATTCCAATTATAATTACATTGTAATACACAATCAAATAATTACACAGCAGTAGGGTTCACACTCCTGAGACTCTAATGCCACCACTGATCTGATGGGAGGCTCAGCTCAGGCGGTGATGTGAGCGACGGGGAGTGGCTGTGAATACAGATGGAGCTTTGCTCACTCGCTGGTGCTCCCCTCCTGCTGTGGAACCCAGTTCCTAACAGTCCATGGCCCAGGGGTTGGGGAGCCCTGCCTCAGAGGACAGAGCTCAGCTCTCATGAAGGCAGAGAGCACTTGGCACCTGTGGGGTGGGGTGTAGCCATCATGTTTACTGAGCAGGACCTTAGGACGAGGTGGAGAAACTTTGCCTTCTGTCCTTCTGAACCCTTGCTGTGGCACTCGCTCTTCCCTTGCTCATGGGTAACTAGGGCAAGTCTGACTTGGAAGCTCCTCTGGTCAGTGACCAGCATGTGGAGCCCATCATAGTATTCCAAACTTCAGACTGCACTCCATGGCACTTCTCCCTCACCCAGCTCGGGCCTGCAGCAGGTTGGCCACCTGCCTTGGGAGTGGAGGCGCAGGTTGACTGCCTCTCTCTGGCCAGCCTGTTTTTGTCATTTTCCTATTCACCAAGGTGTCTGACCCCTCCAGAGCTGGATCTTAGAGTAGCCGAAAGGGCACAAATGATCTTACTCGTCAGGAGCTGGCTCTGGGCTTGCTGGGGTTAGCGGGGATTTCAGTGGGCCCTTCAGGCTCTCGTGGTATCTTTTGTTCCCCTTTACTGGAGTCCCCCTTTACTGGGGCCTGCAATTGTCCATCTGTGGCTTCATCCTCTGTCTCTATCATCCCGCAGTTTCCACTCCTGAGGTCACCTCTCCCTCCAGCTCATCTTGGCCTGCCGTGGCCCATATTTGGTGCAGAAGAAGCTCTTGTGGCACCCTTTGCTGCTATAAACTCAATAACTGAAGGCTGGTCCTCTGTAGCAGCCACCCTGCCTTTGTTCCATGCTAGAAACAGCTGGCCAGCCCACCATCACTCTTTGGGTTTCTCTGGAAGGAGTCAGGCATCAATCCATAGTTTCCCCCAGGCTGCAAGGACCCCCTACCAAGCCATCCAAATGGTCTCTTTGCAGCCTGACCCATGATTTGAGGTCAAATAGGGTGTCCTTCTCCCTGTTTCTCATTTCTGTCACTTAGGGCAGGGGGTCTTCATGACACCTCTCTCCACAAATCCTTTTAAATCCCCAATGTGGCATCGCCTGTTTACAGACACCTCCTCTGCAGATCTCGTGTTGTGGGCTCAGCCCACCATGGAACATGGAGTCTGTTGTTCCAGTTCTTCATAGGAACTTGCATTTGGTTACTCAGTTACCTGGTGCCCATGGCGGAGAGAAGGCCTGCCTTGGCAGTGGGGCCAGCAGGCAAAACAGGCCCCACCTGCCCTGTAATTGTAGATAAATCCCTTTGTCTTTCTGGGCCCGTGTGTCCTTGTCTGTAAAACAGGAACATATTGAAAGAGTATTGTCTCCTGAGCTGTGATTCTGTAGTCTCCTGCTTGGCGCCCAGATGGCACCTCAGCCCCACCACCCACCTCTTCACTGCCAGGGCTGTTTCAGGAGCTGCAGTCCCCTGGCCTCTCCAGATGAAGTGGAATATATCCTGTCTTGTCTATCCCATAGCCACACCAGCCACCGTGAAAACTAAGGCTGCCCCCCAGTGGGAGGAAATAACCAGATCCACTACCTACTCCCTGTGCTGGTCTGAAGGGGCCCCTCCCTTCTCTGAGCCCTGGTAGAATTTATGGCAACTCCCTGCTATAAATGAGAGGCCTGGCCACTCAGACATTCTCAGCCTGGCCACACATTATAGTCTGAGGGGAGCTTTTGAAACTATAAAAAGGAACCCAGCCCAGGCCCATGGAAACCAAATCTCTGGGCCAGAGCTGAACACCAATAGTTTCTACTTTTCCAGGTGTGCTAATATACAGGCAGCATTGAACTTCTGGTCTACCTCAGGGCTGCCCAGAGTGTCAGCTGGACCAGCAGCAGCATGGCCTCACCTGGGGACTTATTAGAGAGGCCAGTTCCCTACCCCATCCTAAGGAAACGAAACCCTGGGGTGGAGCCCAGGAACCTCCAGGCAATGCAGAGGCAAGGCAGTTTGAGAGGCACTGGTCTAGTGACATCTGGGGCCTCCTGCTCTGCAGCTCTGGTTAAAGAGATGTTCGGCCATTTATGACAAATCCATCTTGTTTGGAAGAACCCGCATTGGTTCCTTTGTGTTCGTATGGACACAAATTCTGAAAAAGAGCCCAGTTTCGAACTGCAACTGCTGCTGCCCTCCCAAAACCATCAAGCACCTTGTGACTGCCTTGTCTATGGAGGGTGTGCATTTTCTTCCCACCTCTCCCTTCTCTAACTGGGTCAGTAAGTGATCCTTAGCGGCAGCACCACAAAGCTTCTCCTGATACGGCTAGAAAGCCTAGAGCAACCTCAAGGAATTTCTCATGTGAGAATGGCGTGTTCTACTGGCCTTCATCATTTTCACAACAAAACTGGTCTTAGTTTCCAAGCTTCGGCAGTTCACATGGTTCTGCAGTGCTGTGTCACCATCACCACCCTCTGATCCCTCTTCCCTAACTGAAACCTATCCCATTCAACACTAATTGCCCTCTCTCTCCCCCAGCTCTGGTCACCACCCTTCTACCTTTTTTCTTTTTTTAAGTTTATTTTTTAATTGTTGTTTTTTGAGAGAGGAAAAACAGGCACCCTCAGTAGGGTCTCGTCACCCTGCAGTTCCCATGTGCCTCCAGCCAACCAGGATCGCCGGTGTGCATTGGACATACTTCAGAATTTGAACAGCTGTCTTCCATGTGGCTCTAGCATTGCAGACGGTGCCACCGCGGCTGGGCCACCATTCCGCTTCCTGGCTCTGTGAATGTGACTCCTCTAAGAACTTCTAGAAGTTGAATCATACCGTATTTGTCATTTTATGACTGACTGACTTTATCAGGTTTCTTTTTTTAAAGTTTGGCCTTTTCTTTAGGACCCTTTTTCTTAAACTGACACATAGACTCTATTTACATACACTTGTAAATGCAGTCATACGCCTTTTCTCAGTACAGTCTTTTTGTCCTTTTCTTCTTTCCTAGGCTACCGTCTCCTCCTCCCTCACCCCCAATGGCATGCCCTCCCCAAACACACAGACAAAAACTTCACCCCATATGGTCATGTTTTTAGAGGCATTAAAGGAAACGAAGCCTATTAAAGAAAGTATTGACACGTGATGACTTAATGCTTCCAAATGTGGTATTTTTATAGCATTTTATACCATTTTTTCTAAATACCAATTATAAAATCTTAAATCGAGAAGCCTTATTACAGCTTTTCTTCTGCCTTTTAATAGGGCCAAATTGAAATGTTGAGACAAGAGTAGTAACTCAAAGATAAGGCCTTCTGTTCTGGGGGCAGGTGCTTTTTGAGGACAAGGGAAGTTCACTCCAAATGTGACCCGGTACAGTTGCAGACAATAACATGAGCGACCAAAGTGGCTGAGGACATTCCCTCAGACCTTCGTCAGGGCTCAGCTTGAGGAAAATGCCAGGAGAAGGCTTTGAGCAGCTCCCTTGAAGTGTCAGCCATCTGAGCAATGGCAGGAGGGCAAGTGCCTACACAGAACAGCTCCAGGGACACCTCCATCCTGCCTTCCCCTTCACAGTATTCCCTGGAGCAATGAGTTGGCCCTAGTGGAAGGTTAGTTTGAATTAGTCAAAAAAAAAATCTGGGGACCAGCAGTTAACGTAATGGCTATGTCGCTGAACTCCCGTGTAGCCGACCGCAGTTCACGTCCCGGACCTGGTGGCTTAAACTCACGCTGGGCGCGTGTGCGTGTGTGCCCAAGATCCTGAGAGGAGAATGGAGAAGGGATTGCGGCGTGGCCATCCCCCCTGGGGGGGTGATTTCTCACTTTCTGTCTCTCTGTCTCTCTCTGTCTTTCTGGCGAGCACACGCGCCCTATAGCAAAAACCTCTCCAAAAAAAAAAAAAAAAAAAAAAAAAAAAAAATATATATATATATATATATATATATATATATATATATCTGAAGTTTTTTGAATACAGAAATGCATTTTTGTATAAACCAGGGGACAGAGTGTAAAGAGGTAGATAGCAAATATGTGAGACTTTGTGTATTAGGCCATTTCTGTTTCAATTACTCTGCTTTTGTAGAACAGAATAGAGGCAACCACAAAGAAATTGTAAATAAATGGGCATGGCTGTGCTCCAATAAAACTTTATTCATAAATACAGGTGCTGAGCCAAATCTGTAGCTCGCTGTCCCTCTAAACAACAATGGAAAGTGGCATTTAATATAATAGTTGGCTTCCGTTGAACAGTTATCGTCAGCCAGGATATGGGAGCCTCGTGTGGCTGATGTGGTTATCGTCCTCATTTTGTGAATAAGGAACTAGGTGAAAGGCTTTAAGGAGGCTTACCCAAGATCACGCAACTAGCTAGTAAGTTTTGAACTCAGATCTGATTCCAGAGGTACGTGCTTAATCATTACTGAGGTCTTTGCTCCTTTCTCTTATTCATTGAGAATGTGTGCCAGGAACCTCCTACCCTCAGAGAGGGAGTGCATGTGATGGTACTGACATAACCCAGAGAGGAGCTTGGGCAGCCTTTAAGGAGAAACCTGGAAAAGAAGGAAGGAAGTCAAAGAAGCTGAAGTGAGAATAGAAAGATGGCTCTGGGTAATAATAGGTTCTCTGCTGCTCAGATTTGTGTGGTCAAGTCCATGCTGGTTTTTTCTTTCCTTTCCTTGGTTTTCATTATTTAAGGTTTTTCTTCTTTTTTTTTTTTTCATTTCTTTTTTCTTTGCTAGAGGGAATGTGTGCTCTCGAAAGAGAGAGGGAGAGAAGAAAGCACTCCCCTATGGGGAATGGCCACACTGTAACCCCTTCTCCTTCATCTCTCTGTTGTTTGGGGCATATGCACGCAGGCGCGCGCATGCGCGTGCACACACACACACGCGCGCTCGCGCGCGCATGGTGTGTTTCTCAAGCTACCATGTTCAGGACTCAAACCACACAGTTGGTCATGTGGGATCTGTCTGCCTTAACCACCAGGCCTCAGAGCCAGCCCTTCTAGGTAATTTTAAATCACCTCTCCTTAACCTTGTACCGTATGTGTATGGGTGTATTTGTTTAACTATGAACTATTGATCTTTCCCACTAAGATGCCTGCTCTGTGAGGGTAGGATATTGGCATTTATCCACTGCTACATCCCCAGTGCCTCCAACAGAACTTGACTCAGAGTAGGCACACAATCGACATTTCTGCAACTGCTCAGTAAAATGTGATTCATACTTACTTAGCCTGAACCCACTCCGTCACAAACACTAGTCAAGTGCCCGATTTTGGGATGGTGCCAAAATGAAATCAGATACTCCCGCTCCTCTGTTCTCAGGACCTTCCCACCATGGATCCATTGGTCTCATGATTAATCCTGTACCTATTGTAGTAGAGCTGAGGTGCAATGTCACACTTTGCCCCTAGATGTCACTGTTCCACACAGACATAGAGAATCTGTTAAAACTCAAGTAATGGCAGCCAGCTACCCTTTGTTGAGCATCTTCTGTGTCAGACATTATACTCAATGTTTTCCATGCATGACCTCCTGTTATTCTTATCCTCACTCCGCAACTCAGAGACCATTGACGCCACTTTATGAGAAGAAAACCAAGGCCTAGCAAAGTTAAACAACTTGCCTAAGATCGTGTTTGATCATCACTAGTATTCTATTAACACCTTCTAATTTCCAAACCTTCTTCTTTTCTATATCACAGAGAATAATACGTGAGCCTCCCTGCTCTCCTCCTTCCCCATTCCTGGCCGTTTTGCAAATGAGAAATACAGAATGAGAAAAAGGAAGTGATTTCCTCGTGGTCACACACATAGCCAGAAACAGAACCAAGATTCCGACCCAGGTCCATGTCATTCCAAATCCTTCCAAATTCTGTGTTCTGCTATATCAAACTTCATACTTGAGTATTAAAATGATCAGCCTCTTACTTTATCAAATTAACAAAAGTGGACCAAAAAAGATCAGATGCTGATCTTTTAAATTAACTGTGCCCCACGCAGAGCATGCCCGCCTTCGTGATGGAAAAGCTGCTTGGGCTTAACCTTGAAATCAGGGTAGTGGTGTGCCAACAGAAAGGGGAGAGGAGGAACTTGCTGGGTTCAAGCATTGCATGGGCAAATGCCCAGGGGTCAAACAACCCTGTGTTCAGCATCAATTCAAGAGGCCTCTTCCAGGCTGTCCTTTGAGTCCTGAACTTCTTGGGTATTTCTTCCTTCTGCCCGTTTGTCAAGGCTAGCTAGAAGCTGCCTCACTCCCTAGAAAGTTTCTGCACAGCATCAGCTCTTCACTCAAAGAGGGAGTGTCTTCAGTTCCCCTCCCCCAGGTAAAGCCTTTTGGGTGGATTTGATCTCTCTAGCAGCCACTCAGCAGCACCTTCTTGTTCTTTTCACATAAGGCCACAGAGAGACCTCTTCAGTTTCTATCTTGCCTTTAAAAATGGCTTTAATTGGGACCAGCAATTGGCTATGTCGCTGGACTCCCACGTAGTCGACCGCAGTTCGAGTCCCAGGCCTAGTGGCTTAAACTCACACCGAGTGTGTGTGCGTGCCTGCCCAGGATTCTAAGAGGAGAATGGAGGAGAAGGGATTGTGGCATGGCCATCCCCCTGGGTGGTGATTTCCCACTTTCTGTCTCTGTCTCTGTCTTTCTGGCGAGTACATGCACCCTATAGCAAAAACCTCTCCAAAAAAAAAAATGGCTTTAACCATTAAAACTAGACCTGGTGATATTTCTTAAGCTTCTGCCTTCATTTTGTTTATTTTTCCACGAGTCTTTTCCAGAACTACTTCATCACATTAGCTTTTATTTGTGGTTGAGGGTAGAGAGAGAAACATAAATGTGCAGTGAGTGAAATACAGGTTAGCTTTGGTGTTGACAGCATTTATCCACAGGCCAATCCCTCTCAAATGGATATAGAGTAGGGTGGAAATCTCACAGCATAATAAAAATATCCCAGGCTGCAAAGAGGGATGGAAGTTATATTTCTTCTCTTTAGATTCTTTCATCACGATTCAATCTATCAAACCTTTCTGGACTCACTGCATGCCAGATCCTGTTAGAGTACACAAATGAAACAGGTTTTCCCTCTGTCTGGGGCTCCCCAATTTACTGAAGAGGGCAGACATGCATGCAATTTAATATCATGTTGGGATGGTGCTGTGAATGTCTGAGGGTGCAGACTCTGCAGAAAGGTAAAACTTGGTTCAAATCTGGGCTGCACCTCCTATTGGCTTTATTACACTGAGCAAGTGACATAGCCCCCAAAGGTCTCAGTTTCTTCATCCTTAAAATGGGAATGATACCAGTATCTGCCTTTATATGAGACTTGCATGTAAAACAATCAGTGTAGGTGCAGACACAGAGTAAGGGTTCATTAAATGTTAGCTATTCTTCTCATTGTTATGACCAAGATTACTTCTGATAATTAAGTATGTGAGCAAAGCATCGTGGAAGTTCTTGGCCCTGCTATAGGAGTCAGAAGGGACTTCACTGAGAAAGTAACAATTGATCTAGGTCTTTAAGAATTATTAGAAGTTTGCCAGATGGAAAGAGTGTGTTTCAAAATAATCAGCGCCTGCAAAGAGCTAGATGATAAAAATCACAGCTTGGCCAGAGACTAAGAGTGGCCAAACGTCAACCAAGTGCATGTATTTGGGGAGGGTTCAGATGGATCAAACCAAGCTCGTGAAATGCTTTGACTGCCATGCTTGGTGGGATTCAGCCTGTGGGTGATAGGGTTCGTGAGGAGTCACGCCCCTGACCCGGCTCCTCAGCTGCATCCGAGAAGCTCTCTCACATCTGCTCTCCTCTCTGCAGATCATCAAGGACCAGAAGCTGCTTGTGATCGTGGGGGGCATGCTGCTGATCGACCTGTGCATCCTGATTTGCTGGCAGGCTGTGGACCCCCTGCGAAGGACGGTGGAGAGGTACAGCATGGAGGTAAGCATGGGGGGGGCCACGTCCCGCCAACTTCCTCTAGACACATTGGGACAGTGAGGCAGCATATCTTCCAGACTGCCCGGATCCATCAGAAACACTTCACTGATTCCTTTCCCTTTCGTTTGAGACATGCATTATTTCAGGAGGGCCACATGTAAAGTATCATGAAATAATTTACTATTGGTATTAATATCTGCAGTATTAAGGGAAAATGTCGGGCTGTTTAAAATAATATATTTTCATATATTGTGGAAGTCCCATTTATATGATCCATCATTTGAAAAATTACATTGCATTTTTATCTTTCCTTTCAAGTGCATTTCCTAAGGAGTGCTGCTAAGGAGTAAATATCCTGATAGCACCTTCTAGTTACTATGTGATTTTCAAAGTGATGAGTAATATATTCCCTATTGCACATTTGATATCAGGTATTTGCTGTTAAAATTAAGAACCTTACATAAAAGTACTGTTAAATACATATTTTGACTGTCTTGCATTCAGCCTTGCCCTGAATTCACACCAGAATTCCTAGGATGCTCCTGAGTGGAGAAGTTGAGTCCCTGTGGACGTCATGGTTTTGTTGACTTTCCTTTAGAGCAATCCAGTGTGACTCTGTCGGGTGGAGCTGGCTGCACAAGGCTGTGGTGTTTGGTGCCATTTATATTCACTGTAGCACATTCTATTAAGAAAATCAGACTCTCCATTTCTCTCCCAGCATTATTAGGGAAATCTTTTTGTGGAACTTAATGTGAATTTTTAAACTAAACTAGAAATGGTCATTCTAGGTATTGAGAACAGAAGATTTTATCCTTCTAGAAAAAAGCAAATAGAATGTCCTTCCACATTTAGCTCAAGACAGATGGAGAATTTACTCTACCCAGGAAGAAGTTCAGCAATTGGAACCTGTCCTGTGGCCCAGTGGTTAACAGAGGTCAACCTCATAGGACTGACTGCATGGTTCAAATCCTGGCCCTGGTGGCTTAAAATACATGTCAGGCTTGTGTGCATGCATGCTCATAATGCTGACAGGATAAAGAAATGGAGAAGGGTTTGCAGTGTGACTACAGCCTTAGGAGATGCTTTCTCTTTGTCTGTCTCTCTGGTAAGTGCATGTACCCTCTGACTTATAAACCAAAAACTAAAACAAAACAAAAAGAAGTATGGCAATTGGAGAAGTAGCTGAAAATGACATTTAAGAAACAGATTTAGGGGCTAGTTCTATGGCCTGGTGGTTAAGGCAGCCAGATCCCATATGGCCAGCTGCACAGTTCAGTTCAAATTCTGGACCTTGGAGGCTTGAGAAACATTCCAGGCACATGTGTGTGCATGCCCAGAATCCCAAAAAGAAGAAATGGAAGAGAAGGGATGGAGGGAGAGATCGAAGAGAAGGGATGGTGGCATGATCTTTCCCCATAAGGAGGTGCTTTCTCCTCTTTCTCTCTTTCTCTGTCTCTCCATCTCTCTGGTGAGCACATGTGCTCTCTAGCAAAGAAAATAAAAGAAGAAAGAGATTTAGGACTGTGCTCCTCCATCTCGCCACCTTCTACATATGTCCCGAAAGGATGTGGGACTCCAGACAGGCAAAACCAGAACTGGCAAAGAGGATGGAGTTGATACTGGCTGTGCTCAGGGGCTATGGAGCAGGAACTGAGCTCACTTGGGCAGACAGCTGTCTCCAGAGGGAACATCTGGTCATCCCTGATCATGCTCAGTTAGTAACAGAACACCTGCCTCCCTACCACATCCCTGCCTGCCACCAAGATTTAGAAATCCAGGCAGATGTCAACACCAGGAAGAGCTATCATTGGCTGATTGGGCCCCTGGGCTAGGGAGAGCCTAGAGTGATGATAATAATGAGCAATAATGATGATAATGGTGATGACGATAATGACAGCTGGCATTAAGTTTAACTCGTTTAATCCTCACAACAACAGTAGGTTCTGCTGTTAACCCCATTTCACTGATGACGAAACAGACACCCAGAAAGGTTGCATAACTTGCCCAAGATTACCTAACAGGTTAGTGGTGATACCACTAACTACCGCCTGACCCATTACCCTACCTTGTCCTTCAGTACTTGGCCAGCTCTTTGCAGTTTTATGAGGCTTCCCAGATCTTTGTTCTTTGGTCACAGGTCTGGGAGAGGGTAGGGTGGGAAACTGTTTTCCCATCCTGTAGATAAGGACTGAAATGAGTCACAGGCAGACCAAGGGCCTGGGATGTGAGGGAGGGGAGCAAAGTGAGTCAGGAAGAGCTCACGGGAAGACCTAGAGCTGGGACAGGTAGACAGAGACCAGACCCCAGGAGCTCAATGCTGACCCCAAGGTGGATGGGAGGCTGAATGACTACTGCCTCCACCCTAGGTTAAAGTGGGGTGAGTATGCACAGGGAGTCCCAGGGCCTCTGGCTGTGGCAGGGAGGGGCTGCAGGACTGGAGTCAGCCTGAGCCAGCAGACTCCAGAATGGGGAAGCCCATCCCCGAGGACCATTTAAACAAGATAAGCCTTGTGCAGTCCAATTTGTATAACTGATGGTTTGCTAACACGGATTTTGCTGCTTTCTCTCTGTTCTATAACGAGTACTGCTGCTGTCAATGGCTCTGTGCACCGAACCCAAGAATATTCTGGAACTTTCAGGGCAGTGGTTCTCACACAGAGGAGCCTAGGGGTGCCATAGAAGTTCTTTTCTGTGTAAATGAGGAAACTGAGTCTGGAGAGAGGGAGGGCCTTGCCTAGGGCCTCCCAGAATGTCCAAGGCAAAGCCCAGATAGATATGGTATCTCAGTGATTCCACCAATATCTGCTGAAATTTCTCTCCGAACCTTTTCGGGCAGGCTCCTCTTGTTCTCCTCTTATTTTAGGGTTGTGCTGTCACTCTGTTGCCATGGTAGCAGAACCCTTTGATTTGTCGACCCACAGCCTGTCATTGGCTCACCGTGGTTATTCCACCTAATGACACCACGCTGTCACTTGCTTCTCTCAGATCTCTGTCATTCAGCCCAGCAGTGAACAATGTGCCTGCCCAGGAGGAGATGTCCTAAAGTGTCCTCCAAGGGGCTGTTTTTCCAGGACCCCCAGTCAGAGAGAAAAATCTAGGCTTTGGGAGAGGTGATCTCTGCCCCCTCCAACCCTTGTTTGCCCTAGGCTTTCTGAAGTCCCCTTAGATTCCAGGCATAGGCCTTACTCCATGTTACATTTCCAAGCCTTTGTCAGTGCCATGCCCCTTTCCAGAACTTTCACTGCCAAGTGGATGATTTAAGCTTCAGCACCAGTGTTCTCTCCTGTGGAGGCATGTCTCCGAGTCCACTGGCCTCCCGGAGCTGACACCCGCTCTGCCCTGCTGCCTTCCCGGCATCCTGAGAGCTCCTCCGTCAGGACACAGCATGGCGCTCACTCGTCTGGGCTCAGCACACCCCTCCTGCACCCGTGCTGGACCCCCAGCCTCTCCAGGACAGGGCCACATTAGAGCCAGCCTCACGCTACACAGCCCAGCACCCCCACCACATCGTCCACAGGGGGACAGAATGATCTCATGGCATCTACAGGCTAGTGGGGGAGTGGACTGAACATGCAGACAGATAAACACTATTACTGTTGTTATTACAGATTGTGCCGATTCTGAGAGCATTTAGAGGTAAATAAACAGGACAAAGGACTCGAGAACAACAGGATGGCTGGGTGGAAGAGATTCTCCCCTGAGAGTGCACACGGTGTCCCGGAAGGAGAGTTCCCTGGAGTCCTGCAGGAGCACACTATCCCTTTGTATGTAGAAGTACAAATATTATATAGCACTCGTCCAGTGCCAGGTACTGCTCTGAATGCTGCACAAGTGTGAACTCAGGTAATTTCATCTCCATAGCCCTAGGAGGTAGGATCTGTTATTTCTCCATTGTACAGATGAGAAAACAGAGGCACAAAGAGGGTCAGTGACTTGCCCAAGTTTACACACCAGTGAGTGGTGGCGCCTGGACTCCAGTGTGGCAGTCTGTGTTCACCATGCTGCCATCCCACCTACAGTTCAGGTGAGAGTGGTCTCGAGAAAGGCAGGGAGGTCCTGAGTTCTGGTTTCACCACTTCATCCCTCTTTTGGGGGCTGCCTCAGAGCATTTGGCTGTGACTGTGGAGCCTGACCCACAGCCTCCATGCAACTGCTGAGCCTCCAGCTCTGACTTGGTACCCCAGCCTCCCCATGTGCCTCAGGATGATTCCAGCCTCACTCTCACTTATTCAACAAAATGTAGAAAATATATAGTGTGAGTCGGCTATGCAACAGGCTGAGCCAGACTCTGGCGAGACAGCAGTGAACGAGATGGACCCTTGCCTTCAAGGACTCCTCAGAACAGTGGGCAGATAGACAAGTTCAGGGCTAACTCACATCCCATGTAGTACAGGGTGCTACAAAGGAGCACCAGAAGGAGCACCTGCCAGCATCAGAGAACCAGGAAAGGTTTCTCAGCTGCAAGCCAATGAGGAATGAATAGACAGAGGAGGTGGAAAGGCACCTCCTCGGGAAGGGCACTCGGGTAGGGGCGGCTGTATTTGGAAAGTGGCAGCTTGTCCAACTAACCAAGTGCTGGGAAAACGCAGGGCAGTGGAACGTACCCACAGCCAGAGGCTGGTACATCAGCACAACACTTGGAAAACAATGTGACATGAGTGAAGTCAAAGATGCCCACACCCCATAGCCCAGCGGGTCCACTAGGACACGTTCTTAGAGAGAGTCCCACAATGTGCCCAAGGAGACCCAAGCACAGGTGGTCATGGCAGTTCTGTTCTTAAGGCCCCAAAGCTAGGAGTGTCCCTCATGTCCCTCAGCAGCAGAATGGATATGTGCCTTCTGGGATTGCAAAGAAGGAACAGGATACAGCTGTGGAAATGAATGATCTGCAGCCAGACTCATCAGCCTGGACATATCGCAACAACATAGCCATGAGCAAAAACAACAAATCACAGATGAGAACCCTAGATATTTTTTTCACAAATTTAAAGTACTAGTGTCTTGTTCTCTAGTCTGCTCCACTGATTTATTGTATGTTATTTCATCAGTACCACATTATTTTGATTATCATAGCTTTACAATAAGTCTTGAAGTCAAGGAGTGTCCGTTTTCCAACCTTGTACTTCAATATTGTGTTGGCTCTTCTGGGTCTTTCGACTCTTCATATAAACTTTACAATCAGTTCATCACCATCTATAAGGAAACTTGCTGAGATTTTTATTGGGATTACATTGAATCTGTAAATCAAGTCGGGAAGTACTGACAGCTTAACAATATCAGGTCTCTCTATTCATGAACATAGAATATCTGTCCATTTATCTTCCTGTTCATGAACATAGAATATCTGTCCATTTATTTACATCTTGAATCTCATTCATCAGAGCTTTGTAGATTTCCTCATATACATGTTATACATAATTGGTTAGATTTATACCTATCTCATTATGTTTGGGTGCTAATGCAAACACCCAAATTCCAATTGCTCATTTCTGGAATGCAGAAAAGCAATTGACCTTTGTGTATGAACTTGCTATTCTACTACCTTATTATAATAACTTATTAGTCCCAAGAGGGTTTTTTTGTTGATTCTTTGCAACTCTCTATAATCATGTCATCTGCAAACAGAGGCAATTTTATTTCCTTCTTCCCAATCAGTAGTATACCTTGGTTTTTGTTTTTGTTTTTGTTTTTTTCTTGATTTATTGCATTAGCTAAGACTTCCAGTATAATGTTGAATGAGAGTGATGAGAAGAGATATCCTTGCCTTATTCCCAATTTTAGGGAAACAGCATCTGGTTTTCTCATCAATAAACATATTAGCATATCTTATTTTTTTTCTTAAAAAATAAAATTGTGAAATAGTCTGGTGTCCGAAGCTGAGAGTGCCTTAGGACAGGTGATATGAAAGACAAATGATAACAGAGGCAGATCTCAGAGTGTTAGAGGCTTTGTGTGCTAAGCCAAGAAGTTTAAACTTCACAATTAAAGATATTTAGTCAGAGGAGTGACATGTTCATATTTACCCTGGCTGTGGGATGAGAACAGATGGAGGGGTGAGGCTGGAGGCTGGAGGCCCAAAAATGTTTAGATATAATTCAGGCAGGAGCTGATGATGGCCTCAACCAGTAAGAACAGAGAGAAGTGGGTGGTTTTTAGAAATATTAAGGAAGCAGTCATGGCAAGACTTGGTATGTGATTGATTTTAAAGGGTGGGACAAGGAGCCAGCAAGGGCAATGTCCAGATTTCTGCCTGCATGTTGGATGACCAGCCTCTTCACTAAAGCAGAGTGCAGGAAGAGAAGTGGGTCTCGGGGAACATAGGAATTAATTTCTGGTCATAAGTTGGGGATGCCTGAGGGTCTTCTGGCAAAGCAGCTCAGAAGATTGTGCAGAGTCCTAGAGCGCCCAAGAGTGGTTTGTCCAGTAGATGGAGGAAGTTAGTTGGCCTGTTGAGGCTGGGAATCATGGAATGAGTGGGGAGAGAGAAAGAGAAAGAGAGTGGTGCAGTGGGAAATAAGTCCTGACCATGGGTCTCTGGGAACCACAGAGTGGGGCTGGACACAGGAAGAGGAGTCAGGGGAAGAGAGTTTGAAGTGGTGGTCAGAAAGGTAGCAGAGAGCCAGGACAGAGAGCCATCCACAGGCAGAAGCTCCAAAGAGATCCATCCACACATGGGGAGAATTTGAAGAAGGAAGGAGAGGGTTCCAGAGACAAATGTTCCAGACCAAGGCAAAGATGACAGGTGTCCCATGACTTGCCCCCAAGCTCAGTGCTCCTGTGTCACATCTCATCATTTCCTCTGCTTCACAGTCTGATGGAAGATTGGCTGTTTCTCATTTCAATATAGCAATATAGCAAGATAAACCTGCCAAGTATGTTAAATAGGTTTTTAATATATGATTTGTACTCTTATAAAAAGAGGAAAATAACTCTTTCTGAGCACCTACTCTACTAGTAGTGATGGTGAGTGAGTGGGTGTTAGACATATGAGTCTGGAGTTCAGGGAAAGGTGTGGGCTGGAGATGGGAATTTCGATGGGCTCAACAGACAGATGACATTGAAAGCTCTGGAGAAGGGCACTAAGGGAGCGCATGTGGATGAAGAAGAAAAAGGGACCAAGGGCTGAGCCTGGATTGTGCCAGTGTTTGGAAGCCAGAGAGGTAGAAGGGGAAGCAGCAAAGGAGACCTACCAAAAGAAACCCAGAGATAGGAAGAAAATTGGATAAGTTTGGGTCTTGGAAATCAAATAAATAAAGTGCTACAAAAAGGAAGTTTTGATGAAATGTGTCAAATGCTGCTTTCAGATCAAATAAGATGAGGATCATTTATTGACAGTGTGTACATGTGCATACACACACATACGGGATTTTTTTTTCTTCCGAGAAAATTATTGAGATAATTCCTCACCAAAAGTAAAATCGGTACATACTGATGTGAAGACAACCAAGTCCAGGTGGGAGGACTATTTATTTTTTCCCAAGCCTTTCTTCTGTTCCTGGCCACCATCTTTGCCTCTACCTGACCATGCTGAAATGGTTTTCAGGTGGAGAAACATGGCAGACAGCACTCAAGATCAGTTAACATCAAACACCAAGATAAGCCCCAGGGAGCCACCCTGATGACAGTCTCTCCCCACCTGCTTCCCAAGCAGGTTGTAACAAGAGAGGGGATCAGGTGCAGTCCAGTCACCCACAGGAACCATGTGTGTGACAGTCACATAAGAAGTGGTGGAGGGTTGCCAAGCACCCTATGTCAAGAATTCCCTGCACTCTGGTTTCTGTGGCTTCTAAGTTGTTTGGACAGCAATCAAGTTAAGAGCAGTTAGGGGTGTAGGGGCATTTCAAACTTCTGTCCACATTCCATGGTCTTACCATTCTCCTTTTTTAGAAGCAAATGAAGGATTTGGAATCATGGGCTTACACTTGGCTTTGAAATTGGTGTTTTATACCAGCTACGTTTCTATGGAAACAGATATTGGAAGAGGCAAACGCATAGTTTTAAATAATTTTAACTCTTATCTTCTAACTCCCTCTACAGTTGCTCTGAAAACACACATACACACACACACACACACACACACACACACACAATCCTAAAGCAGGCACTTTCAGGAAACAGCTGGTATCCTCATAGAGCTTGTCCAAGTCCCACATCATTCTATTCATTTTGAAATAAAAAGATACCAGGGGCCAGTCAGTAGCATGGTGGTTAAGGTGGTTGGATACCACTGGACAAACCTTATAGTTCAAGTCCCTGATCCAGCAGCTTGAAAAGCACACCAAGTGCAAGTGCATGTATGCCCAAAATCCCAAAAGGAGAAATGGAAGAGAAGGGATTACAATTTGACGTCCCCCATAGAGGGTGCCCTTTCTCTCTTTCTTTCTGCCTCTCTCTCTCTAGCAAGTGCATATGCCTTCTGGAAAATTAATATAAAGGGAAAGAGGGCAGTTAAGTTGCTGGACTCCCATATGGTCAAATCCCAGACCCGGTGGCTTGAAAATCATGCAGGGAGAGTATGCGTGAGTGCTCAAGATCCTGGGAGGAGAATGGAGAAGGGATTGTGGAGTGGCCATCCCCCCTGGGGGGGTGATTTCTCACTTTTCTTCTCACAGTCTCAGTCTCTCTATCTCCAGTGAGCCCATGTGCCCTAAGGGAAAACCTCAAAAAAAAAAAAGAAAAAAGAAAAGAAAAAAGAAAAGAAAAGAAAGGAAAAGAAAAGAAAAGAAAAGAAAAGAAAAGAAAAGAAAAGAAAAGAAAAGAAAAGAAAAAAGAGAGAAGAAAAGAAAAGAAAATAGAGAAAGAGAGAGATCAGGTTGGCCAGGGTATAGGGAAAGTGAGGAATCAGGGCCCACTCTGCTCATGGGCTGCTCACAGGGAGCCTGGTAAGCCAAGGTTTTTGATGCTAAGGGTCACCTTCCAAGTGATGGTTCATGACTACTGCAGACCCTAGGCCCAGACAGAAGGCCAGGTCTTTGTCACCCATAGTCATTCACGGTGTCCTAGATGGCCAAGTTGAGCCTCAGCCTGATGTAGACCATGGCCTAGGCATGGCAGTGAGACTCAGTGAGGGCCTCTGGTCCATCAATCAAGGGGCACCCCAGTTAACCTGGCTAACTGCTCCTAGAGAGGGCCACATCATCTGAAGTCTGACCTTGCTGATCTCCTGTTTACAATCCTCTCCATCAGCTGGAGGGTGAAGTCTGTACTCCTCAGCACAGTTCAGAAGACCTTTGATGATCTGGCCATTTGCCTCCCCAGCCTCATGTCTTACCATCCCCTTCCTCACTCCTTGTGCTCAACTACCCCGGGCTGTTGGTAATTCGCCAAAGCATCACACTCTCTCTTCCTTTGTACCTGTGTCCCCTTTTCCCACCTGTGTCCCCTTTTCCCACACCAGCCACCTTCCCACCCTACTTTGTCATCTTCACATGTAAGATTCCTCCTTAAGCTTTGAGAAGCAGCCTACAAGAATTTTCTCCAGGAGCCTCTGGGCCACACAGGCTGCCTGGGTCTTGTGCCTCCACATTGTGCTATTTGCTCCTGATTCTGGACAAAACACTGGTAATTGTCTGTCTGCACATCTGCCCTCCTCCCACCCCCGTGACCTCCTCAGAGGCCAAGGCCATCTGTGTGTCTCCAGCACCCACCGCCAGGGCCTGGCTCAGAGTAAGTGCTCGGTAAATATTTATTGAATAAATTGTTCCCACCACCTGGAACTCTCTCCCCATGCTTCCGTATGTCCAAATTCAGCCCATCTGTCTGAGCCCATTAAGCCGGCTTCTCAAAGAAATGTCTTTGCCGAGTTGCAATTTAATTTAATATTACACCCTCACCTTTTATGAAGGACCCACTTCTGGGGCTGAGGCTGCCAATTGGAGGATGATTCAGCACCTTCTATAAAGGAGTGTTGTTCGGTATGTGACTTAGTGCCCTGAGATAAAGATCCACCCGATAGATCCTCCTGGAATTCACGGCAGGAAATGGGCTGAGCGTGCTCCCGGTGAACTCGTATCTACTTCCTTCATTCGATCAGGCAATCAGAACTGAATAAGTCACTCCGTGTTTTTTTTTTTTTTTTATTTGTTGTTTTTTTTTTTTTAACCTTGGCTGCCAAGAGACTTGGAACCCAATTCAACACTCAGCTGCAATAACCATCTTATCTCAGGTTCCTGGAGGATTATCTCACCTTCTCATCGTTTGTCTTTATTTTTAACTGTCCTGTTGTGTTTAGGCTTTCATTGTGTGCTGCCTCAGGCCCTTTGGGAGAGGAGACAAGGTGTAAATTCCAGATTAAGTTATTAAAATGAGAACAGGAGGCAAGATTTAATTGGAATGATATTGCCAGAGAGACATTTTAAGGGTGTCCACAGACATTCGCCTTCTGGCACGGATCCCGGCTCCGCAGCTCAGCTCTGCAATCAGCATTGTGGCCACAGATGTGTTTGGGCCAGGTGTCTGGGTGGAAGAGCTCTGCCAGCCACAGCCATGTTTCTGGAACATCTCATGTCAGAAAATGTCTTGGATACGTGAGAGATTGCAGTTTATTTCATCTTTCTTGTTGGTTTCCCTTATGCCTTTGGAATACATACACAAAGCAAAAGACACAGAGCCACAGCCCTAGGCCAGCACTGCACTGGAAACCCATCCCTACCTGTCCAGTTGCTCCCCAGGGAATGGATTGTTTACTAGAAATTCTCAACTGCTGTGGAACAGAGTGACTAGAAAATTGTGTAAGATTTCAGTGTCTTGTGCTTGTCTTGTTAAAGCCATTGCAGTTCTTGAGCAAAAAGAGCTTTTAAATTTTTATTATTTTTTCCCCAGTCTCATATATCCATGTCAGCAGACACACAGACTGTGGCCCCATGAAGACCTTCTATCTTTTTGGTGGGGGAATTCCAATCACCCTGCCTTTTTGTAGATGGAGTGTCATCAGGGTGCTCTTTCGACATTTATGGGATGCCTGCCTGTGGTGTGCTATGCTCCCTAAAGGATAACAGTCTCCTGGACAAGATTAGACACATCCATAAGGGATCACATTACCACTTTGCTGCTTCTAGGTCTGTAATTGGGTCTTTCAGAGAAACACATAAAGTGAAGGTTGTAAACAACAAGCCCTTCTTGATGAACCTGCCTCCAGACTCTTGGCTTTAAGTTTGAGTTATTGTGCAGAGACAGTGGGCTCCATTTTCTAAAATTTGAGCCAAATTGAGTTTGGATTACTGTCTCTCAGAGAACAAAAAAACATGAGGACATGAATGAGTCAGGGTGTGCTAGGTAACAAAACTAACCGAAAAATGCTCAATGAATTAAACTTATAAAGGTTATTTACTCAGCATAGCCCTTGTCTATAGAGGATCAGCTATAGCTTTTTCCTCAAGGGATACTCATTCTGGGACACAGCTAGTAAGACACTACCCAAAGTATCACATGTCATTTCCAGTCATGTTTCACTGGCCAGAATGTGTCATGGGTCAGAGCCTAAATTCAGTGGGGCAGGGAAGAATAATCCTCCTATGTGCCCAGAAGAAGAGAGAAAACCAGGTACTGCTGTCTAGCCATAATGACCATGATAGTCTATTCCATCCTGCATATTTATTGCTGCCATAAATGCTACCCCATCTACGGGAATGTGAGCTCCATAAGAAGAGAGAGGAAGAGTAGTATTTTGGTCACTGTTGTATCCCCAACACCTGATAAAGTATCTCGTACATATTGCATACTCGATAAAAAATAACAGGTGAATAATTGAATGAACCCAGCCTTCGACCTGGATTTATTGGAGATCTATGGAATAGCCTCTGAAAAGTTCTGTACTAGTCCTAAAGATTCTACTGCCAGATTACATTTCAATCCATCTCTTTTGTCCATCTCTGCTGCTACAACCAAACCACAATCATCTCTCATCATCTGGCATCCTGGAGTGGGGATTCAGTGAGGTAAAGTTGCAGTTGGTACACAGTGAACATGAGGGAAGAAACTTTATTTTTTAAGACACTGTGGTTTATTGTTGTTGCTGTTACTACAACCTTCCAAGACAGGCTCTAGGTCCTACCCATCACTTCTTCAAAGCCATGGCAGACAAAGGGAGCTTTCTTTTCTTTTTCCTTCTTTTCTTTTCTTTTCTTTTCTTTTCTTTTCTTTTCTTTTCTTTTCTTTTCTTTCCTTTCCTTTCCTTTCCTTTCCTTTCCTTTCCTCTCCTCTCCTCTCCTCTCCTCTCCTCTCCTCTCCTCTCCTCTCCTCTCCTCTCTTCTCTTCTCTTCTCTTCTCTTCTTTCTTTTCTCCTCTCCTCTCCTCTCCTCTCCTCTCCTCTCCTCTCCCCTCCCCTCCTCTCCTCTTCTCTCTCTCTCTCTCTCTCTCTCTCTCTCTCTCTCTCCCTCCCTCCCTCCCTCCCTCCCTCCCTTCCTTCCTTCCTTCCTTCCTTTCTCTCTCTCTCTCTCTCTTTCTCTCTTTCTTTCTTTTTTTGGTTGTTATTGTTGAGAGATAGTTCACATACCTTAAAATTCAGCTTTAAGGTGTGTGCTTCGGTGGTTTTTAGCACATTTATAAGGTTGTTGACCATCACTATCTAATGCTGGCACGTTTTTATCACTCCTAAAAGAAACCTTGTACCTATTAGCAATCACATCCCTCTCTCTTAGCCTCTTTCAAGAATTCATCTACTTTCTGTCTCTATGGATTTGCCTATTCTTGACATTTCATATCAAAGTAATCATATAATATGTGACCTTTGTGTCTGGCTTCTTTCACTCAGCCTATTTTTAAAATGTTATAAAAAATTATATTTCATTTGGGATCAGCAATTTGCATAATGGCTATGTTGCTGGACTCCCATGTAGTTGACCACAGTCAAGTCCCGGACCCGGTGGCTTAAACCCACACCAGGTGTGTGTGCGTGCATGCCCAAGATCCCAAGAGGAGAATGGAGGAGAAGGAATTGTGGCGTGGCCATCCCCCTGAGGGGTGATTTCTCGCTTTCTGTCTCTCTGTCTCTGTCTTTCTGGTGAGCACACATACCTTATAGCAAAAACCTCTCCAAAAATTTTTTTTTAATTTCATTTATTATTATTATTCAATTTGACCAGAGAGAAAAGAGAGTGAGAAAGCAAGCCACGCAGTCCGGGACTCAAACCACAGACAAACAAGTGGAAGTCCAGTGCCTTAACTACCATGCCACCTGCTGACCCCAGCCTAATGTTTTTAAGGTTCTGCCATGTATTGTTACTTTATTTCTCTTGTGGCTGAATACCCATACATTCCACTGTATGGATACACCACATTTTGTTGGCTATTTGGGTTGTGTCCACTTTTTGATTACTATATAATGCTGCTTTGAGCATTTGTATATATGTTTTTTATGTAAACACATGTTTTCCATTCTCTTGACTATATACCTAGGAGTAGAATTCCTAGGTCATACGGTAACTCTGTGTTTAACATTTTTAGACACTGCTAAAGAGTGGTCCACAGTGACTGCACCGTTTAACATTCCCAGCAGCAATAGATGATGGTTCCAATTTCTCCACATCATTATCAGTATTGTTAATTTAACTGCCTTTTTTACTATAGCCATCCAAATGGTTAAAGTAGCATCTCATGGTTTTGATGTGAATGACTATCAAATAATTAAAGATTCACAGTGTTCAGCATCTTTTCATGTGCTTATTGGCCATTTGTGTACGTTTTTTGAAGAACTGTTTATCTGGAGACTTTGCCCATCTTTAATTGAATTATGTGTCTTTTTGGTGTTGAGTTGTAGGAGTTCTTTATATATTCTGAATACACTTGTCTGATACATGATTCGAAAAAAAATTTTTTTTTGGAGAGGTTTTTCACTATAGGGCGCGTGCGCTCGCCAGACAGACAGAGAGAGACATAGAGACAGAAAGCGAGAAATCACCCCCCAGGGGGGATGGTCACGCCGCAATCCCTTCTCCTCCATTCTCCTCTCGGGATCTTGGGCATGCACGCACACGCGCCCGACGTGAGTTGTAAGCCACCGGGTCCGAGACGCGAACCGCGGTCGACTACGTGGGAGTCCAGCGACATAGCCATTATGCTAACTGCTGGTTCCCTCGAAAATATTTTTTCACATCCTATGAGTTGTACTTTTACTTTCTGAAAGTACCCTATAACACATAAATTTTTTAAATTTTGGTACAATCCAATTTGTCTGTTTTTTTTTTTTTCCTTTGGTTTTCTGTACTTTAGGTAGCATAGCTAAGAAACCATTGTCTTAGTCAAGGTCATAGAGATTTACACTGAAGTTTTCTTCTAAGAGTTTCATATCATTATTTCTTATATCTAGGTTTTTGATCCATTTTGATTTAATGTTTGTATATGGTGTGAGGTAGTAGTCCAAATTCATTCTTTTGCATGTGCGTATCTAATTACACCATTTGTTGAAAAGAATAATCTTTTTCCATTGAATAGTCTTATAACCACCATTGAAAATCAATTGACCTGGGGCCAGCAGTTAGCGTAATGGCTATGTCGCTGAACTCCCATCTAGTTGACTGCGGTTCAAGTCCTGGACCTGGTGACTTAAACTCACGCCTGGCACGTGTGCATGTGTGCCCAAGATCCTGAGAGGAGAATGGAGAAGAGATTGAGGCTTGGCCATCCCCCTTGGGAGGGTGATTTCTCACTTTCTGTCTCTCTGTCTCTCTGGCTAGTGCATGCACCCTATAGCAAAAAACTCTCCAAAAAGAAAAAGAAAAAAATCAATTGACCATACATGTATAGTTTTATTTCTAAACTCTCAGTTCTGTTTCATCAGTCCATATGTCTGTTCTTATGCTACCACCACATGGTTTTGATTACTATAGCTTTGTGGTAATTAAAATTGGAAAATGTGCATCTTTCAACTTACTTTTTTCAAGATGTTTTAGCTATTTAGGATCACTTGAGAGTTCTTATGAATTATAGAATCAATATTTTCATATCTGTAAAAATAAGCCATTAGTATTTTCACATCAGTTGCATTGAATTTGTAGGTCAAGTAGAAGGTAATGCCATCCTAACAAAACTAAGTTTTCCAATCCATGAACATAAGCTGTCTTTTAATTTATTTAGATAATCTTTCATTTATTTTAGCAATTTTTTATAGTTTTCAGTGTACAAGCCTTTCACCTCCCTGGTTAAATTTAGTCCTAAGTAATTTATGACTTTTGATGCCATTTTAAATTGAATTATTTTCTTATTTTCTTTGTTCATTGCTAGTGCATAAAAATACATTTTTTTTTGTTTTGATCTTGTATCTTGCAACTCTGCTAAACTAATTTATCAGCTCTAATATCTTTTTGATAGATTCTTTAGAGTTTTCTACCTATAAGATCATGTTAGAGCTCTCCTTCTGCCCCCAGACCATCCGGGACTGCCAGAAGGCAATAGGCGCTCCTGCAAGCCTCTGGCCGGCAAGGGACACTGAGGGAGGGTCACCTCTGACCCCCACCTCACTTCCAGACCCCCAGGCCCCAGACTCCACCTTCTAGGTAGGTAGCCAGGATTTCCTTGAGGCGGTTTTTTTTCTCTCTTGAAACCCCTGCATTCCCTTGTTAACACCTAGCTCTCCTTCTGCCCCCAGACCATCCGGGACTGCCAGAAGGCAATAGGCGCTCCTGCAAGCCTCTGGCCGGCAAGGGACACTGAGGGAGGGTCACCTCTGACCCCCACCTCACTTCCAGACCCCCAGGCCCCAGACTCCACCTTCTAGGTAGGTAGCCAGGATTTCCTTGAGGCGGTTTTTTTTCTCTCTTGAAACCCCTGCATTCCCTTGTTAACACCTAGCTCTCCTTCTGCCCCCAGACCATCCGGGACTGCCAGAAGGCAATAGGCGCTCCTGCAAGCCTCTGGCCGGCAAGGGACACTGAGGGAGGGTCACCTCTGACCCCCACCTCACTTCCAGACCCCCAGGCCCCAGACTCCACCTTCTAGGTAGGTAGCCAGGATTTCCTTGAGGCGGTTTTTTTTCTCTCTTGAAACCCCTGCATTCCCTTGTTAACACCTAGCTCTCCTTCTGCCCCCAGACCATCCGGGACTGCCAGAAGGCAATAGGCGCTCCTGCAAGCCTCTGGCCGGCAAGGGACACTGAGGGAGGGTCACCTCTGACCCCCACCTCACTTCCAGACCCCCAGGCCCCAGACTCCACCTTCTAGGTAGGTAGCCAGGATTTCCTTGAGGCGGTTTTTTTTCTCTCTTGAAACCCCTGCATTCCCTTGTTAACACCTAGCTCTCCTTCTGCCCCCAGACCATCCGGGACTGCCAGAAGGCAATAGGCGCTCCTGCAAGCCTCTGGCCGGCAAGGGACACTGAGGGAGGGTCACCTCTGACCCCCACCTCACTTCCAGACCCCCAGGCCCCAGACTCCACCTTCTAGGTAGGTAGCCAGGATTTCCTTGAGGCGGTTTTTTTTCTCTCTTGAAACCCCTGCATTCCCTTGTTAACACCTAGCTCTCCTTCTGCCCCCAGACCATCCGGGACTGCCAGAAGGCAATAGGCGCTCCTGCAAGCCTCTGGCCGGCAAGGGACACTGAGGGAGGGTCACCTCTGACCCCCACCTCACTTCCAGACCCCCAGGCCCCAGACTCCACCTTCTAGGTAGGTAGCCAGGATTTCCTTGAGGCGGTTTTTTTTCTCTCTTGAAACCCCTGCATTCCCTTGTTAACACCTAGCTCTCCTTCTGCCCCCAGACCATCCGGGACTGCCAGAAGGCAATAGGCGCTCCTGCAAGCCTCTGGCCGGCAAGGGACACTGAGGGAGGGTCACCTCTGACCCCCACCTCACTTCCAGACCCCCAGGCCCCAGACTCCACCTTCTAGGTAGGTAGCCAGGATTTCCTTGAGGCGGTTTTTTTTCTCTCTTGAAACCCCTGCATTCCCTTGTTAACACCTAGCTCTCCTTCTGCCCCCAGACCATCCGGGACTGCCAGAAGGCAATAGGCGCTCCTGCAAGCCTCTGGCCGGCAAGGGACACTGAGGGAGGGTCACCTCTGACCCCCACCTCACTTCCAGACCCCCAGGCCCCAGACTCCACCTTCTAGGTAGGTAGCCAGGATTTCCTTGAGGCGGTTTTTTTTCTCTCTTGAAACCCCTGCATTCCCTTGTTAACACCTAGCTCTCCTTCTGCCCCCAGACCATCCGGGACTGCCAGAAGGCAATAGGCGCTCCTGCAAGCCTCTGGCCGGCAAGGGACACTGAGGGAGGGTCACCTCTGACCCCCACCTCACTTCCAGACCCCCAGGCCCCAGACTCCACCTTCTAGGTAGGTAGCCAGGATTTCCTTGAGGCGGTTTTTTTTCTCTCTTGAAACCCCTGCATTCCCTTGTTAACACCTAGCTCTCCTTCTGCCCCCAGACCATCCGGGACTGCCAGAAGGCAATAGGCGCTCCTGCAAGCCTCTGGCCGGCAAGGGACACTGAGGGAGGGTCACCTCTGACCCCCACCTCACTTCCAGACCCCCAGGCCCCAGACTCCACCTTCTAGGTAGGTAGCCAGGATTTCCTTGAGGCGGTTTTTTTTCTCTCTTGAAACCCCTGCATTCCCTTGTTAACACCTAGCTCTCCTTCTGCCCCCAGACCATCCGGGACTGCCAGAAGGCAATAGGCGCTCCTGCAAGCCTCTGGCCGGCAAGGGACACTGAGGGAGGGTCACCTCTGACCCCCACCTCACTTCCAGACCCCCAGGCCCCAGACTCACCTTCTAGGTAGGTAGCCAGGATTTCCTTGAGGCGGTTTTTTTTCTCTCTTGAAACCCCTGCATTCCCTTGTTAACACCTAGCTCTCCTTCTGCCCCCAGACCATCCGGACTGCCAGAAGGCAATAGGCGCTCCTGCAAGCCTCTGGCCGGCAAGGGACACTGAGGGAGGGTCACCTCTGACCCCCACCTCACTTCCAGACCCCCAGGCCCCAGACTCCACCTTCTAGGTAGGTAGCCAGGATTTCCTTGAGGCGGTTTTTTTTCTCTCTTGAAACCCCTGCATTCCCTTGTTAACACCTAGCTCTCCTTCTGCCCCCAGACCATCCGGGACTGCCAGAAGGCAATAGGCGCTCCTGCAAGCCTCTGGCCGGCAAGGGACACTGAGGGAGGGTCACCTCTGACCCCCACCTCACTTCCAGACCCCCAGGCCCCAGACTCCACCTTCTAGGTAGGTAGCCAGGATTTCCTTGAGGCGGTTTTTTTTCTCTCTTGAAACCCCTGCATTCCCTTGTTAACACCTAGCTCTCCTTCTGCCCCCAGACCATCCGGGACTGCCAGAAGGCAATAGGCGCTCCTGCAAGCCTCTGGCCGGCAAGGGACACTGAGGGAGGGTCACCTCTGACCCCCACCTCACTTCCAGACCCCCAGGCCCCAGACTCCACCTTCTAGGTAGGTAGCCAGGATTTCCTTGAGGCGGTTTTTTTTCTCTCTTGAAACCCCTGCATTCCCTTGTTAACACCTAGCTCTCCTTCTGCCCCCAGACCATCCGGGACTGCCAGAAGGCAATAGGCGCTCCTGCAAGCCTCTGGCCGGCAAGGGACACTGAGGGAGGGTCACCTCTGACCCCCACCTCACTTCCAGACCCCCAGGCCCCAGACTCCACCTTCTAGGTAGGTAGCCAGGATTTCCTTGAGGCGGTTTTTTTTCTCTCTTGAAACCCCTGCATTCCCTTGTTAACACCTAGCTCTCCTTCTGCCCCCAGACCATCCGGGACTGCCAGAAGGCAATAGGCGCTCCTGCAAGCCTCTGGCCGGCAAGGGACACTGAGGGAGGGTCACCTCTGACCCCCACCTCACTTCCAGACCCCCAGGCCCCAGACTCCACCTTCTAGGTAGGTAGCCAGGATTTCCTTGAGGCGGTTTTTTTTCTCTCTTGAAACCCCTGCATTCCCTTGTTAACACCTAGCTCTCCTTCTGCCCCCAGACCATCCGGGACTGCCAGAAGGCAATAGGCGCTCCTGCAAGCCTCTGGCCGGCAAGGGACACTGAGGGAGGGTCACCTCTGACCCCCACCTCACTTCCAGACCCCCAGGCCCCAGACTCCACCTTCTAGGTAGGTAGCCAGGATTTCCTTGAGGCGGTTTTTTTTCTCTCTTGAAACCCCTGCATTCCCTTGTTAACACCTAGCTCTCCTTCTGCCCCAGACCATCCGGGACTGCCAGAAGGCAATAGGCGCTCCTGCAAGCCTCTGGCCGGCAAGGGACACTGAGGGAGGGTCACCTCTGACCCCCACCTCACTTCCAGACCCCCAGGCCCCAGACTCCACCTTCTAGGTAGGTAGCCAGGATTTCCTTGAGGCGGTTTTTTTTCTCTCTTGAAACCCCTGCATTCCCTTGTTAACACCTAGCTCTCCTTCTGCCCCCAGACCATCCGGACTGCCAGAAGGCAATAGGCGCTCCTGCAAGCCTCTGGCCGGCAAGGGACACTGAGGGAGGGTCACCTCTGACCCCCACCTCACTTCCAGACCCCCAGGCCCCAGACTCCACCTTCTAGGTAGGTAGCCAGGATTTCCTTGAGGCGGTTTTTTTTCTCTCTTGAAACCCCTGCATTCCCTGCATTCTCCTTCTGACCATCCGGGACTGCCAGAAGGCAATAGGCGCTCCTGCAAGCCTCTGGCCGGCAAGGGACACTGAGGGAGGGTCACCTCTGACCCCCACCTCACTTCCAGACCCCCAGGCCCCAGACTCCACCTTCTAGGTAGGTAGCCAGGATTTCCTTGAGGCGGTTTTTTTTCTCTCTTGAAACCCCTGCATTCCCTTGTTAACACCTAGCTCTCCTTCTGCCCCCAGACCATCCGGGACTGCCAGAAGGCAATAGGCGCTCCTGCAAGCCTCTGGCCGGCAAGGGACACTGAGGGAGGGTCACCTCTGACCCCCACCTCACTTCCAGACCCCCAGGCCCCAGACTCCACCTTCTAGGTAGGTAGCCAGGATTTCCTTGAGGCGGTTTTTTTTCTCTCTTGAAACCCCTGCATTCCCTTGTTAACACCTAGCTCTCCTTCTGCCCCCAGACCATCCGGGACTGCCAGAAGGCAATAGGCGCTCCTGCAAGCCTCTGGCCGGCAAGGGACACTGAGGGAGGGTCACCTCTGACCCCCACCTCACTTCCAGACCCCCAGGCCCCAGACTCCACCTTCTAGGTAGGTAGCCAGGATTTCCTTGAGGCGGTTTTTTTTCTCTCTTGAAACCCCTGCATTCCCTTGTTAACACCTAGCTCTCCTTCTGCCCCCAGACCATCCGGGACTGCCAGAAGGCAATAGGCGCTCCTGCAAGCCTCTGGCCGGCAAGGGACACTGAGGGAGGGTCACCTCTGACCCCCACCTCACTTCCAGACCCCCAGGCCCCAGACTCCACCTTCTAGGTAGGTAGCCAGGATTTCCTTGAGGCGGTTTTTTTTCTCTCTTGAAACCCCTGCATTCCCTTGTTAACACCTAGCTCTCCTTCTGCCCCCAGACCATCCGGGACTGCCAGAAGGCAATAGGCGCTCCTGCAAGCCTCTGGCCGGCAAGGGACACTGAGGGAGGGTCACCTCTGACCCCCACCTCACTTCCAGACCCCCAGGCCCCAGACTCCACCTTCTAGGTAGGTAGCCAGGATTTCCTTGAGGCGGTTTTTTTTCTCTCTTGAAACCCCTGCATTCCCTTGTTAACACCTAGCTCTCCTTCTGCCCCCAGACCATCCGGGACTGCCAGAAGGCAATAGGCGCTCCTGCAAGCCTCTGGCCGGCAAGGGACACTGAGGGAGGGTCACCTCTGACCCCCACCTCACTTCCAGACCCCCAGGCCCCAGACTCCACCTTCTAGGTAGGTAGCCAGGATTTCCTTGAGGCGGTTTTTTTTCTCTCTTGAAACCCCTGCATTCCCTTGTTAACACCTAGCTCTCCTTCTGCCCCCAGACCATCCGGGACTGCCAGAAGGCAATAGGCGCTCCTGCAAGCCTCTGGCCGGCAAGGGACACTGAGGGAGGGTCACCTCTGACCCCCACCTCACTTCCAGACCCCCAGGCCCCAGACTCCACCTTCTAGGTAGGTAGCCAGGATTTCCTTGAGGCGGTTTTTTTTCTCTCTTGAAACCCCTGCATTCCCTTGTTAACACCTAGCTCTCCTTCTGCCCCCAGACCATCCGGGACTGCCAGAAGGCAATAGGCGCTCCTGCAAGCCTCTGGCCGGCAAGGGACACTGAGGGAGGGTCACCTCTGACCCCCACCTCACTTCCAGACCCCCAGGCCCCAGACTCCACCTTCTAGGTAGGTAGCCAGGATTTCCTTGAGGCGGTTTTTTTTCTCTCTTGAAACCCCTGCATTCCCTTGTTAACACCTAGCTCTCCTTCTGCCCCCAGACCATCCGGGACTGCCAGAAGGCAATAGGCGCTCCTGCAAGCCTCTGGCCGGCAAGGGACACTGAGGGAGGGTCACCTCTGACCCCCACCTCACTTCCAGACCCCCAGGCCCCAGACTCCACCTTCTAGGTAGGTAGCCAGGATTTCCTTGAGGCGGTTTTTTTTCTCTCTTGAAACCCCTGCATTCCCTTGTTAACACCTAGCTCTCCTTCTGCCCCCAGACCATCCGGGACTGCCAGAAGGCAATAGGCGCTCCTGCAAGCCTCTGGCCGGCAAGGGACACTGAGGGAGGGTCACCTCTGACCCCCACCTCACTCCAGACCCCCAGGCCCCAGACTCCACCTTCTAGGTAGGTAGCCAGGATTTCCTTGAGGCGGTTTTTTTTTCTCTCTTGAAACCCCTGCATTCCCTTGTTAACACCTAGCTCTCCTTCTGCCCCCAGACCATCCGGGACTGCCAGAAGGCAATAGGCGCTCCTGCAAGCCTCTGGCCGGCAAGGGACACTGAGGGAGGGTCACCTCTGACCCCCACCTCACTTCCAGACCCCCAGGCCCCAGACTCCACCTTCTAGGTAGGTAGCCAGGATTTTCCTTGAGGCGGTTTTTTTTCTCTCTTGAAACCCCTGCATTCCCTTGTTAACACCTAGCTCTCCTTCTGCCCCCAGACCATCCGGGACTGCCAGAAGGCAATAGGCCGCTCCTGCAAGCCTCTGGCCGGCAAGGGACACTGAGGGAGGGTCACCTCTGACCCCCACCTCACTTCCAGACCCCCAGGCCCCAGACTCCACCTTCTAGGTAGGTAGCCAGGATTTCCTTGAGGCGGTTTTTTTTCTCTCTTGAAACCCCTGCATTCCCTTGTTAACACCTAGCTCTCCTTCTGCCCCCAGACCATCCGGGACTGCCAGAAGGCAATAGGCGCTCCTGCAAGCCTCTGGCCGGCAAGGGACACTGAGGGAGGGTCACCTCTGACCCCCACCTCACTTCCAGACCCCCAGGCCCCAGACTCCCACCTTCTAGGTAGGTAGCCAGGATTTCCTTGAGGCGGTTTTTTTTCTCTCTTGAAACCCCTGCATTCCCTTGTTAACACCTAGCTCTCCTTCTGCCCCCAGACCATCCGGGACTGCCAGAAGGCAATAGGCGCTCCTGCAAGCCTCTGGCCGGCAAGGGACACTGAGGGAGGGGTCACCTCTGACCCCCACCTCACTTCCAGACCCCCAGGGCCCCAGACTCCACCTTCTAGGTAGGTAGCCAGGATTTCCTTGAGGCGGTTTTTTTTCTCTCTTGAAACCCCTGCATTCCCTTGTTAACACCTAGCTCTCCTTCTGCCCCCAGACCATCCGGGACTGCCAGAAGGCAATAGGCGCTCCTGCAAGCCTCTGGCCGGCAAGGGACACTGAGGGAGGGTCACCTCTGACCCCCACCTCACTTCCAGACCCCCAGGCCCCAGACTCCACCTTCTAGGTAGGTAGCCAGGATTTCCTTGAGGCGGTTTTTTTTCTCTCTTGAAACCCCTGCATTCCCTTGTTAACACCTAGCTCTCCTTCTGCCCCCAGACCATCCGGGACTGCCAGAAGGCAATAGGCGCTCCTGCAAGCCTCTGGCCGGCAAGGGACACTGAGGGAGGGTCACCTCTGACCCCCACCTCACTTCCAGACCCCCAGGCCCCAGACTCCACCTTCTAGGTAGGTAGCCAGGATTTCCTTGAGGCGGTTTTTTTTCTCTCTTGAAACCCCTGCATTCCCTTGTTAACACCTAGCTCTCCTTCTGCCCCCAGACCATCCGGGACTGCCAGAAGGCAATAGGCGCTCCTGCAAGCCTCTGGCCGGCAAGGGACACTGAGGGAGGGTCACCTCTGACCCCCACCTCACTTCCAGACCCCCAGGCCCCCAGACTCCACCTTCTAGGTAGGTAGCCAGGATTTCCTTGAGGCGGTTTTTTTTCTCTCTTGAAACCCCTGCATTCCCTTGTTAACACCTAGCTCTCCTTCTGCCCCCAGACCATCCGGGACTGCCAGAAGGCAATAGGCGCTCCTGCAAGCCTCTGGCCGGCAAGGGACACTGAGGGAGGGTCACCTCTGACCCCCACCTCACTTCCAGACCCCCAGGCCCCAGACTCCACCTTCTAGGTAGGTAGCCAGGATTTCCTTGAGGCGGTTTTTTTTCTCTCTTGAAACCCCTGCATTCCTTGTTAACACCTAGCTCTCCTTCTGCCCCCAGACCATCCGGGACTGCCAGAAGGCAATAGGCGCTCCTGCAAGCCTCTGGCCGGCAAGGGACACTGAGGGAGGGTCACCTCTGACCCCCACCTCACTTCCAGACCCCCAGGCCCCAGACTCCACCTTCTAGGTAGGTAGCCAGGATTTCCTTGAGGCGGTTTTTTTTCTCTCTTGAAACCCCTGCATTCCCTTGTTAACACCTAGCTCTCCTTCTGCCCCCAGACCATCCGGGACTGCCAGAAGGCAATAGGCGCTCCTGCAAGCCTCTGGCCGGCAAGGGACACTGAGGGAGGGTCACCTCTGACCCCCACCTCACTTCCAGACCCCCAGGCCCCAGACTCCACCTTCTAGGTAGGTAGCCAGGATTTCCTTGAGGCGGTTTTTTTTCTCTCTTGAAACCCCTGCATTCCCTTGTTAACACCTAGCTCTCCTTCTGCCCCAGACCATCCGGGACTGCCAGAAGGCAATAGGCGCTCCTGCAAGCCTCTGGCCGGCAAGGGACACTGAGGGAGGGTCACCTCTGACCCCCACCTCACTTCCAGACCCCCAGGCCCCAGACTCCACCTTCTAGGTAGGTAGCCAGGATTTCCTTGAGGCGGTTTTTTTTCTCTCTTGAAACCCCCTGCATTCCCTTGTTAACACCTAGCTCTCCTTCTGCCCCCAGACACATCCGGACTGCCAGAAGGCAATAGGCGCTCCTGCAAGCCTCTGGCCGGCAAGGGACACTGAGGGAGGGTCACCTCTGACCCCCACCTCACTTCCAGACCCCCCAGGCCCCAGACTCCACCTTCTAGGTAGGTAGCCAGGATTTCCTTGAGGCGGTTTTTTTTCTCTCTTGAAACCCCTGCATTCCCTTGTTAACACCTAGCTCTCCTTCTGCCCCCAGACCATCCGGGACTGCCAGAAGGCAATAGGCGCTCCTGCAAGCCTCTGGCCGGCAAGGGACACTGAGGGAGGGTCACCTCTGACCCCCACCTCACTTCCAGACCCCCAGGCCCCAGACTCCACCTTCTAGGTAGGTAGCCAGGATTTTCCTTGAGGCGGTTTTTTTTCTCTCTTGAAACCCCTGCATTCCCTTGTTAACACCTAGCTCTCCTTCTGCCCCCAGACCATCCGGGACTGCCAGAAGGCAATAGGCGCTCCTGCAAGCCTCTGGCCGGCAAGGGACACTGAGGGAGGGTCACCTCTGACCCCCACCTCACTTCCAGACCCCCAGGCCCCAGACTCCACCTTCTAGGTAGGTAGCCAGGATTTCCTTGAGGCGGTTTTTTTTCTCTCTTGAAACCCCTGCATTCCCTTGTTAACACCTAGCTCTCCTTCTGCCCCCAGACCATCCGGGACTGCCAGAAGGCAATAGGCGCTCCTGCAAGCCTCTGGCCGGCAAGGGACACTGAGGGAGGGTCACCTCTGACCCCCACCCTCACTTCCAGACCCCCAGGCCCCAGACTCCACCTTCTAGGTAGGTAGCCAGGATTTCCTTGAGGCGGTTTTTTTTCTCTCTTGAAACCCCTGCATTCCCTTGTTAACACCTAGCTCTCCTTCTGCCCCCAGACCATCCGGGACTGCCAGAAGGCAATAGGCGCTCCTGCAAGCCTCTGGCCGGCAAGGGACACTGAGGGAGGGTCACCTCTGACCCCCACCTCACTTCCAGACCCCCAGGCCCCAGACTCCACCTTCTAGGTAGGTAGCCAGGATTTCCTTGAGGCGGTTTTTTTTTCTCTCTTGAAACCCCTGCATTCCCTTGTTTAACACCTAGCTCTCCTTCTGCCCCCAGACCATCCGGGACTGCCAGAAGGCAATAGGCGCTCCTGCAAGCCTCTGGCCGGCAAGGGACACTGAGGGAGGGTCACCTCTGACCCCCACCTCACTTCCAGACCCCCAGGCCCCAGACTCCACCTTCTAGGTAGGTAGCCAGGATTTCCTTGAGGCGGTTTTTTTTCTCTCTTGAAACCCCTGCATTCCCTTGTTAACACCTAGCTCTCCTTCTGCCCCCAGACCATCCGGGACTGCCAGAAGGCAATAGGCGCTCCTGCAAGCCTCTGGCCGGCAAGGGACCACTGAGGGAGGGTCACCTCTGACCCCCACCTCACTTCCAGACCCCCAGGCCCCAGACTCCACCTTCTAGGTAGGTAGCCAGGATTTCCTTGAGGCGGTTTTTTTTCTCTCTTGAAACCCCTGCATTCCCTTGTTAACACCTAGCTCTCCTTCTGCCCCCCAGACCATCCGGGACTGCCCAGAAGGCAATAGGCGCTCCTGCAAGCCTCTGGCCGGCAAGGACACTGAGGGAGGGTCACCTCTGACCCCCACCTCACTTCCAGACCCCCAGGCCCCAGACTCCACCTTCTAGGTAGGTAGCCAGGATTTCCTTGAGGCGGTTTTTTTTCTCTCTTGAAACCCCTGCATTCCCTTGTTAACACCTAGCTCTCCTTCTGCCCCCAGACCATCCGGGACTGCCAGAAGGCAATAGGCGCTCCTGCAAGCCTCTGGCCGGCAAGGGACACTGAGGGAGGGTCACCTCTGACCCCCACCTCACTTCCAGACCCCCAGGCCCCAGACTCCACCTTCTAGGTAGGTAGCCAGGATTTCCTTGAGGCGGTTTTTTTTCTCCTCTTGAAACCCCTGCATTCCCTTGTTAACACCTAGCTCTCCTTCTGCCCCCAGACCATCCGGGACTGCCAGAAGGCAATAGGCGCTCCTGCAAGCCTCTGGCCGGCAAGGGACACTGAGGGAGGGTCACCTCTGACCCCACCTCACTTCCAGACCCCCAGGCCCCAGACTCCACCTTCTAGGTAGGTAGCCAGGATTTCCTTGAGGCGGTTTTTTTTCTCTCTTGAAACCCCTGCATTCCCTTGTTAACACCTAGCTCTCCTTCTGCCCCCAGACCATCCGGGACTGCCAGAAGGCAATAGGCGCTCCTGCAAGCCTCTGGCCGGCAAGGGACACTGAGGGAGGGTCACCTCTGACCCCCACCTCACTTCCAGACCCCCAGGCCCCAGACTCCACCTTCTAGGTAGGTAGCCAGGATTTCCTTGAGGCGGTTTTTTTTCTCTCTTGAAACCCCTGCATTCCCTTGTTAACACCTAGCTCTCCTTCTGCCCCCAGACCATCCGGGACTGCCAGAAGGCAATAGGCGCTCCTGCAAGCCTCTGGCCGGCAAGGGACACTGAGGGAGGGTCACCTCTGACCCCCACCTCACTTCCAGACCCCCAGGCCCCAGACTCCACCTTCTAGGTAGGTAGCCAGGATTTCCTTGAGGCGGTTTTTTTTCTCTCTTGAAACCCCTGCATTCCCTTGTTAACACCTAGCTCTCCTTCTGCCCCAGACCATCCGGGACTGCCAGAAGGCAATAGGCGCTCCTGCAAGCCTCTGGCCGGCAAGGGACACTGAGGGAGGGTCACCTCTGACCCCCACCTCACTTCCAGACCCCCAGGCCCAGACTCCACCTTCTAGGTAGGTAGCCAGGATTTCCTTGAGGCGGTTTTTTTTCTCTCTTGAAACCCCTGCATTCCCTTGTTAACACCTAGCTCTCCTTCTGCCCCCAGACCATCCGGGACTGCCAGAAGGCAATAGGCGCTCCTGCAAGCCTCTGGCCGGCAAGGGACACTGAGGGAGGGTCACCTCTGACCCCCACCTCACTTCCAGACCCCCAGGCCCCAGACTCCACCTTCTAGGTAGGTAGCCAGGATTTCCTTGAGGCGGTTTTTTTTCTCTCTTGAAACCCCTGCATTCCCTTGTTAACACCTAGCTCTCCTTCTGCCCCCAGACCATCCGGGACTGCCAGAAGGCAATAGGCGCTCCTGCAAGCCTCTGGCCGGCAAGGGACACTGAGGGAGGGTCACCTCTGACCCCCACCTCACTTCCAGACCCCCAGGCCCCAGACTCCACCTTCTAGGTAGGTAGCCAGGATTTCCTTGAGGCGGTTTTTTTTCTCTCTTGAAACCCCTGCATTCCCTTGTTAACACCTAGCTCTCCTTCTGCCCCCAGACCATCCGGGACTGCCAGAAGGCAATAGGCGCTCCTGCAAGCCTCTGGCCGGCAAGGGACACTGAGGGAGGGTCACCTCTGACCCCCACCTCACTTCCAGACCCCCAGGCCCCAGACTCCACCTTCTAGGTAGGTAGCCAGGATTTCCTTGAGGCGGTTTTTTTTCTCTCTTGAAACCCCTGCATTCCCTTGTTAACACCTAGCTCTCCTTCTGCCCCCAGACCATCCGGGACTGCCAGAAGGCAATAGGCGCTCCTGCAAGCCTCTGGCCGGCAAGGGACACTGAGGGAGGGTCACCTCTGACCCCCCACCTCACTTCCAGACCCCCAGGCCCCAGACTCCACCTTCTAGGTAGGTAGCCAGGATTTCCTTGAGGCGGTTTTTTTTCTCTCTTGAAAACCCCTGCATTCCCTTGTTAACACCTAGCTCTCCTTCTGCCCCCAGACCATCCGGGACTGCCAGAAGGCAATAGGCGCTCCTGCAAGCCTCTGGCCGGCAAGGGACACTGAGGGAGGGTCACCTCTGACCCCCACCTCACTTCCAGACCCCCAGGCCCCAGACTCCACCTTCTAGGTAGGTAGCCAGGATTTCCTTGAGGCGGTTTTTTTTCTCTCTTGAAACCCCTGCATTCCCTTGTTAACACCTAGCTCTCCTTCTGCCCCCAGACCATCCGGGACTGCCAGAAGGCAATAGGCGCTCCTGCAAGCCTCTGGCCGGCAAGGGACACTGAGGGAGGGTCACCTCTGACCCCCACCTCACTTCCAGACCCCCAGGCCCCAGACTCCACCTTCTAGGTAGGTAGCCAGGATTTCCTTGAGGCGGTTTTTTTTCTCTTTGAAACCCCTGCATTCCCTTGTTAACACCTAGCTCTCCTTCTGCCCCCAGACCATCCGGGGACTGCCAGAAGGCAATAGGCGCTCCTGCAAGCCTCTGGCCGGCAAGGGACACTGAGGGAGGGTCACCTCTGACCCCCACCTCACTTCCAGACCCCCAGGCCCCAGACTCCACCTTCTAGGTAGGTAGCCAGGATTTCCTTGAGGCGGTTTTTTTTCTCTCTTGAAACCCCTGCATTCCCTTGTTAACACCTAGCTCTCCCTTCTGCCCCCAGACCATCCGGGACTGCCAGAAGGCAATAGGCGCTCCTGCAAGCCTCTGGCCGGCAAGGGACACTGAGGGAGGGTCACCTCTGACCCCCACCTCACTTCCAGACCCCCAGGCCCCAGACTCCACCTTCTAGGTAGGTAGCCAGGATTTCCTTGAGGCGGTTTTTTTTCTCTCTTGAAACCCCTGCATTCCCTTGTTAACACCCTAGCTCTCCTTCTGCCCCCAGACCATCCGGGACTGCCAGAAGGCAATAGGCGCTCCTGCAAGCCTCTGGCCGGCAAGGGACACTGAGGGAGGGTCACCTCTGACCCCCACCTCACTTCCAGACCCCCAGGCCCCAGACTCCACCTTCTAGGTAGGTAGCCAGGATTTCCTTGAGGCGGTTTTTTTTCTCTCTTGAAACCCCTGCATTCCCTTGTTAACACCTAGCTCTCCTTCTGCCCCCAGACCATCCGGGACTGCCAGAAGGCAATAGGCGCTCCTGCAAGCCTCTGGCCGGCAAGGGACACTGAGGGAGGGTCACCTCTGACCCCCACCTCACTTCCAGACCCCCAGGCCCCAGACTCCACCTTCTAGGTAGGTAGCCAGGATTTCCTTGAGGCGGTTTTTTTTCTCTCTTGAAACCCCTGCATTCCCTTGTTAACACCTAGCTCTCCTTCTGCCCCCAGACCATCCGGGACTGCCAGAAGGCAATAGGCGCTCCTGCAAGCCTCTGGCCGGCAAGGGACACTGAGGGAGGGTCACCTCTGACCCCCACCTCACTTCCAGACCCCCAGGCCCCAGACTCCACCTTCTAGGTAGGTAGCCAGGATTTCCTTGAGGCGGTTTTTTTTTCTCTCTTGAAACCCCTGCATTCCT